>CM049796.1:5589405-6189405 GCA_027422405.1 Ptychobarbus kaznakovi | reverse complement strand
GACGTTGCCATGCTTGAATGCACTGCATGAATTTGGTCTGGGACGTTCTGAAACTTCTTGGAAATAGAGAGGCACAAGCTGACGAGTACTTAAGTGGTTCCAGACCTCCTCTAGTTTGTTTTTGACTAGGCCCAAATGTGTTAATGGATGGACATGCAAAAGCTGGCTTTACTAGAGCTACAAAGAGACTTTAAAGGGAAAAGTGGCAATTTCAGTGTTGACTTTTATGTATGATTATATATGTTGTCCATAAAGCTTTTTAAGGCTAATATGTTTAGATGCATATTTTAGTTTTGCTAATCTGTACCTTTATTGTCAGTATTTTAATCATCTGATGATCAGACATTATTTGAATGAATATTCATATATTTTGTAGGTATTGTAAATCCCGTGAGGCTAAACACAAGATGAGCACTTTAGATTTAGTTTATAATGCATTACAGTATTTAGTTTTATTTAGGAAATTCTCCTTTTCTTTTTGTTGTCATTTCCTTCATGTTCTTTATAATCTTAAAAGAGACATGGGGATATGGTGAGAAACATGAATTTTTACAGTATTCGTTTAAAAAAAAAGTTCTCTCATCATTTATTTATCTTCATCTTATTCCAAACGTGTTTGACTGTTTCTTCGGTGGAGTACATAAGGAAAGAATTTTGCAGCAGCCACTTGTTCATTTATCATTGTGTGGTAAAAGTGTATGGAAAAATATTTCATTTTACTTTGTCTTAATGTGCAGGACATTTTTCATTTAGGTAATATTTAGGTTTACAAATATTATTTCACACAGTTGTGTGTCGTTTCAACATCTTGTCTCAGGATGATGCACAGATTTCATGTTGTTCGTTCAGAGGCTGCCAGCCACGGGCACTTTTTTTGATCAAAGTGAAAGTAAAAACATTTCAGTCTACATACTTTGTGAAGTGGATCACAATAAAATCGAATAAATGTAATTATTCAGTTTCTGTAACACCCTTTACTAATAAATGCCTTATCCACTTTATATTTATGATAAAGGCGGGCCGTGGGCGGGAACGTTTAACTTTTGTGCGTTGCCATCTTTCCTGTATGTAACATTACGCTATGCTGCTTTATATTGCAAATTAATATTCATCACATTATTCTGGTTTATTATCATAATTATAAACAGCTTACTTCCGCGTTCAGAAACAAGGTGGATATGTGCCTGTAAATAAAGCGGGAGAATAATTTACATGCAATTTGACCGGTTTTCAGTTAGCCTGAAGTCACAAACTCACTAAACACTCAAACCATATACACACATACATATATTTTTTTTATATGTAACGTTACTGCTAAACCTACACAAACCTGCTTGAGATACGCTCTACAGCCAAAAATGATATCAATAGCGTGTTTTGGGGGGGATTTTACACTTGACCTCAATTAACGTGCTTCCTATAAATGTTAGTGCATCCCAAATCATGTACTTATGCACTATTCTATGACGTTTTGTAATATGAATAGTGCGAGTAGTGCGTTCACACTGAAAATTCCAAAAGAAAAAGTGCACTTTAAAGGGATACTCCACCCCAAAATGATAATTTTTTAATTTTTCCACTAACCCCCATGTCGTTCCAAACCCGTAAAAGCTTTGTTTGTCTTCGGAACACAATTTAAGATATTTTAGATGAGAACCGGGAGGTTTGTGACTGTCTCATTGACTGCCAAGTAAATTACTCTGTCAAGGTCCAGAAAACTATGAAAAGCATCGCCAGGATACTCCATCTGCCATCAGTGGTTCAATCGTAATGTTATGAAGTGACGAGAATACTTTTTGTATGGAAATAAAACTAAAATAATGACTTTATTCAACACTTAGGCACCGTAACGTCTCTTCTGCGTCAGTGTAGCACCATTTTGGAGATTATCCCCTGGATTCAAAATGTGTAAACTCTTCTGTATCAGCCGGGGCATAAGGATGCGCTGTTTGCATTGAAATCAGAGCGTAAATCGACGAAGACGACTCATCCCTGTGTCGAGGCGGATATAGAAGAGTGTATGCATTTTGCATTCAGGGGATAATGTCCAAATACTTCAACGGCCCGTCGTCAATTATTCCTTACTTAATGCATGGCAAACTGTTGATTATCCCTTACATAATTCATACAATAAAGAACCAACCAGGATAATTGTGATTCCATTAGATAATTTAATATAGTAAAAAAACAACTGCGGTTACAAACTGCTTACAGTAGTAAATGTAAATCGAAATTAAAACAATGTAAACCTTGTAAATAATTGTGCGTCCATAAACATAAAAATGCCACAATCAGTTTCATCACTTCATATGTTTTTTCCCCTTTAGGGATCAATAAAATTCACAGACAGCCACCAGAATTAAAACAGTTCCTCTGGCTTTATGAAAGGCCACTCAGTTGTTCACTGACTTCCCAAAGCTTTTTGGCCACCGCGTCATCTTTGGCTTTAACATCGACCTCCTCCACAGCGCAGCAGGAGAAATAACGTCCACTGAAATGCTCGATTCCTTCTTGAACGGCACAATGCAGAGTTGTTTGGGCTCCGATTTTTGGGTCCAGGAACAGCAGTCTAGCTATTGGCTCGATGAAAACTTTCTGCCAGAGACTCACATTGCGGGAGAGCTCAGTCTTTACAACACCTGCAAAAGAGTGATACAATATTATGTATTTGTTTAACCCAACTGAACAACTGATTGGTAATTAAACACCTTCAATAGAGAATATTTAAGACGCAAGTTTATCAGGTTTATCAAAAAACAGGAAATGGCTCTGAGCATTCCAGATGATCGGCTAGATTAGCACCAGTGATCTGAAATTCACATGCATGCCCACCAAAACTATGGGTCTCATTCACTCTTATTTTTACTCATTATGTCAATATACTTCATCTTATTATTTATAATTTCAACATTAATTGTTTCATTCCCACTGGGAATATGATTTTGCGTTCCAGTGTATCCAGTTGGTCGTAAACAAACTGGTTTCATGCACAAATAAGTTGTGAATGGCACTCAAGTGAAAGTGGCTGATAGGTCATGTGACTAGATAGTCTGAGCTTTCGGATGGAGCTTATGTTAATGTATGGTCAAAAAGTGTGGCCATATTTACCACTTATTGGATGAAATCCAATTATTTCTAAAGGAATCTGCACGATTTGAAACTTTGTGTGATAGCAAAACTTTTTTTCCACGCAGATTTCCCAATGGGTATTATTTATGTAAATATTTTTTACAGATATACCACGTTGGCCAACAGAAAACTGCTTGGTTTAAAAGTGACTTCTGTGTGACTATTGACAACATAACCTTTTGTTTTTGGGACGGTTACATTTTGACGAAATTTCACTGTGACCTCACCTTAAGGACACTGAAAAAAATTGGTGTTGAAAATTTTCACAGAGAAATTGCTTGTCAAATTCTTATTCCAATAACTACAAAAAAGGCAAGTAAACTAAATTACAAGTAGAACATCTGTATAGACTTGGTATTTTCTTGGGAACCCCAATAATCTAAAGGTTTCATTGACAACTTCATTTTTTAGTGAATGTGAACATTCAAATGTGAATATGAGCTTTCCCCTAAAAATGAAATCTATCATCATTTACTCAACCTTGTGACATTCCAAACCTCTATGACTCTTCATTTGTGGAACGCAAAAAGAGGAATTTGAGTGTTGTACAAACAAATGGAAAAACAGTCATACAGGTTTTGAATAACAAGGGTGGGTGAATAATGACAGATCTTCAAATTTACAAACTATTTCTTCAAGTATGATTTACCTGGATGAACGCTGTAGCAGGTGACGCTTGTGCCCTTCAGTCTCTTAGCCAGCTCGTGAGTGAACAGGACGTTACACAGTTTGCTGTTGCAGTAGGCATGGAAGAACTGCCAGCTGTATCTCCCTGAGCCCAGGTCTTTGGTGGCGACAAGAGAATCAAAATCAATCTTGCCCCAGCGATAGGCCATAGAGGATAGTGTGATAACTCGAGCAGCAGGACTCTCCTTCAGACGATCCAACAGAAGACATGTGAGCAGAAAATGGCCAAGATGGTTGACACCAAACTCTATGCCAAAACCATCCTCGGTTCGACCATCCGCCACAAGACCTAAACATAAAAAACCTTTGAATACCGTGCCACACATTCCCCATAATATTCAGATAGTGTTCAATCAAGATAGCCAGACATTGATTACAATCTGAATTGAAACAGTATTGATGGTTTGGCATACCTGCATTATTGATGAGCAGATCCAGTCTTGACTCAGATTTGAGAAAGTTCTCAGCAAAAGCTCGCACAGATTTGAAGCTTCCGAGATCAATCTCCATGAACAGGATGTCATTGCTTCCTGTGGCCTGAACAACAAACGAAGGTTCAATAAACACTCAAAACTCTTGAATCAGGGGTCAGAAGTGATGGTCCTCACCTTCTTGATGTCATTTATAGCTGCCACAGCTTTCTTCTGGTTTCTGCAGGCCAGAATGACTCTTACTCCTCGACCTGCCAGATCTAGAGCTGTGGCCTTCCCGATACCAGTATTTCCGCCTGAAACACCAAACCAAACATCTCTCAAGACCAAAACTAAAACACGTGTAGGCTTTCCTCAGTGTCCCATGTCATATATTGAAGAGAACGCAAACGTGAAGTCGTTTTAAAGCGACATTTTTCCAGAAGTAATTTGCAGTTACCTCAATAAGAATGTTTATCAAAACACCTCACCTGTTATAATGGCCGTTTTCCCGGTCATATCAGTGGTTCCTTTACATTTTGACTTCTTAAACAACGTCTCTACCAAGACGACATAAAGCGCTGCGACGAGCGCACCGGCGATAATAAGATGGATCATGTTTGTGACCGACTGCAGCAGTCTGCGGGCGGTTTTATGTACTCCGCCCGAGCCAGAGCCTGATAAACTGGTCCGCGGATTTTCTCTCTTATCACCTCATGAGCTCTCACCGAAACCGGTTTGCACGTAATCAAGAGAACAATAGACCGTTCAAGGGCAAAGACTGCTCATTTATATTAATATCTTGGCATGCTTTATTAACAAATACAAAGTAGAGCTGGAAACTCTTGAAAATAGGGTACTTTTGTTGTGACACAAATGTGCTTTCACATTCATAATATGTAGATCGAGCCTCGAATTTTACTTTTCAAAAATATGGGTCTAAATACAGTTTTGATCCCAGATTGGTATTACATTTTTACCAACAAATATTAAATTATCATCACAAGTAAACAACATGTATATAAATACTACACACACTCACACACACAAACTGGCCAGAATAAATAACAAAGGTTTTAAATTAAATACAGTTTTAATAAAAAAAAAAAAATATATATATATATATATATATATATATGTATATATTCCTTACAACAACGTTTGGAAACAGGTTGAGACCAAATACAGCCAACGCTTTGTGTTAAAATTTAGAAAATTAAATTATTTACATCTACCTACTATATCTAAAATGTGAATTATTCTGGTGATGGCAAAGCTGAATATCAATTTCCCCTAAATTACTTCACCAAGTCTGTCACTGGTTCTCTTCCAGATCTTACAGTTGGGGGCCTTTCTATCAGGAAAAAAAAAAATCAATAACCTTTATATATATAGGGACATTTTAATCAAAGAGACAGTATTCTTCCTAAGGCAAAGGTGAAGTGGAAACAGGTTTATCCCTCGCTTTTACCTCAGAATCCATGGTCAGATATGAATAAATATGTAATTCCCAATAAAGTCAAAGAAACTCATTTCAAAATAATTGATAGATATTACCCATGCAATGATTTTATTAGTAAGTTCAAAGAAGGGTTCTCGCCCTTATGCTGTTTTTGTGAAGAGGTGTCGGAAACTATTTTTCATACATTTTTTCAGTTGTAATTATACTAAATTATTTTGGTCCCAAATTTCTTTTTCTTTTTGTATTGCTTTACAAATTTGTCGATATAAATTATATAATGGTCTTGTTTTTGGATTGAGATACTGGTCTAGTAGAAATTGACAACATTAAAATTCTTGTTTTATTTGGGAAATATCATATACACAAAGCAAAATGTATGTTAACTGTACCAAATGGTAGACTATTTTCCATTGATTTAAATATGTTTTATGAATCTTTAACTTCAATACAGTACAATCATAAAGCTGTTAAGTCATCTCAGCTACTAAAGAGGATACTTGATGTCAGGGTGCGAACTACGGGGGAGCTCGGCTCCCCTTAATAAGACATGAGCTCCCCAAAAAACGTGGTTTGTAAAATTTTGGGGGTCTCAAAAATATTGACAATGTGTTATTTTGACGTGCAATTTCAGTTTTGTGTAATGTGATCATCGTGCATTATTATGTGTAAAATTGCACAAAAAAAATCATTCATTCATGCAAATGACGGCGATTTAAAACTAATTCACTTCAATAAAGATAACTATACATGCTATTCTTGTAAGTTAACCATACGCATTCTATATGAGATAAAGCAGATATGCATAAAATAAACACAATATTACTACGTACAATTGCACAAAAGGCAGCAAATGCACAAGCCAACTTAACTGGTGTAGCTCCATTGTGGACACGCTCAACGCACGCACAAAACAGCGCACAAAGATTCCACAACGTCATTTACAGTAATGTTCTGAATTTTATGTAGCCTTTATGACAGACTTACTCTGCACATGTTGCACATAAGTGTATTGTCCTTTTCAAAGTGATTCCAATCATATTTCAAGCATTTCAAAACCATCATGGCGAACAGCGCACATCTGAAGTGTCTCTGAAGGAAATAATGCATTATTTATCGGTTTAAAGATATCGGCCAAATTTTCTTATCGGGCCGAAACCGATGACAGAAAAAAATATTTCTGGCCGATACCGATATGGTGGCCGATATATCGTGTATCCCTAATCTATATATATATATATATATATATAATTGCCCTCCCCCCAATGTTCAAGACATGGTTACGGCCTTGCTATATAGAGCTTGTATAAAGCAAGTAGTGCATACACTTCTAGCTGTTATGTATCTTTGTAAGTCCATCGCAAGCGCAATGATCCCCCCCCCCCCCTTAAAAAGTGGGCTCCCCCAAAGTCCATGGTATAAGTGATTGAATGTTGTTTGATTTACCTGTAGTAGGAATGACATCACCAACAAACTCAGTGCCAAACTTTTTTCAGTTGTTCACATTTCACATTATCATGGAGATATTGAGAAACTGGGCTCAAAGTGTTCACATCCTTTGACGTATTTTTGACACATGCAGGTGATAATACGTTCATATTGCTCCTTTACTAAATACATTACATACTCTACCTGGGAGAGGTGACACATTCAACACAGTAAAGCCTCGGTATCCCCAGACACACCCAGTGAGTTACGTCTTTACTCTGGTATGACAAATAAACATGATTATGTAGTGGAAACCTGGTACCATGAAACTCTAGGAAGTGAAAACGTATCCTATACTCAGCAGTTTGTGTTACATTCAAAAGATGTTTGCTAATTAGTGATGTTTGCACAAATACGATCTGTAAAACAATCAAAGAGCAGTATTATTAGAAGATTTAACAGCTTTTTGTTGTGGAATGCATGTTATGAATGGCAACGTTTGACACAGGCTTTGTATAATATGCAGAAACACAGATTTCTACAACACAGTTGCCACTAAACAGACCGTGCAAGTGCAAATCCATACAGGTGTAATAAAACTGAAGATCTCAGGCTAAACCAACAAGCCTCTCGCTGACTTCCCAAAGCTTTTTGGCTACTGCATCATCTCTGGCTTTTGCGGTAAGATTCTGCACTGCGCAGCTAGAGAAGTAGCATCCACTCAAGGGTTCAATACCCTCTTGAAGTGCACAGTAAAGAGACGTCTGAGCTCCGGATTCCACGTCCGAAAAGAAAAGCAGCAAAATCGGTGCCATGAACAGCCGCCACCATAGATTGCCGTGGCGACCGATGTCCGTTTTGATGGCCCCTACAAAATAATTCAGCATTGGTTACTTATGATCTACAATATTTGATCAAGTACTGCTTTTTAGAGAATAAAAAACACAGACTGACCTGGATGAAGACTGTAGCAGGTGACGTTTGTGCCTTTGAGTCTCTTGGCCAGTTCATGTGTAAAGAGGACATTGCAGAGTTTGCTGTGACTGTACATCCGTAATAAGGCCACTGCAGAATCTCCTAAACCCAAATCTTTATGAGTGTTGATGCAGTCAAAATCAATTCTCCCCCACCAATGGGCCATTGAAGAGACTGTCACAACTCTGCTGGGGCCGCACTCTTTTAACCTTTCCAGCAGAAGGATGGTCAACAGAAAGTGACCGAGATGATTGACGCCAAAGATCCTTCCAACGCCATCCTCAGTCTTGCCTACAATTACAAGCCCTACAAACAGAAAATACATCAATAGAACGTTTTTAAACCTAATATTATGAAAAGTTATCTTCAAAAGTTACTAATTGTATCAGTGCAAATTGCATATATTTGATAGCTACCTGCATTGTTGATAAGAATGTCCAATCTGGATTCTTTCTTGAGAAAGTTTTCAGCGAAAGACCTCACAGATTTCAGACTGGCCAGATCCAAGTGCATATACAAGACTTCTTTGTTTCCTGAGTCCTGTGTGCCAGTCACATCAGTTCATTGATTCCACATGCATACATTCATTGATTTAATACATTTCTACATGATATGCTGCTGATACTGATATTTTTATATAAGTACTATATATAATTTATTAGGGGCAAGGTTTTTTAATGAGGAAATATTAAGTGCAACAGTGGGGTTCTGAAGATAAAAATTACATTCGTTTTCAATAAAAACTTTGAAACATACAAAAACGTTATAAAGACAGACCTACATGCGAACTACTTAATTGATGGTATGTGTTTGTTGAAATATATTTTGCAATGAATCTAAATACAAAGTTTCTATATCGCCTATACAATCAAGCTATCAATTATACAACTACTGATTTAAAGATTTTGATTGTCATTCGCGGTGCTTCATGATTGTATTTCTTTCCCTCATTAAAGTCCTTTTTACACTTAAGTTGTTTGTAATGTGATTCTCCTTTTAGCTGGTTGGTATGGATCGTGGTTTATAGCTCTTTAAGGAATAGAAATAATTCCTATGTGAAAAAAATACTTTCCGAACAACAGTGGAGGTGCTGTGCAGGGCTAGCCGAGGCTTGTCAGGAGCTTACATAGCACTGCCAGAGGCCCCTAGGGACTTTCTAATGAATTTCACTGTCTTTATTTATTTATTTATAATCACAGTGTCACTTTCAGTAACTAAAACGAAAATCTAACATGTAGTGTTAACATGCAGTGTTCGAATTATGTCAAAGCTCTTGGGGGTCCCCCTGACCACGTCCCCGTACATTTTTTTTTTATTAAATAAAAAATATTTGCCTTGCCCTCGTTATCGTTGAGAAAACCTAATTCTAAGATAAAAGCTTACTGTACGATGATCAGTGAATTATGTGCACCAAACAATCACTAATCAAAGAATAATTAAATATCTAGCCTAGGGGTGTGTGTTACGTCCTCGGACGTATGTAATGTCACACGGTGAAGTGTGACTGTTGTTTTTCCTGTGAGTGTGTGTGTGTCTCCTCGTTGCTCCAGGATTCAGCTGCTAATTACCTGGGAAGGCGGATTGGCTCCTCGCTGGATGTTGCGTCCTTTAAAAGACGTGCTTCTGCGCAAGACAGGGAGCGAAAGGGCGTGGCGGCTTTAGGTGTGTGTGTGTGCGCGCGCGTGCTACTGAGAGGAACCCTTGGTGTTGGCGTTCCTCCTGTCTGTTGTGAAGTTGATCCAAAGTGAAATAACCGGTTACTTGCGTAACGCTGTGCTAACTGTTGTTTCCTCTATTTAGTTTTGTTTTTATGTTCAAACTGTGTGGTATTAAAAGGTAATCTGTAAATATAGAAACGTCACGATTATGTAGGAGTTTGTCTTTCTTCTTGTTTGTTTAGCATTGTATCGGTATTAAAAGGTAACCTGTAATTAGAGAAAGCCACCTTTTGTAGGAAATGGGTGCCACTTTTCTTTTGGAAGAATGTATTTTCTCCTGGTTTTAAGTAGAGAGGGAGGTAGGGAAGAGAAATGTATTTTCTTTTATTTTCCTTTGTTAAGGTAAGATAGCACCTAAAAATAAAAGTTAGTCTTGGTTTGTTTGTTGTTTTGGCTCATACCCATTTCTGAAGCTGGCATAGTGGCTTGTAAGCTAGAAGAAACTTGTTTGCTCCTACAATAAATGGAAGTCAACGCTTTCTTTGTGTGACGTTCTTAATTTATGTTACTCTGCTGTTGCCCCTAGACGGGGCCGTAACAGTGTGCAATATAGACAAAAAATGATATCTCGATATTTTCTGGGATTTTATCGATAACAATAATCAGGCAATATTTTGCTGAGTGTTGCGCTGCAGGACTGTCTTGGACAGCTGACTCCTAAAGTTTGTGATATTCTTTATATTCTGAGTGGTCAGTTCACAGCAGTGACAGAAATCTTTTCCAACACATTTACACTGATTTTTACCCTTTATGGGTATTTTTACCTTTATAAAGCCTTTTTTCTAGAAGTGTGCATCTTTTGCTCAAATTATTTTAATCAATAAAGTCAAATAGAATAAGATATTTGGGGCTGTTACCAAACAAATAAAATCATTATCAACACAATTCATCTTTGCAATGCAAATCAAAGGCTAATCCATTGCGTCCTCAGTGGCTCTGATGTTTGGAGAAAATTAGGACTCTTATATTCTCCAACATCTAACAATAAAACACCTGCATTGCTTACAAGACATTGTTGTGGCTACAGCTGCTCAAGCGTGGAGAAAATGACAGACTTCCTACAACTGGCTGAGGGCGGAAATATGCTAATACGGGACAGTACGTCAGCGGTCGTGGGAGGGGCCTGAGCAATATGACATCATATTGTCTTGATAACTGTTTAGGTTTTTGGGGATTAAAAAAAAATCTGGATTAATGGATTTTTGATGCATGATAGTTGTGTCTACAGACTACCAAGACACATTTATATGCAAATGAATATATTTAGCCTCCAATCTTGATTCAAGTGATGAAGGATTTTGAAAGTCTCACAGTAATCAGTGTTGAGCACTACTGTAAGGTTAACCCTGCCTGGTTTACATGTTTAAAAATGATTACCAGTTGAAAACACTGAAATTTAAAAAAGTAATCAAATGTAATCAGTTACATTACTTTAATAAAGTAATTGAAAAGTTACACTACTTATTACATTTTAAGTAGGGTAACTTGTAATCTGTAACCATTACATTTTCAAAGTAACCTTCCCAACACTGCTTGTGAAACAAGACACGTCCAGAGATTTGAATGAATGCAGCTCAGTGGCTTTGAATGAGATGCGCCCCCTGGTGGAACTTTCATTTCCTTCTCATTAGAAAAGGCCATTATCCACAATAGTTATTACACAATGCTCGCTCTCACCCTCTGGATGTCTGTGACAGCAGCCTGAGCTCTGCTTTCATCCCTGCAGGCTAGAATCACACGAGCTCCCCTTATCGCCAGATCCAGCGCGGTGGCTTTGCCGATACCCGTGTTTGCTCCTGCAATTAAACCAGCTTAATATGTCAATCTTACTATCCAGTTACGAAATGCCTGAGTGGACGAGTTGTCAGTTTTGCGTTGTGTAACACGCATGGAGTGTTTACGAGAAGCGTCAAATCGACAAAAGCCGTTTTAAAACGGTCAATAATAATAAAACGAGGACATGCGTTACTGTTTGAGGAGAATATCAAATGCACATACCAGTCACGATCACGGTCTTCCCGTGCAGTTTGGCCGTGCTTTTACATTTTGGGAGGTGCAACACCGTCACGCACAGCAGCAGGTAAAACACGACGAGTCCTCCGCAGATGAGCAGAACGGTGAACATTATATTTAAATGATCAGAGCAATAACTGCTATATTTGCTTATGAAAGAGCTCGGTTTCCTCCAGACCGGGAACAGGAAGACTGGCCAAACACGCCCTCCTGGATACAGTCCATTCAGATTGCATCGAAGTCCAGACAGAACATTACACCACAGTTGAGCTGCTCTAATTCTCTCTACTGACTGAAATGACATGTACATATTTGTTACATTTTCTGATAAATATGAGTGCTTTTGCCCACGCTAAACTCGCGAACACATTGCTATTAACGTTAAGTGGCTGCTGTTGTTGAGATTTTTAAATCATGTCCATGTTTTTAGTGTTCAAAATGGGGGGGTATACAATTATAATGGAATTAAAATAAATAAGATAAAGACATTTTTGATTAAACAATTCAATTGACTAAAATAAAAGATTCAAATACAAATTTCGTATAAAATGGATTAAAATAAAAAATAATGTAATAGAAACTAAATATTTCCCACATTTATTATATCACTTCTTCACAGTATAAATTGGGTCTTTATAAAACAAATGTATACAGCACCCTTAAAATTTTAGGATGGCCCTTTAAGTGTCTAAAATATTGACACCCCTTGTTTAAGTCAGTCCTTCATTGTAAGTGTATCCGATTCAAGCTTGTCCAGTCTTACACTTGACTGTTTTTTTAAATAGCACCCCTTTTCTTAAACCTACTATATTGTTAACATCATGCACAAGGCAGGCATCTGAATATTTGCAGAAGAGCAGGCCGTGACTGAATCAGTAAGCATGACACATGAACACAAGCTAACTGGATTTCTAAAGCATGTTATTTAAAATCTGGTTTGTATTTACATAGTTTGACACAAGAACCTGGTGAAAACTAATTACAGAACCACATGAAACAAAAGGACTGAACAGCAACCAAATAGTGCACAACAAAATACAAACTGGAGCACTTTTGTGCACTAAATCATGTGGAACTCTGGCTATTCACATAGATACTTACACATATGTACATGAGTCTCTTCGCACGTGTCACACTAAAGAAACACCAGGTCTGACTGCGCTCCAGAGGACATACATAAATAAAAGCATCCGTTTTTATGTGAAAAAAATGTGTGTTTATATAAAAACTATATTTACTGGCACAAAATAGAACATGTTTTTTTTTTCTTTTTTTTTAAGTGTGAAAACTGCTCATTGGCTCTGAGCATAGAGGATGATCAAAGTTTCCCTTTAAAAATGCAAGTCTTGTATTGAGACAAGAAAATGTGCAACCTGCCAAAAGAGTGAAAGAAACTAGAAAAAAAGTAACTTCATGCAAGTGTATAAACAAATAATTAGGAAACCGTTTAAACTGTACAAGTCGATGCTTTAAGGGTTAAGTTACAAGATTGGGTTGGAGCGGAGGAGGTGCGGCCTTGCTCAGCTGCTCCTCCTGTTGGCCAGGTGTGGGAGTGAGGCTGCAGGTGGTGAGCTCCTCTTTAGGCGGCTTGTTGGCAAACTCGGTGATACTGAATATAAACTGCAAGCAGCCCAGTTTGACGTGGCTTCCGTGATGGAGGAGCGCAGTGCCTTCCCATCCTGCACCACTGCCTCCAATCAAACTGGAGCCGCTGTTTTTACAGTTACAGGGAGTGATGGGAGCATCGTGGGACTGGCAGCTCATAACTCCGCCCTCTGTTGTCGAAGCCTCGCCCATTGCAGACTCCTCCTGCTCCTTTTTCCTGCAGCGTCCTACAAACACACTTGAGTTAATATTGAAGCTTACTCTGTTTTTAAAGTTGTCATGAAATGGAAATCAGCCCATCTATTTTCTAAATGCACGTTAATGACTTTATTTTATATGATTAATTCATGTTTTTTTTTTAAGTCTGGAACTGGAAGAGAAATAACTCACGGATGACGTTCTGCACTTTGGCTAGCAGGTTGCTGGACGGACTCTGGCTCATCTTCTCAGAGAAGTCACAGGAATATAATACATTGTCGACGGTCGTCCCGTGTTCGCTGTAGTTCAGCAGTTCATACTGCTTTGTATTCTGGGGGAGGAGAGAACAAATGTATGTACACGTAAATGACCTCCTTTGTGCTTAAAGCATGTCAAATGTTTAAAATCGCATACCTCGTCATAAAATATACAGGCATGTTTTCCTGAAACATAGTTACAATGCCCATAGTTTGTAAGGCACACGTCCATATCAGCACCTGTAATGAGAAAACATAGTTGTACTGAACACTGTAGGATGACGCATTTCCTGCAGCCACAGAATAATAATCACCTGTCCCGATGTACAGACTCCTGTAGCACATATTTACAGCCATTTCCTTTCCCGAGACCGAACACAATGAAGCTCTCGCCTGCACTTCCCTGTTTTGGGCTGAAATGAAATATCAAGAGTTCAATCGCTGATGGTAACACAAATTTCAAAAAAGCATAATGAATAATGAATCTCATACCTTCACTGTGTTTCCTGTGAGTGGGTGACACAGATGAGGGAGAACTGCTCTCAACAGGAGAGGTTTTCGATTCAAAGAGCTGCTGAATCCGCTGCCATGCTAAGAGCTTGATACATTTCTCATCCAATGAGCCAAGCTCAACCTTCTGCAATACAAACAGGGTTTCAGAATGCTTTCTGAAGTGTTTTATTTAATAGTTTAAGTAACAGTGATAATTATTTTATAGTCAATTTGATATATAACATTCTTATCCAAATTGTGCAGGCTTACATGCATGCAGATGTATTCTATCAAATATTCAATTCAAGTATGTAAGTTTAGTGAGCATGTATGAAATTCTATGAAAAAAAAAGAGTAGCAGACTGATTTATGGCAGCTTTATGTACAGCTATCAACTGTAATTATGTAAGAGGTATATTAATATCACTCACTTAACTGTAGGGAGCGCCAAAGTCATAAAAATACACAAAACTACACAGATTTAGAACTAGGAGGGATTACGAACTCCTAAAAGTTAAAATATATTTTCAACATAACTTGAAAATCAAAACAGAGAGATTTCAAGATTCCTCTCTGAAACACACAAACCCACCTCCGCTGTCCTGCATGATGTCTTTTATTCGTCTGGACAGATCCAGCATGTTAGGTTCTGTGCAAGAGAAGACATCACCGCCTGCCATCACAGCATTCCCATCTGATAAGAGTAAGCAGCCAATCAATATTTTTAAAGCGTCGTTATGTAATAATCAAACTAGAGAAGTAGGTATTTACCATTGGAAGGGGATGTAGATTTTTTACCTTTTGACCCGGTGTCTGAGATGCTTTTCTGTGGTTTAACAGCATGTGCTCCTGAACATACAGTAGAGCCAGAGAGTTTTGCTGCAGCTGTGTTTGAAGCTGATGTAGTTTTCTCACGGTCACATGATGGAGTGCTGGGCTCAGATTTGACACAAGCAGGAGGAGGGACCTCGGTGCCACTACAGGACTTTAAGCTGGCTCTCTCAGTCTTGGTTCCCGTTTCAGTGTTGGCATGGTTGGGTGGAGTGGGCGTGTGTAAACGGGACATTTCATGGTCAGTGGTGTTTTCTTGGGTTCTATCAGGACCCTGCATTCCATTGGACTGAACCAATCGGTCTACAGGGCCATTTGTGGTCTTACAGTTCTGACACAGTCCATCAGTACACGAGCTACAGGAAACTTTTGGAGCAATGTTCTGGCTGCCTGTTGAGGCGGCACTCTGGCAAGAGTCTCTGAGTTTCAGATCAGTCTTTTCTGTGTGCTCTGAATCCCAAGGAGATGTTTGTCTGTTCCATAAATGCCTCATAATGCTGCACTGCAGCGAGATGACATCTTTGAGCCACTACACCAAAGCATAACAAAAACACTGGTTCAGGAACAATACTGAATTCAAAAGCAGAAGCGAACCGCAGGCTGTTTATACACACCTGACACTGTTCGTCTTCACTGGCTAAGTGCTGTGGGACAAAAGATTCTGGAAGGCCGGTGCAGATCAGCTCCCCTTCACGGATTCCTGCTGGGGCCATTAGAGTAGGCGGGTTCTGGTACTGTGATTTTATGGCATCTGGAACCTGCGATTAACCAAGCAATATTTCAACATCATCACAAGTGTCCATCACTGGTGTCAAGCAGTGAGTTTAAAAGAGGACAGATCACCTTCAGAGTCTTTCTGCTGTTGGCATGAGCCGATTGCGGTGTAGGGGGGTGCTGTCGATGTATCCGCTGCAGGAAATCAAGTTTTACGGCATGCTGGGATATTCGGTCCTGAAACTGGTCAAATAACTGGCAACGGTTGCTGAAGGTCAAGCTTCTCTCGTTCAGCTATGAGGAAAGGAGGAGAAAGAATGAGTCTTTAGGGTCTTTTTTGATTTAGCATATGAAAGTGTCACAATTCAAAAGATACACAAGTCTTGGTTTCTGTTTTACACAAGCTTCCTTACTACCAGGTTCTGGATGTGGTTGGGACACATCCACCTGCCTGTAGGGAAGGCAGTAAGAGGCGGGTCCAAACAGTCCATATGAAACAAAAGAGGGCAATAGTTGCACTGGATCAGTGGAGCCAATCGACAGCTCCTGAGAGAAAAAGACAACTATTAAAGTATAACATCCTAAAAAGGGATCCTATTAAAAAAATATCAGTAATATAACATATATACATTTATAAAAGCTTGTACCTGCTGCATGTGTAGCACACCTTAACCGGCAGTGGAACCAGTCCAAAATGGTCCAATTCATGTTGTGGACGTTTAATGTTCTTGGCTGATAATTCGTCTTTTCGTCTCCTTTTGCTGGTGCCTGAGACAAAGAAAGCAGATGCATTGCATCTAAGAATCGCATACGGTCTGTTTACACAATTTTACAGTGACATCAGAAAGTCCTGTACCTGGAAGTGCGGTCGTGCAAGTGAGGTCATTTGGAAGCTGGAACTGCGTAGGGTTCCTTTGCATGGCAGCGGCGATTAGGAGGTCAAATGGTCTTTTGAGGGTGGTTGTGATATTTGAGAGTTCAGGCTCAGAACCCTGGGCCTCATCCTCTACATCCAAGTCTTCCTCCATGTCATTCTGCTCGGACGGTGTGGGCGTGTCTGTGGAAGAAGTGTTGGAGTTGGGCGTTGCAGGTCGGCTGCTGGGTCGTCCCTCCAAGAGTCGTACCTGAGCGACAGCGACCCGAAGCCCTGTGCTGCCCGACCCCACGGAAGGATCTAGACGTAACGTCCCATATTCCTGCTCAGGAGCCGGAGAAGGCGTTTGCTTCCCCAGCTGCTGCTCCAACAGACCGTTAATTTGCTCCTTCTTCTGCTCCCTTTTCTGTTAAGAGCAAACATACAAATAACATGATCACAAGTCAATTACAGTTTTAAACTTAAGGCCTGTTTCTTTCTTTTCTTTTTGATTTTTAAAGTAACCAACTGACATAATCGACAAAAAATGTGTAGAATTAAAGTATAAAGAATTTTCAAACAGTAATTATATATTACAAGCATGTGATTAGCTAAGGATAAAAAAGGAAAACCTGTTTTTCTCTCATTCAGTATGACTATACAATAATTACATCAAATACAGAATTGCATTGTAATAATAAAAATAACACCAATTACACAATATAACAATTATTAAAAATATTTTATTAAGTTATATAAATATTACTGACATATTACTATTATTCTAATAATGTTCATGTAAAATAAAAAATGACTTCAGACGTTACATCATTTTATTTCTCCAAATACTGCAGGGAGATTTTAAGGCATCTCTGTTGTATAAACTATTCTCATTTAAACATTTGGAACATTAAAAATAGGGGCAAGTTTAAAACTTCACATAACATGAGTGGTTGTTTCATAAAAGACACTAACCTTCTTATGTACGGTGCAGCGATGACACATCCAGTCACCAGGGGGCAGCATTTCTCTGCTCAATGGCGGGTTACTGAGGAAATGTAAACAAAGTCAGAGGTAAAACTACAGGCTTCATTTAGCACAGAGCAAACATAGTTATAGTATGCACCGCCATTTAACACTACAATGAATGATAATGGGACAGCAGACCAGCTTTATACTTTAGCCTACTTTGTCAAATTAAAAACAATATGATACTATAATTTTGTCAGTTTCTAAAACCATGCCAGCATTAAACACCTATGCAAGAGATGTTTTAAAAGAGGCAACTTTGAATAAACTATCTATACCCAGCCGGCATTGAGAGGGTAAATCAATACCTCTCTTTGTAAGAAAGGAGTCTCTGTTTTCTAATGCATTGCACATGCGCAAACAGATCCACGTTCAAACACTTCTGTTCAACTGATGGTAGATGGAATGAGGCCTAAAAGCACCGGGCCCTCAGAGTCTAGAAGACTTTAACAACAAGGTAAAAACATTGCAAATAAAAACCTTTTCTAACTTCATAACTTCCCACAGTTCTTTCAATTACCCGATTTATCTAAAAACATAAAAAAACATTAAGAGATCTTGCTAATGTAGTTTCTTTTTTAATCTGATCAATCCCAGAAACTCTGGAATTTAGAGACTACACAAATGAAGGCCAGTGTGGCAGATTTCCAGTGGCCCATGGGCCGCACAGCACCAGCTGCATGTGTTTCTACTCAAACACACATGGAATCATTACACCTACCAAACTGAGAAAATACGGAAAGGAAATCGAAATTCAAACATCCTCCACTGCAGCTAACCGACTACGGCATGAAGTGAGTTTACAATCACCATAAAACAGAAGTAGTGACATATTTTCTTCCAAACTGTGACATACATCCACGTGTAACATACTACAACCTATAAGAAAAAAAATGTACAGCAGGGACTTGATTCTATGCATCAGTTTTTGACTGGATTTTAAGATGTGGACATTGCACTCAAAAATGGAGGCAGATGAGCGTTAAAGCTATACAGGGGCAAAGTTTAGCCGGAATCCCTGCATACGACATCAAAACAGATACTGCAAATTTTTATTTCCTGCAGAAATTAATAAATTAAACTGATCACAGACGTGCAAACATCTGACAAACTGACTCAGATGATTGAGGAAAATCCATCTCATAATCTCAATCTCTTTCTCCATAATGGAGATGTGGTCGTGGCCTTTAGATGTCCATGGTTAATGATTTTTGTATCAGCTCCCTGCTAGAGCTTTTCCCTGCTCATTCCAAGAAACATCAGACAGCATATCATAAACTCCAACACCCATGATATCCCATCTGGAGATGCAAGAAGAGACATCAGCCAAATCTGATGGACATCTAGTTGTAATGCATGTGTCCCAACTAAACAAGCATCACAGTCCTGGGCTCAGTTTTGTACTAGCTCCAGCGTCACACACACCAGCACTGTAGATGGAAGGCAGCGGGGCAGTGATCACAACACAGCAGGTCCCCTCCTTCCCGGCAGCTGTCGCAGGTATCGTGATTGGTGGCCCTGCCGGCTCTCCTGGTGCTCCTGTCCGGTTTCCTGGTCCGCTTCTCTCCATCCTCAGACTTGGGTGGCGCCAGCAGAGTCTGGATTTGCTGCAAGAGACAGATTCAGAAACTCATTAGTGAAACATCTGCCAGAGTCTTACATCACATCAGCCGCTCGAGCCATTGTTGAGCCGTGACCGTGAACGCGCGCGCGCCCGCGAGAAGGGAGCCTATGGAATGGATGACATTAGCGAGCGAGAGCAGGTTAACGTTAGCGGCAGCACTGACCATGTTAACCGGACAGTGAAGAGAGGAATAAAAGAGTTCACGAACGTGTTTGTCTTACCTCCATCAGCCCGCCGGAGGTATCCAGATCGTACACGATCGTCGGGGTCTCCATTTTCCCCCACATCAACACCAGCCCCAACTGGTTCCGTCTCCCTCAGTCGCTATGCCGACTCCTGTCAGATGAAGAGCGTCTGACCTCCAAACAGCCGTGGGATTCCCGCCCGTGTCTGTTGTGGCTCCGCGCGGGCTCTCCGTTAATCGAGCAGGCGCGCGGAGGCCTCTATGCCCGGTGCTGTGCGAGACTCCGGCCCGGCAAGAGAAGGAATAATAAAGACACAGAAATTTTCATTAAGTCCATGTTGGAAAGGCGACAAACATCAAGGCCCCCGAAGAACAACTCATCAGAGGAACTGGCAGCGGCGAAAACAGACGTTTTTCTCCCAGTGAAAGAACGACTTAACGGCGGAGGATCTCTGTTGTGATGAAGAAACACTCGCGCTAACTGACGCACAAACTCGTGTGCGCATGCGTCGCCCCGTCAGTAGCGTTGGGAATCCAATTCATTTAGAGAATCGGTTCGCTTTAGTGAACCGGTTCAGAAGAATCAATTTACCGATTTGCCATAGGTGGTGATTATGTATTAAATAATTAACTTTTATAAATTAGTTAATTTTTAAAATAAATATTTATATGATACATATTTTAAATACTGTTCTGAATGACTTTACATTGTTTATGGTTTTCACATATATTACTGTTCTACATTCAAAGTTATTTTCTTACAAGGTACAGTTTACCCCAAATTAAAATGTATATAATTTACTCACCTTCCAAACATCTGTTTGGCGCTGACAGCCTCAGTCACCATCCACTAACATGTATTTTCTGTACAATAAAAGTGAATGGTGACTCAAGCTGCCATTCGGTCCTATCAGAGGGAAAAGGGGAAATGCATGAATTTGCAATTAAAGAAAAGAAACCCATTCATTTGTTATTTTCATGAGGGTGATTAAATGATGACAGATGTTTAGGTTTTGGGTAAAGTATCCATTGTTTACAATCGAGTGGTTTACAAACGATTTGCGAATTGGTTCAGATGAATCGTTATAACGAGCCGGTTCAGAACAACGATTCGATCGCGGTCGGGCATCACTGCCCGTAAACAGTGGAGCCATCTTGCTCTTTTCCTGCTTCTTAATAAAAGCTCTCTGTCGATTTAGTCTTTCTGGGAACCGTCAGTATGTCCTTTTTGATGACTTGTTTAATACATCAGACGGCGAGGGCTAGAAAGCAGACGCCATTATTCGGTTTGTTTACGTGTTCGAGCCTCTTTGTATTGTGAGGGAAATTTCTGGTCTCTGATTGGTCCGTTCTGTCGCCGGCGTGACAAACGGAAGAAATGCAACAATTCAATTATGATTGTTTTGGAACAGACTAATGTTACAAACTCCAATGAGCACTGAACAATGGTGGGTAACAATTAATTAATTTATTATGTATATAATATAGGCTGTTTATTTATCATAAGCTTTATGTGTAAAATTATAAATTTTAAATTCATATAAATTCAACTTTCAGAATAAATGAGCATTCATAGATATTCAATATTTAGAATAAATGATAATAGAATGAATTCTATTGAAAACAAAATAATATTTTATTATAATAAAATCAAAAAAATAATATTCAGCAGTAGAATGATTGAAATATAAAGCTGTGATACTGTTCAATAAATAGCTGCAGTCTTGTTTAAATTAAAACTTCAACAGCTACAGACTATATTGCATAATAAATGCACAACACCATAATGTAGTTTTAGAACCTTTATTTACAAAGTGTTCTGCAAACAAGCCCCCATGCAGCGACAGTTATACATTGAGAAATGGCTTTATCACCATCAAGAGTTCAACTGGAACTCAAGACTCTCAGCCACTCTCCCGACTCTCATAGGTTTTGCTGCATGTTGTGAAAGCAGCTTCCACCTCTGTGGTTCCCCAATGTGAAACAAAGAATCCAGTGCATTCTGATATATTCCAGCCTCGAGGTGTGAGCCTTGGGGAATTTCACTAGACAGAAAAAAAAGGGTACAACACAAACCTCAGGCTCTGATGTGCTACAGAAATAACCCTATTGTCCACCATCGTTAATGTGCTGGCAGAGGTCTTGGAGAAAAATACATTTACAGGAGCCCAGCAGAAAAAGGAGAGATGCCAAAAGAAAGATAGGTGAATTTTACATACACACCTCGCATTGCCTTGCATCCTGAAAAGATAAACAAATCAGATTTCAGTACAGTTCAGTACAGTAGTTCCGCTTTGTCGTAACCTTCAAAGTCTTCATTCAGAGCCCACTTAAATACAGCTGGTGAACCAAGTTGTACTTGAAGCAAAAAACATTTCATGAAAAAAACCACAGCTTTGGAAGTGACATAAATAAATAAAAATATATCACATTTATTTATACTTTGTTCAAAAGTTTGGGATTAGATTTTGTAAATATTTTTGAAAGAAGTGTCTTATGCTCACCAATGCTGCTTTTATGTGATCAAAAATACAGTAAAACTGATATATTATTAGTAATATATATATATATATATATTATATTAAAATGTAATATATTTCTGTAAGGCAATGCTGAATTTTCAGCAGCCATGATTTCAGTCTTCAGTGTCACATGATCCTTCAGAAATCATTCAAATATGCAATAATATGATTTGGTACTCAAAGTCACTTCTTATTTTTATCAATGTTGTGCTGCTTAATATCTTTATGGAAACCATTATGCATTTTTGTAACATTGTAAATGTATTTTCTGTCACTTTGGATCAATTGAATGCGTCCTTGCTGAGAAGCACTACTTCTTTCAAATAAAACAAATACATCTACATTTCTGAATGGAATTGTACAATGTGCAAGCTAATTCAAGAGCTTCATTTAACATTTTATTGGTATTTGAATCAAAAGAGAGGAAACGTATGAAGACATGAAATACAAAAGGACGAACATGTGAACATAAATGATTTGAAACACAAACATGAGTCCTGTGGGATATAATTTAACAGAACGTTAATAATTGTATGATCATTCAAGTGGAATGTGGACAGTTTTTCACATTCAACAGATAACTTGACTTGGTAATTTGATTAGGAGATGATTTTTTGGTTAATATGAGGTACTCCAGTATTAGTAAGAATTAACATTCAATATGAGAACATGAAGTGGATAAATTGAGACACACATAAATCTGCTGAGTTCTAGATATCGATGACTCACAGCCTCGAGCCTAAATGGGTTTTTACATCTAAAATTAATGTTTTCCATGAGAGACCCAGGGTCTTTCCTTCTCCACTGAAACCTGACATTTTACTCTAACCCTTTGTATGTTATGAATATACAGCAGCAATTTTTAAACTTCGAATATTAAAACAAAAAAGACATTAAAATAAATTTCTTAAGACACATTTTTTAAGTCTTAAGATTTTATGTAACATTAAGCACTAAATTATGCTGACAGTTTTATTATTTGACAGCTGACAGTTTTATTATATATATCGTCCTTAATTCTTTAGTAGCGCAGATACAGATACATTAAAGAATAAATACTGGACTTTAAAATAAAAGCATATTTCTCTGTTTGCCGTTTAGCCATTTAACTCTGTTTATTCGCACTATTTGTTCTGCAGACCAGGGCAATGTCATAAATAACAGGTGGAATGACAGAATGGCAGGCAGGGTTGATCAGGACAGGACGATGGTGTTGTGAGAGCCCACGTCTCTGAGGTTCATGGCATCCATACTTACTCCCGTCTCATACACAGGGTTGTCAAACGCAGATTCTTCTGTCATGTTGTCATACGGTGGAGATGACGAGCCAGGGAGCCGAAAAGTCTTGCTTTGAGCTCTGCAGAGACAAACAAAAAAAAACTTTATTAATGAAAAAGAAACCCCAAAACAATAAGCACAGCGTCTTTTTCCCTGCCCTTGAAACTTACATTGAGATGCAGAAGAAAAAGACCAGGAGGAGCATCAGCATAACTGCTACAGGAATCAGAACTGCGATGGTGATGTTGACGCCCTCCACGTTAAACTCTGAATCAGCTGTAATGTGGACATTTGATGGGACATTAAAAAAAATAAATGTGATGATGAATTAGGATGTTTTGATAATACTAAAAATATTGTCACCGTTCAATCTGTGTTCCTCATTGTTTCTTAACGAAGCTGAAAAAGACCAATAACAACTTCTGTGAGACACCCGAATCATTAAACAGTGCTTTAAAACTCATACTGAAGATATATGCCACTTGAAAAGAAAGCAGTTCGTACCTCTGCACATAGGGGGCGCTCCGCTCCATTGAGACGGATGTCCAGGGAGGCAGTGGATAGTGGGTTCCCCCTGAAGCACATAACCTGTACGGCAGGTGAAGCTCAGAGTCTCTCCTGCCTGGAAGAATGCTTTCTCTGAACTTTGGATGGCCGTGGAGGGGGCGCCAGGGTTACTGCATGGTTCATATCTTTCAGCTACAGAAAAAACAGATTTCAGTTTGCTGGAAACAGTATGTGCTGGGACGCAGTAATCCTGAAGTCCACTAGATGGCAGTACAGTGTCAGGTTTAGGGTTGAATTTCTTGTAATGCTGAGAAATAAATGCAACAGCACAGATGCTTTACCACTTACGAACACATTTGGGCAGTCTTTCACTCCACTTCGGGTCTGCAGTATCTCTGCTGTAGCAAGTGAGCACTCCTGGGCCAGATAGTAAGTATCCTTTGTTGCAAATGTACTCCACGGATGATCCCACAGCGAAACGAGAGCCGCTCACCAGTCTCCGGCTGTTGTCCACTAGCCCCGGATCCTCACATGACACAACTAGGCAAATATCAGAAAAAAAACAACAACATGAAAACAGATTTTTTGAGTAAAAACAACACTGAGTAAAAGTAACAAAAACAAAACCTAATTAGAGAAACAAAATATACTGCAACGGAAATATTTTGCACAGAATTCATTTTATTGCATATAATAATAATAATATATTAAAAATAAATAAATATATCTAAATATACTTAAAGTGTTCTACACACTAAGGTCTAATTATATTTAAAATGTGAAATTAATTCTGTGTGGTTAAAACATGAATAATATTTAATAACAACTGTATATATATTATTAAATAAAATAATAACAATGTGCTATAATTAAACATAAATACGATACATATTAAATATATAAATCTAAATTCTATTTAAATGTTTAACTAGGGTGGTTAAAACATGAATTATTTTTAATAATTGTATATATTATTAATAAATAATATGAACTAATTATGTTAATATTATAGTATGTCAATAATTCATTGAATTACTTAAAAAGGCATTGTGCAGAGGTTTTAGCTCATTTCACTGTGATGCACATCAATATGTTGAGGAAAGCTTAATGGGAATTAGTTCAAATATAATATTCATTTTCAAGAAGAAAATCAGTCTAATTATTATAAAATATCCTCAAACCAACACATCACCATTGTTAAACCCACACAGGTACCTTCCAGTTAATGTTTCTGAAAACATACGTTCTGTTTTCACAGTTAACTGACTCACCAGTAGGTGGCAGCTGACCTAATTTAAAATCTATGTAATTATTATCAGCATTTAATTAAGTTTTCTTAGTGTGGCTTAAGCACTATTGATCTGCTGTGACCTTTAAGTGGGATGTTAGCTCTTACTTTTCTCACAGACGGGGACGTCTCCACTCCATGTCAGATCCCACTGGCACATCAGGATCTCTGAGCCCTGCAGACGGAAGCCTGGGTAACACTGGTAGGTAATAACGGTGCCGTGGGTCAGGTCGGGATGAGACGTGCTTTTCCAGCCATTAAGGATTTCTGGCAGCTCTGCGCAGGTGTCGTTACGTGGCACTTCTAGTATTTGGAAGTGGAAGGAGAAAAGAGACATTGGGTCTTGGGATTTTTCTATATTTACCATTTAAGTTTTGAATGTAAAGGAGGCCGCTGTGAGAAAACAGTTGCCCATCTCAGTCTTTGCCAATGACGGACACTGCCAAGCAGGCTGGCACCTCTACTGCTTGCTCAGACACTAGGGGGCCATCACTGCCCAAACATGATTCAATTAGGCACTGGCTCAACAGACATGTCAATAACTGATCCTTAATGTACTAATATTTACTGTAAACTGCTTCCTGTACATACAAATAAAACAAACAAGAATGTAAAGATGATCAGCACACTCTCACAATGCCACTTACCAAAGAAATGCACTACAAAGCCATTGTTGTATCCGTAGACATTGGAGGCTGGATCAGATTGAAACTGGATGGTCACATCGGCTGTAGAGGTGTAGAGTCTAAATCGAGGAAGAAAACCGCTGTACTGGCCCAGGATGTTGGCTGTGAGGTCATCGCCATCATAAAAGGTCAGCTGGTCATTCTTCCCCAGACGAAGGCTAATAAAACAACACATATGAGCGCACATAATTAATGTAGCTCATGCATTTTTAAAAGCAAAAGAAGGGTAAATGAAGACAGTTCACCTAAAAATAATAATGTTCTATCCCTTTAATTAAGAAGAATGCTGGCATTCTAACATAATAATCTGTCACACCACCAGCCACATTTTTTCCCAGATGGTTTGCTGATGTCATTCTGTAATTCATCTTCATTTCCAAACCAACATGAGTAATGCAAGAGGAAAACAAATTACACAGCCTAGGCAGAATTTTACACAACAGTATCCACGCTGAAAATCAATCATGTTTTCCATTCTGTCATGCTAAATGGCAATAAAGGCCAGTGTTTAGATTCCCTCATCTATCGGGAAGCTGCATTTACCTCTTCAATGGGGAAGTGACATTTCGCAAAGAAATTAGATTTATTTAGTGTAATGTTGGAAAGCAGAGAGGCAGAGCCCTCAGGGCTGTCACACAGCTGTCAGCCCTTCGAGTTCTGTTGTTTGGGAAGGTCACAGATGAGCTGTGTTAATATTCACAGTCTGACTAAAGACAGGGGTACAACAAGGACTTATAGAGTTAAATACACATATACATGTCCTGGTGATCAGCTGAGAGGGACTGAGATGTTATTTATTTTCTTCTTCCACCAAACAGGCTCATTGTTAGAGACTTGTCTTTTAGGCCTGTGTGTGTGTGTGTGTGTATGTTTTGGAGGGTAAGTTTGGAAGACAGTTTTGTGCAGAAGCCAGTAAAGCTGAGCTAATGATGCATGTTGGGACACAGAGGCTCTGAGTGCAGAGATAATGTCACACTCAGCCTCAGGAAGATTCGATGACTGGTGGACCATTGGCTTCTAAAAAGGGCAGAATGTCAGAGCAACAAAAAAAGGACTTTTAATATTACTTTATTTCTTCTTCTTCTAAATAATAATAAATAAAATAGAGTAGGTTGGTTTTAAAATGCCATTCTCTTTTTGCAAAACCGTTTTGTCTGACAAAACAATCTCTTGAGATTATGCCAAGCCTACCCATCACAGATAAACTTCCTTACTCCACACGTTACATCCTAAAACCCAACCATACCATCCCAAAACTACTTATACGGTGCCAAAACCCACCAATAAGTCCACAAACACATTAGTAACTCCATAAAACCCATCCATATAATTGTAAACCTATAAACACCCAAAATTAATTTGTACTACACTAATACCCACTCATACCCCACAAAACCTCCCAATTACACAACAAAACCCATCTATTTCACTCCAAACCTACCTATACCTTCCAAACCAATACCATCCTAATCCCCAGTCATACCACCTAAACCCATCCATCTCATGCTAAACCTACCTATAAAACCATCAAGAAACCAATTCATACCACCCTAATCCCCTCTTATTCTACCAAAACATCTGCCAATAACATCACAAAACCCAACCATATCAATTTAAACTTACCTATACCTTGCAAATACCAACCCATTCCCTCCAATTACCAACCCACACAATTCCAAACCCACCCATAACGCCCCAAAACCCACCAATATTTTTGATTTTCTGTTTAAAACTCAAATATCAAATATTATTTGCCTTGATGTTTCCCTCAGATCTTTTGTACCTATGAAAGAAGTCACAATCAAACCTTAATATAGAGTGCACATCCCATAATGGGTCACTGAGATATTGAAGAAGCTCTATTGCCTTGAAGTAACGTGCAGGTGTGACCCCTATGCAGGTGTTCAGCCTGGCACCTGTGTGTGGGACCATTAGCGCTGAGTGTTAATGAGTCCATGAGTGGCCTCCATGTCTGTGCTAAATCAATTAATCAGCTGTCATTATACACTGTTCCTCTGTAATTGGAAGGTGGTGAACTGTACTGAATATTAATAGAGAAGTGAAAGCATTCTTATTAGAGGAGAAAAGCAACACACACACTTAGCTACACAAAGACAGCCCTAAAATATAACCATACCTTTTTTTGTCCACACACATACACAGAGGTTCAGATACTCACACCTGGACATCCAGCATCAATCTGTTGTCCTCCTCCACATGTAGACCCCAGATACAATCCTGACCTTTGTCATACGCTTCAGGCCAGTTTGGAGAAAGCACCACTCCTGCTGAATCTGTTATTTCTCCACTACACACCGCTGTAAATCAAACAAATTATGCGTTCAAGTCTTCCTAGGACGTTTGTATTACTGATTTGAGAAGCCCTAATTAGGACGTTATGTGCTTTTAAATCACTTCAGAGGGAGCAAGATAACAATATAAATAGATTTTTTTAACTCTACATATTTAAAATTATGAATAAAACTATGAATTGGTTTTGTTTTTGCTTTTTCTGTTTTTATTCAATGTGTAGTTGCTATAAGTTGAATTGTTATATATCGTAATTGTGCAGTAAAATGAGATTTTGTTCATATAACTTCCACGCCATTCATGTGCGTTCAACTTGTAAATACAATCTTTACATCCAATATGACTTGAATGCACCAAAAGTTAAAGGGATCAAACTGTTTAATTTGATTTTAATTTAAAGGGATACCACTAAAAATGAATATTCTGTCATCATGTACACACACTCATGTCGTTCCAAACCTATATTACTTAGTTTCTTCTTCACAACACAAAAAATATTTTAGCTGACTAACTTTCATCATAAGGACAAAAAAAACAACCTGCTGGGACATTCTTCAAAATGTCCAAAAAAGAAAGAGTCAAATGTTTGGGAAGACATGTAAATCAATGTTCATTTTTGGGTGAATTTACGAACAGAAAGATTTAATATGGATTTCATATCGACTTCATGGCATGTAAAAACAAATATTAAATCAGACGAAAATGACCAAAAAATGAAGTAAAGATTAGACTATAAATCACACACACAAAATCACCTCTGCAGGCTGGTTCGGTCTCATTCCATTGTGGATTTTCATCATTTACGCACTCTAAAATAACAGCGCCCTGCTCCAGTGTATAACCAGGCTCACAGGTGAACTCCACCACAGAACCAACTCCAAATGCAGGATCACTTGTGGAGAAATTTCCATACTTCACAAACGGCTCATAACAGCTGCCCTGAGCAAATGCTGTAGAAAAATAACATTTATACAATATAATAAACAACACAACAACAGTGCTCATTATTTATGTTTTTCTCAAAAACAGAAAAAGGTATTTTTACATTTAGATTTATGCACTTGGCAGATACTTTCATTCAAAGTGACTTAGTCAAAGTCAAGCCACTCATTATATCAGTTCTTGCATTCTCTAGAAATCTAGTATTTATAGTGTTATTTCAGTAGGGTGTTGTTTTTCAGTAGTCCTTGGTCATGGTGAACCTGTAATTCTATAAATATACCCAGTAATCTTTTGTCTCTAACATCTGTTCTATCTGGCCCTCTCTGTTCTTCTTCAGCTGCTGTAACTATTTGTCCAGGCCTTACAGAGACCAGAACTAATGAGAGGCAGAAGTGAACACGCTCTTTTGTTAAATTACTGGAAGACAAGAATAGCTCATGTTCAGGAAATATGTACCTTCATATCGGATGGCAGCGCCAGTGCATGTGTCCGTCTCGTCACTGGTGAGTTCCACAAACAGATGCCTGCTGGTGCTGGTGACCCCCTCAGTGGGCAGATACTCGACTGCATACGAGTCATACAGGGGCGCAGAGTCAATGTTATTCCCATCCTTTATGAGGAGCCTGGAAACAAATAAAAGGATGTCAGCATCGCTAAAGAGTAACTGTGTGAACAGATCAAGATTTTTTGATCAAAAATGTATAAAATATTATTCTAATATAAAATTAGAGATTTCTAATTCAATATATTTTAAAATGTCATTTATCCCTGTGTCGGCATAGCTGAATTATCAGCAGTCTTCATGATCCTTCAGAAATCATTCTAATATGCTGATTTGGTGCTCAAGAAATGTTTCTTAATATTATACATTTTGGGAAATATTTTGGAGAATATTAAGTAAAAAAATACTTCATGTAAAAAAAACAAAAACAAACAGAGCACATGCCTGTCATCATCCTCAGCCAGTGCCACTTTCTCAAAGTGAACATGGAGCCGATGGCCCTCAGGGGCCTCCAGTACCCAGTGACACGTCAGATTGTTGCTGTAATTTCCTGGAAACCCCGGAGAGACGATACGACCCTGAGTGGCATTTTTCATCATCCCCCCACAAGAAACTAGGCATGAAAGACAAAAAGAAAGAAACTGCTGTGAATTTGCTGCAGTTAGTTCCCTTCATTTTCATTATGCATGGCTCAGATTTCCAACAGACTGCCAAAAACTAATGAGACTAATGAAAAGGAATAACATGGGTCCATTTAAATGCAACTAAATCACTAGTCATAATTTTTTATCTGTAGCAATTTCAAGAAACATACAGGCGTAGTTTGTTTTAGGTTGTCCCCTCATACCTTGACACCTGGGCTCTCTGCCACTCCAGTAGGGTGTGGTGGCATTTCGGCAAGTGAGAGAGGAGGGGCCTTGGAGCTGATAGCCAATCAGACAGGAGAAATAGGCCACGCCCCCCACCTGAAGACCAGAGACTGATACTTCACCATTTTCAGGGGCCAGCGGGGATGCACAACTCAGAGCAAAGGCTGAAGAGAAAAAGAGAGATAAACAGAAATTTATGGTATATGACTATGTAAAATTTATCTGAAAATAACTAGAATTTTTTTAATTCTGTGTGGTGATGCTTGTGGCATTGAAATGAGACACTTACAGCATGCTATAAGGCAGCCATTAAATACTGCAAAAAATGATATGCTTAATCAGTATTTTTTACTAGTTTTCCATTACAAATAACATTTAAAAGTAAGATACATTTTATATGAATTAAAATGACTATTAGAGCTATTGGATATTATGTCTTGTCTATAAAAAAATCTATCAAAACTAAGCAAGTTTTTTTTCAGAAAACAAGACTTAATATCTTAAGTCATTTCCCTTCTCAAGTAAATGTGTGTTGATTTAAGAATTTTTAGATATTTAAAATGGAAAACAAGACAAAAATACTTAAAAAGTGTGTTGTTGTTGTTTATTTGTAGTTGAAAGTGTCTAAATGTGTTTGTTAGAAATAGGCAGACACTGAAAACATGGCTGCCACAACATGAGCAGAAGTTCTGTGACCTTTGACCTCTAATTCAGCAATTACATTTACAGAATGTGGCATTTGTATCTGAAGCAACTTACAGAGCATTTAAGGCACATTTTATCACTATTTGCGGTTCCTGGGAACTGAACCTTCGATCTTAGCGCTGCTAGTGCAATTGAGCCACAGAAACCGAGCTGAGCAAACGGACCAAAAGCAGACGCTTAAATCTGACCCAGACTCCTTTATCTGTCACTAAACCGATCAGGTGCTGGTTAAATGTGCGGAAGCAACATTTAATGTCCAGCTGATCTCACCAGCTGTGAATAACCGGCCCTCTTTTCTCTGTTTCCATGGTGATTAATGTTTCATAATTCCCAGTTGTTTAGTTATTACTAATAATGACTCAGTTCAAGCACAGCAGGGCAGATTCACTGCTTGTGGGGTTACGGCCAACAGATGCCAGGGCTTTAACACTAATCCAATCTGTCTATCAGCAGAAAAGAGCCACTGACAGACATTTCCATGATGGAAAGGGTATTAAAACGGGGCAGCCGTGGCCTAATGGATAGAGCGTTGGACTTGTAACCCGAGGTTGTGGGTTCGAATCTCGGCTCCGGCAGGAATTGTTTAAAACTGAGGTGAGACCCTTGAGCAAGGCACCGAACCCCCAATTGCTCCCCGGGTGCCGCAACGTCAGACGTCGCAACTGCCCACTGCTCCAAGCGTGTGTGCAGAGAACACATTTCACTGCTGGTTATACTCTGTATAATTGTGTATGTGACAAATAAAAAAATTCTTCTTCTTAAAAGGGCAGAAGAAAAACGTTTCAGGGTCAGCTGACAGAGTTTAAAAAAAGACACTTAATGCATCATGATTAAAATGAAGTATATAATCAAACAATAATCTGTGGAAGCAAAGTCTGAAGAGATCTTAAATGCGATGTTTGCTTAAAAACAAATTAAAATGCCAAATTTTTTGCCAATTTTAATTTAATTAATATAAGCATGAAATAATATCTGAACATCAAATAATAACTATAATAATTTGCATAAAAAGGTGTCCGGACTGAATTTTTATTATTGATTTAAACATTCCAGCACTATTTTCAAGGAAAACTGGAATTGATAGTAAATTAAATGTAGTTTTTTTTTTTTTTTTTTGCAATTCTGCATTCTAACATGGTGCAAGCATTAATGGTTTAATTCAGCTAGATGTTTGGAGTAAAATACTAGCCGAAGAGCATCATATGCCGGTCATCATATGGCCGAATGGTTCATTAATTTGACTGCTTTTCTGAATGTATCAGTGCTCTTCATGGCCTCTGAGCTGCATCTCTCTGCCTTAATAGCATTTATTGAGCCCTTGACCGTTTGAACAGAGCATTTAACCCCAGCGCATAAATATCAATAGAGCACAAAGATGCATTATAGCTCGCTCTCATTTAATCTCTCTCTGGGACAAACGCTATTGATCTCTGTTTAGCAGCAGGAGCGGCGTTCACGTGTGCTTCAATTGCATTTAAACTCAACAGGCTTTTGGCCAGCAACTTCATCTCTGGTGTCTGCCAAACCCAGAGGATGATATCGAAGGATGACTTAACGTGACCATCAAAATTTAGAATATATATCTAGTCTTATTTACTGTATACGTATATACTGAATATGAGGATGAGTTGAGTTAATCTATCAAAATGTAGAACATGATTTGATCATACACACACACACACACACACTATACTTTTGAACTTTCTATTAATCAAATAATCCTGAAAAATTGTATCATGTTTCCACAAAAATATTAAGCAGCACAACTTTTAATTATGATAAAAATAAGAGATGTTTCTTGAGCACAAAATTAGCATATTGGAATGATTTCTGAAGGATCATGTGACACTGGAGTATTAAATGAAAATTAGTTTTTACATCACAGGAATATATTTCATTTTAAAATAGAAAACAGTCATTTTTAACTGTAATCTAAACTGTCTGACTGAAAATAAATGTGTATTAGGACATTACACACACACACACACACACACACACACACACACACACACACACACACACACACACACACACACACACACACACACACACACACACACACACACACACACACACACACACACACACACACACGTTTATACTGAGGAGTACCATCAGTGTCAAATCCCTCAAGGACTTTAGCATGAGAGATGATGTTTTATTCCTGAGGCTTATTTCCATGACATTATAAACCAATCAGTACTAACATTTATTTATAGTTAAGTAGGCCAGATTCTGTAAGAATCATATAGCAAATTGATTTTTCCTCTTAACTTTAAGGCAAATCATTAAAAACATTAGCTCAAAACAGTGAGATGGTACCTCTATATCGCAAAAGTAATAACCCAGGCTGAGTGGGCCATTCACTGCTGAACTGCACTGAGATCTGGTTACTAGAGCTCCGCAGCACCAGACCTCTGGATAACATTGAGTTGTTGGCCAGAATTGAGGCCATGGGTCCGCCTAGATCCTCTAGAACCGCCTCCATCCCATCATCCAAACTCACATTCAGCACCTGAAGCACAAGGGCAGAATCAGATCAAAAGTTAGGCTGTGATATTCCAGACTTACATGATTGCATCTGTGTACATATCTATTAGGATCAGCTAAACTGAAATTGTGTTGCGGGTGCACTTCAGTGGGTCCAGAATATGAAAGTGTGTGTGGAGGTTCTTCTGATCGGTTTTGTTGCATGTGTCACTGAGATAAGCATATTGAACAGTGCTGTGTGAAGTGTTGAGCTGCCCGGTTGTATCAGAGCTGGTACTGATACACACTGATATGTGTTTACCGCTGTGAGAGCAGCACAGGTGCTACACGGTTTTCTTGTTGCATTACAGATATTAATTCACGTAATGCTCACAGCAAATTTGTACTGAGCATACTTTGGAGAATTAGATATCTGGGGGCGGGGGTGCTAATGTCCTTTAGCAGTTTCTTGGAAATGCTATAAACAAAACAGATATGAAAAAATCTGAATTGAATTAAAATATTCCAAAAAGCTATTAAAATTATTTCCAATAAATTTCACAGACCTTTAAGTTCAGATAAAAAAAAAGGTTTAATTAATTAATTAATATAGTCTACGATTCAGGAACCACACTGGTTGCGCTGTTTGATTTTGATTCACTAAAAAGAATCGGCTCAACATAAAAGATTCATTCATCCACTGACTGGCGTCCTGTATTGTTTTGGCGCGCTGTATTGATTCACTAAAAGAAACCGGCTCAAAAAGAGTCATTCGTTCTGGAATCAAACCACGCTGGTCTATGTTTTGAGATGAACTTTTAGTAGCGGCGTTGCTGCGGTAATTAGTTTCGCATTCACAAAAGAATGCACGTTTGAGAAATTCAAGAAATTAATTTGGTCCCGGTATTTTTTAAACACGGAACTCGGTTCCTAAGGAGGATGAATAGCAGGTAAACACATAATGTTAGTGACAAAATGCAGGCTAATTCTGTATTAGCGGTCACTGCTTTTAAAACTGTCACATCACAGTAACACAAAGCGGTATAAAAGTCAATTTAAAGAGACATACGACTTTGTTCCATCATTCCCTTCAGTGATAGCTAGCTTAAAACCAAAGTGATATTTGCAAAACAATAATGCTAGACCCAGAGCAGTGTTTCAGACCTTTCCTTTTAAATGAAGCCACATAAAATCAATTTGTCAGAGGGTGAAGGAGCTGATGACCTGCACAAAGAATTGCATAGATTTGAATACATGCATTATAAATGTAGCTTCATATTTCCAATGCCTTTGCTTTTCTCTTTACCTTGTGATTTGTCAGTTTCACAGACTGAGAGTAATAACCGTCCCTGACACTCTTTTGCTTTACATCTCTCTGCTTTTTATGACACATACTGGAGCCAGGGTGAATTAATATCAGCTGACAGCAATCTTTCCAACTGAGACCTTGACTGAAAAACGTATTTCAGATGTGGTGCCAAGACCCTGAAACTGCAGGTTCAAGTGACTCCTTTCAGTGAATATTAGCTAATGTACTCTGCTATATTTGAGCTATTTAAACTCAAATGCCAGTCGAACAAGCACAAAGACCTTCATTTCCATAAACTAGGTTTAAAAGTGTGTCATCAGATGTTCGGTTGACGCTCCCTGACCCCTAAGCTGGGTAGGGTTAGCAGGGCAGTGCGTATGGAATAATATGAGCGCTGTCATGGTCAACAGGTCGACAAGCAATTAAAATGAAACGGTGTTGAGAATCTTAATGATTTGTGGCCTTTCACAGGACCTTTGTGGACTCTAGCAGACCAGTTTGCGGAAAGTTAATGAGGATACGTCCGACAGATCACTGGACCCTGGAGAGACGGCATTGTGAATGCAAGGTACCTCTAATTACAGCTCAACTGAAACTCCAACTTCACTACTAAACACTGTCCACCCATTCATCAGCACACATGCATTGATTAGATCATGAACTTCTCACAACTATCTAGACCAGTGCTCCCCAAACCTGTCCTGGAGGACTCCTAGCCCTGCACTTTTTGGGGCTATTTACACCTGGTCACTTCATGCATTTTTTTTTCTGATTGGATAGCTATCCGATTCTGAAAAGACCAGGTGTAAATGCCCTCTGAAACGCATTCGAGACGGATATAAATCCGATCGCTCAAACCACTTCAGGAGGTGGTCTGGGCCGCATTCTAGACGAAACTGGACAAGTGTAAATGGATCTGGTTGTTGAAACCCCATATGCTAATTTTACTCCTCCCAAAATATTTAAATAATAGACGTTTTATAGGCTATATGTCATGCTATAGTCAGATACGACAGCGCTAATGCAACAAACATCACCACGGACAGGCACGGGTTGGGGGGGGGGGGGTGCTTGAGCACCAAAGTGCCCTTTTGTCAAGGCAATTTTTTAATTTTTTGTAAATAAACGCCCTTTTGTGAAGGCCTGCCCAATCTAACTACTAGTAAGATTAATTAATAATAGTTTAGCCGTAAATTAAATTATCCACATGATGATCTTTCACCTGACGATCTCATCCGGGACGATCCCTCACGTTCAGACACGCCTTTAGGATGCCTTCAATAACATCCGCGGCTGCCGGTAAGTGGAGTTCTCAGCAGAACGGTGTGCTTGTGAACTTATATTATTGAATTATTATTATTTTACGAGAACGGCGTGAAGAGATCATGCACAGTTGTTGTTTATATTGCTGTGTGTATCCTGTGGAAGCAAGGTTAGCTGCAGCAAGGGGCTACAATATTTTTGTTTAATGTTTTCCTAATGACAATTTTATGATTGGTTTATAAAGGCTACTACGAACACCCTTTTCCCATTTTTATCACAGAATAATTCAGGAAATATATTTTATAGTTTCTATACTTAATGATATGTCAATCAGTACTGCATTTTTCATATAGCTTATTTATTTATTAACGTTACCTGAAGATAACTTGAAAAACACACCATATATTTTCTCAACCGTGTGTTTATTGTCTTCACGTTTCATTAATAAAAAAGTTTCTGCTTTTTATTCAGCTCAGCTACAGCGATAGCCGCATAAGTTTGTCCATATTAGGGATTTCCTGCACGTCAAAAGTTTCTGTGCGAGAGCGCCCTCTGGCTTCGAGTATGAATGAAACATGCACTGCATGAGAGTGTTCAGCTCTCCTGATATTCACATCTCCTCATTTTGGATAGGAATAAAACGTCAGGTCATGTCTCTTTTAATTTCAATCTAGATTTAAATATAGAAACCTCTATGTGAAAACACCTGCTCGAGCTTGAATAAAGTGCAGGGGATGACTTTACATTTTATTAAAATTATTAAATAAAAAATGCAGCTAACGTAGTTCTACACACAGCAATAAAACCAAAAGTGCTTGTTTTCTTTCATTCTTGCTGTTTAATTGGGAAAAGCTTAAAGCGCGTCGAGGTGTCTTGTCTTTTTTATGTTATCTGACTAAAAACTATTCATACTTCGAACTATTATTATTACAGTATTTATTTAAAAAACGTAGAGTGCCTTAGAAATAATTATCACAACACTGGTAAAACAGGCTTATACTGATTTTCTCGTCCTCCGAATTATACTTATCAATCCTGTTTTTATAATCATTATCATTCAAAAAAGGAATAAATTCAGAACAGGATTAGAATAGAATTATATTTTAAATAAGGCAGGAATATTTTTTTCTACAACAGCAACAGTAGTGCTTACAACAGCAAAACCACTCAATGTAAACTCAATAACAACAATAATAATAATAATAATAATAATAATATCATTCCAGAGTAATTAAGAGATGCAAAAAATGTCTTTAACATTTAAACTTAAAATGGTCTTTTCTGTTCTGTGTTCTTTTTCAAACCTGCGTCATGGCATTTGCTGCTGTATCAATACAGAAGCATCCATTTCAATACACACATCAGCAAAGAGCACAGCCCTATTATAAGCCGTGTTCCATGTGCCCCTTTTATACTTTGAGCACCTGCCCCTCCAAAGGTCTCTGCACGGCCCTGCTTTCTAGTGAATTAAATACAGAAATGGCTTACAATGTTTTTCATAAGTCAATCATGTAGTTAGATGGTTGTTCATGGCAGAATGTGGCTAAATATGCACATTATGAATTCTGAGTAGTAAAAAAAATTAATGAAATGTTTTATTTAGTGTTGTTATATATGGTATTACTGGATTCAGCTACTGGATTGAATAAATTACACATCCAAAAAATAAGTGAAAAGTAATTTCTTTCATAAACTATTTCTTTATGAAATTATTTCAGCATTTGACAATGGAATTGCATCTCTTTTTTGCCAAATATGGGCATAATGGTATTGCATTTCACCTCTTTGGAGTTGGAACCCGCAGCTTTTAGCTGTCCTGCTCTTTAACCACATGGATCTTTAAACATCCATATTCAAACAAATATGCGGCCAGTTAGCCTTTAGCATCTCCTTCCAGAGCAAGCACATTTCAAAATCACTGGCTTTAAATTGGCCACTTGGAGAATTACAGATGTCAGGAAAGAGCAATTCTTTTTAAGGACTCTTGTTTTTGCTAGATATAAAAAAGCACACGTATGATCAGAACTTTCTAAGTTTGTAGAATGCATTTTGCGATCAATTCAGTGCATTAAACTTTATTTTACACTCAATATAATATCCTCAAACATAAACATTTCAAAAACACTTCAGCATTTTCATGATCTGCCTCCACTTAAATAAGATCAATATGCATTACAAATGAAAAAGTTTTGACTTCAAACAGACCTTTAAATAAATGAAAAATGTCAGCTGTTGGTGATAGTCAGAAAACTAAATTCACCAAAGTGCAGAGATCAAATGTAGTCAAAATCCTGATGAGGCCGTCACATCTCAAAATGTTCAGAAAGTCAAGAGAGCATCACATGTATGATTCAGCACAGCCGCTCTCCTCCAAAGTATCTACTGGAGGGCTTTTTAGAGGAAATTTTGTTTCATTTGACACAGCAGCTGTGCTGCAGTCAAACACTGATTTGCGAACATGACGGTCCTCCTGGAACTCCATACGGAAACTTTCATAACTTCAGACTGGAGGCCTTTATAAATGCCTGAGAGAGAATTGGCAGCATCTGTCTGCATTTCTCTAAAACTTTTATATGCAATGTTCCATCTCCTCACAATCAGTTTTTAAATGCACTTCTCTCTCTTCTGATCAATCCAAAATTAGAGGTCTGAGAAATTGCAGTGCAGTCGATCGAACAGTATTGAGTTGGACGGCTGACAGGAACAATAACAAGTTCCACCTGATTGCATGAAACGCAGAATAGACATAGTCTGTGATGCTTAATTTGCTCAAAATGAACGGCTTGTTCTCTCTTAGCTTGAGTAATGAAGTAAGACACTTTGTAAATCCTCTTTGTAACTATTTTAAAAAGCACCTATACCTCTGTTGTTCATAATCATACTGGTTTATCAAAGATATCATTCTGTGATTTAAATATAAGTGCTCTTAATCATGCTCCTCAACTAGCGGTCACTAATCTCATCATACTTTATTAATTATCTGTGCTATTTCTTCACTTTTTTAAATTCTCAGTTGTATTGTATTTCTTGCATTACTGGCACACATTCAAGCACTGTTCGTCTATAGCAATTTTACAATTGCAGTGGCCTGTTTGCAGTTGTAAGGCTTCTCAGTCCATACTTGCTGTTTAGGAGAATGAACATATTTATCTCATGTAGATGCACAAAGCACAGAAAGCAATATCTTGTCATACTGAGCCTATAGGGACAGGCTGAGAGTTTTTTTAAATTTCTGGATACACTTATAAAATTTCAGTGTTAAGTGTAGAGGAGATGGAAAAGACACTCTGTTGCCCTTGAGAGATAAAGATGTGCGAGAGAGACGCGTCTCCTAATCTGCATATGATAAAAGCGTTAGATGAAAAAGTACTGACCTGAATCTCAACGCCATAACCCAGATATACAGTAACCAGGCAGGTGCAATGAATGTGGGAATCAAACGAGACATCCGGGGGGAGCTCAATATAACCCTCGGCGTCTGTGAAGTTCATATCGCAGTGAGCTGGAAAAAGAAAGACAGAGAGGGAGAAAAGGGCACCATTCTGAAGTCACCCCTTTTACAGCTGTCTTATGTTTGGTTGGCTGTGCAATAATCCTCCATTAGCTCGGAGGCCTGTGCATCGTCAAAGAGATCAACATCCATATACATCTATATCTTTCATCCATAGCCATCCGTAGCTGTCCATTTCCATCTATATCCATATTCATATTCATCTACCTGTCCAAATCCATCTACAGCAGGGGTCTCCAACCCTGCTCCTGGAGAGCTACCGTCCTGCAGATTTCAGCTCCAACCCCAATCAAACACACCTGTACCAGCTAATCAAGGTGTTCAAGGCTGCTTGATCATTTCAGACAGGTGTGTGGGAGCAAGGTTGGAACTGAAATCTGCAGGATGGTAGCTCTCCAGGAGCAGGGTTGGAGATCCCTGATCTACAGTATATTCTCTGTATCTAGTCATGTATATCCATCCATATTTATTCGTATCCACTTGTCCATATTCATATACATCTACACATTCATATCTGTAATTATACATATACATCCATATATATTCAATTCAAGATTATTTGTATAGCGCTTTTTACGAGACAATCGTTGCAAAGCAGCTTTACAGGAAATTAAGTTTATACAATAGATTTATATTGTAGAAAAGTAATATTTTTAACTTATGGCAAATTATATTATCAAAAATCTATATCATCTATCTATTATCCAATTAATATCTATATCCATCTGTATTTATCCATATCTTATATATCCATATCACATCTATAACCATCCAGATCTAGCCATATCATCTATATCTACTTATCCATATCTATCCATTATCCATATCCTTAGGAATGTCATCCATTATCTACAAGGAATCTACCAAGCTTCATCTGGATCTGAAATGATCTGAGATGACAACCTGAGAAGAGATGATATGTTAATTATTATTCTAGAAACTTAATTTCTGTAAAGCTATCTATTGCAATCTATCTATTGTATCTATCTAATCTATCTATCTATCTATCTATCTATCTATCTATCTATCTATCTATCTATCTATCAATCTATCTATCTATCTATCCTCCTTATCTATCCAAACCCATCTATATCATCTGTATCTATCCAAATCCATCTATATAATATCTATCCATACCCATCTGTTCTATCTATTATCAATATCCATCTATGACTATACATATCCATCCATATCCATCCATCCATTTACATTCAGTAATTTAGCAGACGATTTTATCCAAAGCGACTTACAAATAAGAACAATGGAAGCAATCAAAATCAACAAAAGAGCAATGATAAAGCATCCATATCTTTCTATATCGACTATCCATATCTATATCTATCTTATATCTCCTCCTGATCTAGCCATCCATATCTTGCCATATTTATCTATATAGATCCATATATATCTCTTTATTCATATCCATATATATATTATCTACCTATGTTCTCATATGCATCCGGATCTATTCATATATAGCATTTAAATATCTCCCCATTTTTATCTTTCCATCCATAACCATCGATATCTACAGTATAGCCATCCATATCAATCTGTTATAATGTTCTTAATGTACCTGGAGAGGTCTCATAGAAATATCCTGGTGTAGTTTTCCCCTCCGGCCTCCGTGATTCTTTCTTGGGTGAAGTTGACAGAGACAGTGGTGGCAAAGTACTTTCCATGTCAAAGGCTTTCTTTGTTGTTGTGTTGAGAGTCGTCTCTTGACCTGTGCTTGAGGGAGTGCTTATTGGAATGGTGGGGTTTGTGAGAGGCTGAGAGGTGACCATGGTGTTCTCTGATGTTCTACTACGGCTTTTGCTGGGCCTTCTTTGTTCCACAGATGTTGCCGCAGTCATGGTCAGTGTGGTCGCAAGGTCAGAGAAGACTGCTGCATCCTCCTGAGGCAACAGAAGTGAATGTTCAGTGTTGGACGTAGAGGTAGAGACTGTTGGCACGGTGTGCGGCGCCTCTTTAAAAAACTGCTGATCTCCCTCGAAGCTCTTGGTCAGCAGAGCTGAGTGGAGTTTGAGCAGTCTTAGGTTGGGGAGGATTGGTATCACATCTGTGGTGAGCTGCTGGACATCAGTTGGTGGCTCCTGTTTGCTGGTGAAAGGGTCAAACTCTCTCTCTGTTTCTGACTCTCCTCCTCTCTGAGTTTGTACAGATCCATCTTCAGCAAAGTACAAACAGATTGAAAATTAGTACTAAACAAACCTAGTCTGGTCTAAGGCAGTGATGTTTTAAACTGGGCTCTACAGATCCCCAAGGGGCCAATGTAAAATATGAAAGATTAAAAGGGGGGAAAATAAAAATAAATTATATATATATTATACAAGTACATACACACACACGATTATATAAAATATGTGCCAAGTATTTTAACTGCTCTTCAAATGCTTTAAATGTCATCGTACAGAAGTTTTGTAATGCTATTTGAATATTCAATTTTTATCATATTAAGGCAATGCTTCCCTAAAAAATATTATTTTGTAGTTTAAGAGTGACACAAGAGGTTCAATATTGCTGTGATCGTCAGTGCTGAAGAACAGCAGCATCTTTCAGGAAAAAGAAAGTGTGAGGCAATTACAGCACGTCTTTCATCTCAAGATTAACACACCTCGCCAGGCAGGAGAGCTCTCAGAAGAGTTCAGAGAGAGAGAGAGAGAGAGAGAGAGAGGGGGGGAGCTGTATAATGACAGCCGCCTCTTCAGGCCTGAAAGTCTCAACAAATGTTTGTGATCAGAAACAAACTGTAATCAGAAAGACAGGCCTCATTTTCCACTGAGAGGAAGTGAGTCATTCGAATGTCATTCAGACACAAAGATTCTTAAAAGCATGTCTGATAAAAAAAAGAAAAAATCCAGTTTGATCAAAAACAGTCATTATGAGAATGTCATTGTTGATCGTTCTTTGACTTTTAAATCTATCATACCGTCCTGATTGCATGAGCTCCCTCAAATTTTTGAGCCAAGTGGATTAAATCATTGTTGTCTTTGATAATTAAATTGCATGATTGTTAAAAAGGTAAACAAAAAAATAAAGAAAATAATAAATGTACCTTCTGAAGATCGAGTCTAAATTGAGAATTCTGTCATTTTCTACCCTGTGTCTTTCAAAACATGAATGACCTTTTTTTCTGTGGAATATAAAATGTATCATCAAAATGTCAAATCTGTTCTTTCCCATACAGTGAAAATGCTTGGTAATCACTGGCTGGAAAGTCTAGATGTAATACTTTTTGAACAGTAAGTTTTTTGTATTTTGTATTTTTTTTATTTACTTTTCTTTCTTTTTTTTTTTTTTTTTTTTTTAAAGAAGCCTCTTTTCTGCTCACCAAGCCTGCATTTATTTTATTCAAAGTACAGCAAAAGCAGTAATATTTAGAAATATTTTTACTATTTAAAATAGCTGTTTTCTATTTGAATATATTTTAAATAAAATTATTTCTGTGATTTCAAAGCTGAATATTCATCATCATTTCTCCACATGATCCTTCAGAAATCATTATATATATATATATATATATATATATACACACACACACACACACACACACAGTGTTAATCAATTTCTCAGGGTAGGTTTATTGTTGAAAGTGAGCAATAACATATTCTTTATAAAAACAAACCTTTTTTGGCTACAAAAAAGCTATTGAACATTTCCACCACTACAGCACATGTTGGCATCTCTCTACTTGTCTTATTTATGTGTGAAGGAAATCCTTTTGTTTTCCTGCTACCAGTAAAAAAAACTGCTTGTGTGACATCTCTGTGCTGAAAACAACATCTGGAGTTGTGTTTATCTGTCAGGAAATGCTTTCATTATTGAGACATGTGAGGGACGTTCTGTACTGAACTGCTGTCAGATCATCTGTCTCATTCCTGTAGGATTACAGCAGCTCTCCAATGGGACTTTAACACTGTCTCGATTTAGGAAAATTTAGTTGCGAATGTGTAGACACTCTCATGCTAGCACTAAAGTCTCTATAATTGTGTGTTTTCATAATCAGTCTTAAAGGGACAGTTTGCCTTAAAATGAAACTTGTCATCATTTGTTCACCCTCATGTCGTTCTCAACTCATAAGTTTTCTGATTTTCCACTCTAGCTCTCAAATCTCAAAATCCTCCTTTCGTAATATTCTACATGAAGACAGAAAATCATATGGATTTGGAACAACGTTGAGGGTGAGTAAATGATGACAGATTTTCATTTTCTACCCCTTTTAAAGTGTTTTGTGACAGCCAGAAACAATCAACAAAGTTTTTTTTGCCGTCATAGTACATCCTATACATCTCAAAACAAAGCCCTAGGAAGACTGTGAACCCCAGAAGAGCAGATCCCTCAGAGACATACTGTTATTTCTGCTTTCAAACAGCTTGAGATCTCGAGTGTGTTTTTACTCCCTAATTAGGGAATTGGATGACAATGTGTTCTAACAGGATGTAGCTTGGCATCACAGTGAAGACAGTATAAGATAAAAAGAACATCCCTGACACAGACTGTAAATGGCAGACGAATCCTAAAGGGATCAGAGATTTGGAGACTGCTTTTGGAGACCAACGCACAGTCAAGATCTCAGCTGGAGCTACAGCTCTTCTTTATTATTGGATCAGCCTATAGTAAGGTGCAGTGAACATTGGGAGAAGGCAGAAGGAAGATAATCAGTTGTGGATTGTAATTGTTTTGTTGGCTGAATTAATTAACTTGGCTTAACTTGTGTTATTCCCAGAAGTCAAAAGCTGTCAAATATTCCAGCAACTCATGCTGACTGTGCAATTAAAATGCTACATGCTCTTGTTTCTCCAAGACCATAAATCACACAATAAATCTGGGTACATAAACTGGATTCTTTCCTCACATTGTTTAGAGGCTCACAAACCGCTCACAAGCACATCCTCCTTTCATCCTGAAATCTCTTTCCAATAAACAATAAAGAGATCTGAAGCCTTAAAATAGCTGTAAATCAAGCACTGACCTCACAATCTCTCTCCTATTAAGAACACATAGAGCACATGTCACTCCAGAGTGAATCGCATTTATCAAGATGACACTTTCTGTAATAGAAGTGTGATCAGATCATGCAGTGGCAATGAACGGCTGCTTCGCAAAGCCACATGATGTCAGACCTTCCAGTCAGATTAAACCTGAAGCTGTAGACAGTCATTAATCTCTAAAAGAGGCCATTCAACTGAGTTTTTATAGACTGTGACACGGAAAGACTAATCCCAGTGCACTTCTGCAAATAAATACCACCTTTAAGGGCACAATACATCCCATATAATGGTGAACTTCTCCTTAGACTCAAGCTGACACATGCATTATGATCTATTTCAGATAACTCTGCCCCTAAACGGCATGTAAAAGCAAATAATAATACATTTTGGTTGGTTGCTTTCATGTCAATCAGGCAGGCTAAATTCAAGTCTTTCACATGTCCAACATGTTTTTGCCAGCCTGTGAGAATCCCGCAGAGAGACGTAGAGAGCACTGAGGTGTTTAAATAGTCTGAAATTGCTTTTATTCGCTTTGGCAGGCAGGTGTCAGAGTGCAGCATGCTGCAAGTCAACATGTCTAAAAACATAAACGGCCAAAACAAAGGTTCTACCTGCCCAACGGACATCAGTAGGAACCGCAATATTAGAGCTGACACTGATGGATTAAGCTCTCGTTTCTTAAAAAGATTCGGTCCCAGGAGGGACACAGTGACCCTGAGTTTCGGAGGATCCTTACAGATGAGAACAAACCACTGAACTGACAAAATCAAAACAAGTTCACCAGTGCAGAGTTTTGGACTGGGACGAACCAAACTCACTATGCAATGCACTCAACTGGACCTTGCATTTCCAATTAGGAGTAATATCAGCTGCACTTTTAACATAGTTTCTTTTACACATTTGATCAGACTTCCAAAAAAATTATGATAGATAGATAGATGGACCACAAAAGTCATAAGGGTCAATTTTTCAAAATTGAGATTTATGATATCAAGCTGATAAATCAGCTTTCCATTGAGTATGGTTTTTAAGAAAGACAATATTTGGCCGAGATACAACTATTTGAATATCTGGAATTGTTTAGGTGCAAAAAAATCTAAATATTGAGAAAATCACCTTAAAACCTGCCCAAATGAAGTTCTTAGCAATATATTGCTATAAAAAAAAAGTTTTGATATATTTACAGAGGACAATATTGAACATGATCTTTATATATTATATCCTGATATTTTTTGGCTTAAAAGAAAATATTTTTGGCCATACAATGATATGTCAGATACAAATTAGTTATAGGGTCATTCAGATAGCGCAACAGTAAATCTGTGCTATAGAATATCTCTGTCACTTTTGGAAGTCTAATCAAATCACATGTAATCAATAAAGGCAGTCAATTTTTCTGCAAATTGAGATTTATGACAACGTGGAATTTAACGGGCGGTTCAGGCTTGCCGTTACAGAACCCTGAAGCAGACTGGTTATACCTGTGCAGTGACAACCAAGGTATTACCATCTCTGACAAAGCAATTATGACTGGTATGCATAATTCGCAACACTCAAGATCATATTTTGGGAGATACATCACAGCTCACAAATGACATTATGCTCACTGTCCATATGAAAATCTCTGATTATAACACCTGCAAACGAGAATTTTCTGACTGGTTAATGGGTGATTTCACAAAGAGTTAGTACAACATAATAACACTGCATTTGAATGTTTGATTTTGTTTACTCGAATTGATGCCAAAAGCATCTCTGACAACATGTAAAGCTCAGGAGGTGCAAACTTGTGTGGTGGAACAGCGTAGAGACAGTAAAAGTTGACTCATGCTCAGTGATAAACACAGTAAAGCGTAATTGTGTAGGTGGTTTTGTGAACAGCGTGTATCATTTACTGCTCTTCTCTGACACACGGTTTAGCCGAGTGGAAAAAGTGCCGTTTTACCTGAAAGATTATGATTTAATTATTGGCAGCTTGTGGAATATATTAAACTGTGGATGTTCAGACAGCTTTCCACCCACACGGAGGAGAGGTCACCGCATTCCTGTCTTGATGAAACCTGTTAAAAATTAGAAACACTGTTGATTGGTGCACATGAATTCGTTATTAACATCATCTTACTGATATACTGTCTGTTATTATATCATAAGATGAGTGACAGCTGTCAAAGGAAAGTGAAATAAGTTACACCTGATATGTGCATAAAGTATATAATACATAATTGTTTTACTTTCTTTTTTATATATGATAGTATGTTAGCTCATTTATCTTTGTTAAATTCTGTCATCTCATCTTCTGGAAACATTTGCAAATATCCCCTTTTCTGTGTGTAGGGAGCTGTGAACACTGCAAAGGGACCTTGAGAATAGAAACACTGCTTCAGACAACAGACTTCTGGGGCTTATTGAGGACAAACAACTGATTTCATCAAAGAGATAAACAACAAAACCCTTCCCTGCGTTCTGAGGTATCCCTGCTCTCTCTGGATTTCATCTAAGCTGAGTTTGAATTAAGCGTCGCATCCGTTCAAATCCAGTTCTATTATTAATACAGCATCTCTGCATGCTCGATATCAAAAGGAAATGCGGCGAGATGAAAAGCTGTAGTGTTTTCAAACTGCTCCAGACTCCTGTAGGTTTAGTGAGGCCGATTTTTCAGGAGGTTATCCCATGACAGTTTGCACAGAAGAAGGGAGAGAACATGACCAAGGAAATAATAATGATCTTATTTGGCCATCCGTCTCCTGAGGCATGCGGTAAATCCAGAGTAACATCATTATAAGATCAGAAATAGTCTGCACACTCTAAACAAGGGCCTGATTTGTTATTCTCTCCCTTTTTGTATCTCTCTCTCCCTATTTACCTTTCTCTCTCTTTGCTTTCCTGTTTAAAATTGTCACATTCTCCCAAAACATTATTTTACTGTGCAGTGATATTAAACAAAGCATTATGGGTAATATAACAAAGCATATTTAGATAATCACCACTGACATTATGCACTATAGAAAATATTATATAAACGTTTTTTTAGGGTGATTTGAGTCAAATAATAAACATTTGTTAGATTGTTTTACAAAAACTCTTTAAGCTCAGAAATTGTGCACACTTCAAGTTCGGTATCTCTGATCAACAAATTTGTATCACTTGAAGACTGTTGCAGGAAAGAGTTGATTGACATCATATTTTGCTTGTAATATTAATACATAACAGCTCACATTTAAAACATTTAAATAAATTTTTCTGAGAGAGAGAGAGAGAGAGAGAGAAAGCATAATGCATGCTATTTGAAAGAACAAACGCCTGCGAGAAAATGACAGCTTGTCAGAAAATACAAATAAAGCCACGAAAGAGAAGAGACAACAACACAAGGCATAAAAGCAAACAAACAGAGGTAAAGTAAACAGACTTTGGTTTATCTGTGCGCTCACATACGCATTTTTATTTGTGCTTGCATAATATTTTACTTCTTGGAGTAAATTAACATGCAGTATATGGGCTGACAGTAAGATGATATAATATAATAAATATATATATATAATATATAAATGTGCACAGTGATTCTGACCTGTGTTTTCTGATCTTTTCTGTACGTAGGCATATGCATATGTAGCTGAATTCGTTTTACATCCACCTATAGGTAAATCTTTCTGTGACCTTTCAATCAGTCAGTCCAAAATCAAACCCCTGATCAGCTGGGATTCACATTGGAGATATGCATTACAATATGAGAAGCAAATCTCGGTATTCTGCTCTTTTATTCTGCCTGCTTCTCTCTTCTGAGACGAGTCCTGATAGACATCTGTGATTGACAGGCAGGTTTTATTGCAGAGGAAAGGTCAAGGTTGCTAAATACTTAGAGAGAGAGAGGGGGGGGGGGCTGATTAGATGCTCTGTGATGAGCTCAGAAGTCTCCCAGAAGCCTTTGCTCAATATCCGCCCGTCTCCCATCCACCCAGAGCATAAAATCAGGAAAGAAAATGTCTGAAGTTGATATTCTTATATAAATACAAGCGTGCATTCAATACATAATTATATTTTACTCTGCTGGAAACATTTTATTTTTGAAAGAAGTCTCTTATGCTTATGAAGGCTGCATTTATTTAATCAAAAATATAGTAAAACAGTAGCATTTTGAAATATTGTTACAGCTTAAAATAACCGAATTGTTTTCCATTTTTATATTTTAAAATGTAGTTTATTCCTGTGATAACAAAGCTGTATTTTTAGCATCATTAATCCAGTCTTCAGTGTTACATGATCCTTTAGAAATAATTTTAATATAATGGTTTGCTGCTCAAAAGAATATCTTATTATTATCAATGTTGAAAACTGTTGTGCTGCTTTAAGATTTTTGTGGAAACCATGACACATTACCATTCAAAAGTTTAGGGCAAGTAATATAATAATAAGAAGAATAATAAGAAGAATTTGATCTAAAATGACAATAACAGTATTTATGTTACAGAAAATTTATATTTCAAATAAATGCTGTTCATTTGAACTTTATATTCATCAAAGACTCCTGAAAAAAACTAATTTGTTTAAGCTTAAGCCAAATTATCTGACTGAGTAATCCATATTATTTTTAATACATTCTCTATATGCAAACAATTTCATTTATTTATGCTAGAGAATTTTATGAGAAACGACGGAGACAGCAAGTCATGGATTGACAGAAAGAGAGGAAGAGAGAGAAAGGCTTGATGCTAATGGTGTAGAATGTATTCCCCTTGTGTCTTGTTAACTTCTCAAGTTTTGCACGGTTTATTTGGAAGCTCCCGCTGGGTGCTGCTTCTCCAACAAATTACCATGGAAACAACTTTTAGATATGTCCCACTGGATATTTTCAATTTATGCAATGAATGATGAGTAATGAATATACAGGTTTTCCCGGGCTGTCTGCCTGTCTGGGTCAACACAGAGGATTTTAACTGTATGAATATTTAACAGGGTGAGATGTTGCTCGTCTCTGACTGGAAAAAATCACACCGATGCGGGGCAACAGAGCAGCGGGATATGCGCGGTATGAAACTGACTTCTTAACACAACGGATTGTTTCACAAACATCCACAGACCTCTAAACAACTAAATGTCTAGACTTGACCTGCGTGCAATGTTCAGAATTACATTTCACAACAATCCCTGAACTTGGAAAATCGAGAGCACTTTGTTTCTTTCAAGGTCAGATGGGCTCGAGTTAAAAAAAAAAATGCTTTCAAGCATGAAAAACACTTGTTCAGCTCATGAGTACCATGAAAAGCAGAAGAAAGCAAGATGCTTTGGCCTTCTTTGGCTTTCAAGATGCTTTGCCCTCTCATCACTGGGCATCACAGGGATTCCACTTCACTGGTTTGAATCCTATCTCACTGGTAGGTCTTTCAGGGTGGCCTGGGGAGGGGAGGTATCCACAGAACATCAATTGATCACTGGGGTTCCTTCTCCACTGGGGTTCCTCAGGGATCAGTTCTTGGACCCCTCCTATTCTCCACATACACTACATCACTGGGTGCCATCATACAAGCACATGGTTTCTCATATAATTTCTATGCTGATGACATACAGCTCTATCTCTCATTTCGACCAGATGATCCGGTACCAGATGAACGGTAGCTGCACGGATCTCAGGCTGCCTGGCGGACATCTCGGCATGGATGAAAGAACATCACCTACAGCTCAACCTGGCAAAGACTGAGCTTCTTGTCTTCCCTGCCACTCCGACTCTACAGCATGATTTTACCATCCAGCTAGGTTCTTCTACAATTACTCCAAGTTCAGTCAGAAATCTTGGTGTAATTTTCGATGACCAGCTGACTTTCAAAGACCACATTGCAAAGACTGCTCGATCTTGCAGGTTTTCACTACACAACATCAGAAAGATCAGGCCCTTCCTTACACAGCACGCTGCACAACTTCTTGTCCAGGCCTTTGTAATTTCTAGACTAGACTACTGCAATGCTCTTTTAGCTGGACTTCTATCATGCACAATCAAACCTTTACAGATGATTTAGAATGCAGCAGCACGACTGGTCTATAGCGAACCCAAAAGAGCCCATGTTACACCTCTCTTTATCTCTCTGCACTGGCTTGCAGTTGTAGCTCGCATCAAGTTCAAGACACTGATGCTCGCATATAGAACAGCCACAGGCTCAGCACCTGCTTACTTCCACTCACTGATGACAATCTACATCCCCTCCAGAAGTCTGAGATCTGCGAGCGAGCCTCGCCTCGTGGTGCCATCACAGAGGCACAAAATCACTCTCCATAACTGCTTCTAAGATACTTTCTTTTGATTGCACTTATGTATTTTGTTCTCTTTTCGTTTTTCATGCATAAACAAACTTATAAATGTGCTATAATTATATAAGCACAAACTTGTCTTGCCTACATATAATTCAAGCACTTAAAAATTGCATTTCACAAAGCAACACAATTAGTAGTGGCACTACAAGTGACAGTGTAAATGACTTCTAGTTTTCAGATCAACAGTTTGAAGACAGTCTTGCTCCACAAGTTAGTTAAGGTCAGTATGTTTAGAAACTAACCTGAATAATGCGTCTGGTATAACAAACATTTAAAGATAACTCAATTGCTGCCTTGAGTAGTGATGTTTGATTGTCTGCAACAAATTCAATAAAAATGTATTCAAAATGATGTAGAAATGTTGATTAAACATACACATTTAATTCAAAATGAGCTCATAAAAAGTTCGATCTAATCAAACATTTAACTTTTTATCCAATATTTATGTATGCTAGAGTATCATTTCATTAACAAAGCCAGTACTAACACTAGACAGCAAGACCGCTCACTGCTTTTAACAGATCTGCTGTATGTCTTCCTGTCTGTCCGAGTCTTTTTCCTGGTGTTGTGGTGCGAGGAACACCAGCTGTGATTGGCAGCACTGACTCTGGCTCCGTTCTCTTCATCAGATTCTATTGTGTGTATAATCAGTCAGACCCAGGAAAAGTCTGAAGAGAACCAGGACCGCAGTTCCATGTAGGAGTCCTGATGCATGAGCCTTACACCTCTAATGACCAATTCACCTTCTGACAGAGCAGACCAGGTGCCACTTGAGCTATATGTGCTCATTTGTGTAACAGCGGTTATGCATTGAATGAACTGTATGAACTCCAACCTGTCAGTCGGATTGTCAACCGTACCGCTGGTCATATTTCTTGTGAATTCACTATATTTAAGGTCTACTCACACCAAGAGATAGATGAAATATCCACACAGTGGGCAAAGCCAAAATATTGGTTCAATGCATCTTTCAGGCTTTTTTACATTCATATGCTTCAAACACTGTAAAAATGGGGAAAAAAATCTAAATTTCCGAAATGTCCCAGACGCTTAAAAATCATGTTCTAAAACTCACCATGGAAGAGATTTGATCTGTTTTGTGGTAAGCCACCAAGCATTGACAGCCTGTTTACAAATGAGTGTTTGTATGTGGGTAAATAGTGTCAATGTGTTTGTACTGAGCTCACTGTTCTCCTCTAAAACACAGATTTTTCATCTCTGTTTCGGATGATGGGGACGGGCTGGTGCGAACAGCTCTGACGGCATGGCAGATCCAGAGATACGTCTCCCGTAGCAACGGAAGAGCTTTAAAGTCCAACCGTGGCTTTGTCACCCTGTCAAATCACCATGAAGGTAAACAGCACAACACCTAAACAACCTCACAAACAGCAGCTACATCTGAATCACACACTGCTTCAGCCAAATTCCTCATTAACCGGACTCATTACTGCAATTAAATGGGAGTAATTACTTTTAGCACAGAAATCTCTTATCATCTCATCTGGTCTCCGCTTGTATTGTATTTAGTGTCAGAACTTTTAGAGCCAAAGGGAGTGTCGAAGCAATTAAAGAGGCCAGGAAAAGTCAGTAGCATAATCAGTAGCATAAAGGGACTTGAAGTCTCAGTAACACACATCTTATATCTAAATAGTACATCCGGCAGTTCATTTACTGACTGGTTAATGCATATTGCACACAAAAATGCAAGTGAAGTTTTCTCTTTTTTTTCGGACCATTCTCTGTAAACCCTAGAGATGGTTGTGCGTGAAAATCCCAGTAGATCAGCAGTTTCTTAAATACTCAGACCAGCCGGTCTGGCCCAACAACCATTCCACGTTCAAAGTCACTTAAATCCCCTTTCTTCCACATTCTGATGATCGGCTTGAACTTCAGCAAGTCATCTTCACCACATCTAGATGCCTAAATGCATTGAGTTGCTGCCATGTGATTGGCTGATTAGCAATTTGTGTTACCAAGCAATTGAACAGGTGTACCTAATAAAGTGGCCGGTGAGTGTTTATTTATATATATATATTATCATTTAAATTGATAAAAAACAGTAAGTTACGCCCTGTTTGGCCAGCTTGAGCAATCTCTAGCAGTCAGGCTGCATTGGTTTTTATCAGTCCAACTGGTAACAACACTTCAGAAGATCTAGTCTCCAATTTGCAAGCTTCATGCCATCAGATCTGAAAGAAATTCAAGTTTGTATCACTTAAAATAAGTGTCTCAAACTGAAGAAGATCAACAGTGCATTTTTTACAGCATGACAGATAGTCTCTGATGCAGAATTCAGATGCTTTGGACATCGATTGCAGCAGCCGTTTCAAATACAGTGGCGTCTGAATGCTGTAGAAGAAGGACACCATGAAAAGTCTTTGTCCTGCAGCCTTTTCGAGACAGTGTCCTCTGTTCTGACCCTGCCAAAACACAGAGCCTCAACGAGCTCAAGGGATCTACAGACACCTTTCCCTGTCACTTTATTTAAAGGCATTTAACAGTTGTGTTACCAGACAGTGTGTCTCAGCATTGGCGTGAAACCTCAGATAATTCATATACAGCATAGATACCCACTTACAATTTTTTCAAACTCTCAGTAATATCACACAATGCAATTACATGTAATTATACAAACTGTAGAGATGTCTATCTGACTCGTGACTCGAGACATTAACCAATGCTTGGGGGCAGAAATAAAAAAAATAAAAACACTTTGGTTCATTCATTAGTTAAACATTAGTTAATGTATTAACTAATATAAACTAACCATGAACAATACATTTGTTACTGTATTTACTAATCTTCATTAATGTTAGTTAATGAAAATACAGTTGTTCATTGTTTGTTCATGTTAGTTCACAGTGCATTAACTAATAATGTATTAGTAAATACATAATAATAATGTATTAGTAAATGTTGAAATAACATTAACAAAGATTAATAGATGGTGTATAAGTGCAGTTCATTATTAGTTCATGTTAACTAATGTTAACTACAGAACCTTACTGTAAAGTTATATCAAAATAAAATAAACAAAATTTGTATTCATACACATTTAGATGCCAAAAGGCAGAGGTTTATTTTAAATGGCTTAAAAGTTGAAATCAAGGCTGAAATGTTTGATATGTCATAAATCTGATTTATTTTCTCTAACATACGACAGGGTGACATTTGTGACCCTGGAGCACAAAACCAGTCATAAGTAGCACGGGTACATTTGTAGCAGTAGCCAACAATATACATAATATGGGTCAAAATTATAGATTTTTTATGCCCAAAATTATTAGGATATTAATTAAAGATCATTGCAAAGATATTTTCAAGATTAAATATGCATTGCTAAGGAATTTATTTGGACAACTTTAAAGTGACCCTATTATGGATTTTTGAAAATGAGCTTTCATGCAGTGTGTAACACAGCTCTAAATTAATGAAAACTTACTGCCAAGTTTGAAATCTAAAAGTGCACCTTGTATATAGTTATTGTCTTTCTGTTGCGCTCGCAGACCCGGGAAAACTTGAACCTCCCCTCCCTCAAACACAGATGATGCACCCTTTTCACAAGACTGTGATGATGCGTTTAACGGTCATCAGCATCGTAAATCCTCAAAAGATTTTCATATTTGTATTTTTTTTATGTATGTACATTTATAACACTATTCTTTGTATTATATTACTTTTGCATCAAATTACAAAAAAAAATGTTTACGCTAATGCGAGGGTGTTTCTAATGCAGCGTCTATGGGAGAGATGGTAAATTTGACACCATTCTCTCTTCTGACTGCCGTTAACAGTCTTTCTCATTTTATTTTCCTTTTATTGAAAGTCATGAAAACACTATCGTAGAGTTTTATTTTGCTATTTGAGCAAATGGGAATGCATATATATATATATATTATATTGGTACTCTCCCATTCACTGCTCTTCAATTAACCCAACTACGATGACTTCCGCTGCTGAGAAACCCGGAAATGTGAAAAAGGTCCATTGCTGTTGAGAAGACTCTGCACTGTGAGGGGAAATTTGTTAGGGATAGGGAACAAATGAATGTGCAAGGAGGCTCAAACACCCTTTACAAAAAAATGAAATAAAAAAGGTAAAATAACGATGTAGTATGATTTTGAAGTTGTAGGAGAAAAGTGTTGGGAGTTTTTAGACATACCCTGTCTTGAACCGTTGTACACAGACAGAATACACATACGCCTCGCAGAGCTAGACAAGAGAAGCATTTGTGGTTAAAAAGTGTACACATATAATTTCATTTTTAAAGAAAATGACCGATGGTTTCGCTAGATAAGTTGCGACTGAGAAATTCTTTGCGACTGAAGAAAGGGAGACATGAACATCTTGGATGACATGGGGGTGAGTAAATTATCAGTACATTTTGATTCTGGAAGTGGAATAATTCTTTTAAAAACTGTTGCTGTCATGTTCTCTGAACTGTAGCATGCAATAAACTTATTTAGTTGTGTCCGTTGTGTTCGCTGCTTGTAGGTCTCCATCTAACCGGCTAACAGCAATATCTGTTCGCTCGCAATTGTCTAGAAATGTGTCGATGAATAGGGAATGTTTGTCGTTGTTATTACTTGGAGTTCTGATAAAGAACAGAGCAATACATTGGTGTACAAACTGCAGTGCTTTATCAATACGTTTCTGCATTGGGCTAATGCAAAACCCATGGCTATTTGGGTGTTTACCACTGAGCTGTGGGCTCAGTAATGGTGATGGGCGTTCCGTTATTGACATCTGCTGCACGCAGTAGACCAATCACAACAGATCACTGCAGTTTAACGTCGAGCAAAGGAGGGGTTTGGAAAAATAAAAGCATATTTTAAGACAATGAAAGTGTTTTTTGACCTTGCGTGCATGTCAACCTATTGTGGGGCACTCACAAAACCAAAATGTGGACACTTTATAACCCATAATAGGGGCACTTTAAATGCGATTTCTCAATATTTTGATTTTATTGCACCCTCAGATTCCAAATATTCAAATAGTTGTATCTCGGCCAAATATTGTTCTTTCCATACAAACCATACATCAATGGAATTTATTCAGCTTTCAGATGATGTATAAATCTCAATTTTGAAAAACTAATACTTAAGACTGGTTTTGTCGTCCAGGGTCCATTTGAGGGCACAGCACAGACTGGCCACTACTCTCTCATAGAACTGTATACAGGTATATCCTATGCCAACAGATCAAAGCAACACAGCTGTTTTTCATTGCTAAATAAGCTTGTTTTCTGTTTTAACTCAATACCATTAGAGAACTCAAATTTGAAATGTCTTTAAATAAAAAAGGGAAAATACAAAACAAGCATTTTAAAATGCAGTACTTCTACTTCCTTTTATGAAGAGACTTAAATCAGAGCAGTCAACTGCTAACCTTCATTAAAAAAAATCCTTATTTAGTGTCAGCCTGTGTTAAAATGTACCCTGTTCTGCATTCGAATCAGAGGCCAAGGAAACCTCCGGGATACTAAATAATGAAATGCCACACATAACAAGAGGGGGATTAGGAGGCCAATGGACTTGTGGCATTTTAAAAGTCAAAATGTCAACTTATAATCTTCCTCTTAAATATACCAATTTTATGGTTGTGTGGTTGCAGGTGCCTGGCATGTAAAGAGCCTCAGCTTTGCGCTTTCAAAAGGGTTAGCGGGTATTGATGCACAGGAAGTCGATGTCGCCGCCCTTTAGGCTGAAATGAAAACACTTGAAATCAATACATGAACCATCACAGCGTGCCGATTAAATAAAGTGTTTTAAATGCCATTTTGACACAATAGGAAATGTGTGTGGCAGACTTTAAGGGATTTACATGGTCACACACAGATAAAAAGCTACAATACATGGCTCCAGATTATGCTGTCTGTCTTCTATAATCTGCTGTCTTTCTTTAGACGGAAAGACCACCTGAGACGAGCCTGCTATTGCTTTTGTGTTGAATTCCACAATGCAATTCAACCAACTTGAAGAAATAGATCACACAAAAATGAAAATCTGCTGAAAGATCACTCAACCTCAGGCCATCAAAAATGTAGTTAGGTTACTTTATCAAAACAGATTTGGAGAATTATACTTTACATTATTTGCCCACCAATGGATCCTCTGCAGTGAATGTGTGCCGTCAGAATGAGAGTCCAAACAGCCAATCACAATAGTCCACAAGTAACCCACACTGCATGTTTCAATCTGCATGTTTGTAATAAACAAATCCATCCTTATAATTTTAATAATGCTTCCTCCAGTGAAAAAGTCCATCCCCTGTTGTCCTCTCACATCAAAATCCATGACATACTTGCTCAGAACTGGACTTTTTTCACTCGTAAACAGTGCTTGTTCTGTGCATATTTCTTTCCTGATTCAGTTGAGATGACTTTTACCTGGATTATGGACCGGAACCAATGATTTGAAGTAAAAAATGTATCAGTGATTTGTTTATCAGCTTTTCACTTCACAAGACGTTATTTAAAGTCATATGGATTAACTGTGGATTATTGTGATGTTTCATCAGCTGTTTGGACTCTTATTCTCACGGCACCCATTCACTGCAGAGGATCCATTGATGAGCAAGTGACGTAATGATACATTTCTCCAAATCTGTTTTGATGAAGAAACAAACACATCTACATCTTTGATGGCCTGAGTAAGTTAACTCTAAGCAAATTTCCATTTTAGGGTGAACTATTTCTTTTTTCTTCCGATTTGTATTTGTTTGATGAATGAACTGGAAGTACTATCAGCCAGGATTTTGAACCAAGGATCATGGTTGACTGGTGTATTTGACTGGTTCCTGTGTCTTTTCTGTGAAAACTAGAAACACATGTAAGTACATAAACCATCACCAGAGAAAAAGTTCTCTCGGAAGAGCCCATAACACTCTGATCGTTTAGTTTTCTGTGAGAGACAGCGAAAGGCGGTTAGCATCTCAGCCCCACCTGCAGAGTTCAGATAGCATGAGGATATTAGAGAGCATTCTGCCATAATGACTCTCATTTACAAGCCATAAACTGACAAAGTGCCAGACTAATTATGTCAACTAGCAGCTTCTGAATAGCCCTTGATCAAGCTAATCACCGGCAATCCAAAAAACAGGTGTTGAACATTTTTACGCCCTCTTCTGAAATCAGAGGTATTAAAGGCAGAAATGGAAACCATCAGATTGTTTCCATTCTTCTGTTTTTGAATAGCCAGAATATGAGAGTATGAGTCTTGCACAGAATTATGAAAGGATCTGATAAGAAAGCTACGACGAAATGGATTCAGAAATAGACCTTTTGAAAGACCTAGCTGCACACTTCAAAATTACTTCACATACTTCTGTATGAAATAGAAATAAATTTCCCTCTGGCTGCCTAGAAGACTCTTTCACTCTCAAATGCTTCTCATAAAACTTTCATTCAGAGCTCAAAAAGTCATCATACAGTGACATTAACTGTATGCACCACCTAAAATGCACTTTTAAATATCATGAAACCTCATTTGGAAACAACATTAAAAAGCAGCCACTGATGGAGGAATCTACACAGGTATAGTATGATATGCAATGCAGAAACACATGCACAGTTTAGTTATAGCTCACTGTTCTTGCTAATAGCCGAATGAATGTGATGAATAACAAAATGTGCAACACGATTTGCCAAGATAATAATAAACACAAAACGATATAGTGTACATTAGATGTTTCTGCACGTTACAACAAAGAGCAAAGCAGCATTAATTTAGACTGTGCTTTAAACCACCTTATTTTGTTTATTTTGAAATGCCATCATCACTATCTTTCCTGGCATTTTAAAAGCTTGCATAACTTATAATTTATTATTTAAAAGGGTGTATCTTTTAATAATGTTAAAGTTAATTTGTGCAATTTCAGCTGTCTCCTTGAAATGAGCTCCTAAAATCAGCAGAATGTGTACTTCTAAAGCAAACATGAGCCCACGGGATAATACAGGATGACTGCATCTCATTATCCCAACACAACATATGGCCGCCAAACATGCTGCGTCACTATATTAAATATAAACAGCAACAATGCTCTGACTTATGAAGCAGCTTTATTAAAAAAACTGCCACCTGCAGCATAAGTGTTCATATGACCCGAATAAGCTGAAATAGAGTCTGTTATTAAACTGGTAAAAACAACACAAGTCTGCTAGCTTCATAAACAGCTCTGTTCGGGACGGTGCTAATCTGATCTGCAGGATTAATGTCATTATCTTGTGCTGCTGAGACTCAGCACAATCATTCTGTCCCGGTGTAACACTTCGCCGATATTTGACTTGTGAAATAGTTCAAATTGAGGCTACAGATTCGATTGGCTATAATCTTTCATTTTCGAAGCGGAATATGATACAGTTCAGAAAAAATATTAATATAATATATATAATAGTGAAGTGACAATATTCTCGTCGTGTTTTGTTAACATTACGCACGATATTGCCGTCGATCGCATCATAGTGAAGCATACTGTTTCTATGGTTACACCACAGATTTGCGCGACTTTTTTCACTAGTGAGGTAATTGTGTGTTTAAAAAACGTGCTGCCAAGACACACTTGTAACACACTTTTATGTTTGCTTAAACTTATATATTTTTGCAATAAATAAATAAATAATCATTTCTCAAGGGGTTCAAGTTATTATTTGCAAGAGAGACACTCCTGCAGTTGTCGCAAATCGAGTTTGAACGCCGTTTCAAGTTAGTAGTTTACATTTGAAAACGCGTCTTAAGACCCCATTTTGTAGCTCTGCGTCTGCTTTTAACGCAATATATGAACGGCCCCTCACTTTCCCACAACACTCTACAGATGAAGTTCATGCAGTCCTGCGACATTTCAGTTAAGCAAAACATAAAAAGTTAATATCTGAATATATCCTTAACTGCCTCAACATATAATCGTAATTTGTTATTGTATATATGGCATGTGTGTGTGTGTGTGTGTGTGTGTGTGTGTGTGTGTGTGTGTGTGTGTGTGTGTGTGTGTGTGTGTGTGTGTGGAAATCCTGTACGAGTAAAGCCACAGACAGTAGGTTCAAACCCAGTTATTCATTGTGCCCAATATAAATACCCCATCTAACTCAATTACATACAGCAGCATTAGTAGATTTAAATACTTAAAAAGAAATACTCACCTTGACAACGCGTGTAAATTACTGAAAGACTCAGAATGAGCAGCAGAAAGAGCCAGTTCGTTTGGAGCTCGGTCCTTACGCACATACTGAAATGACTCCTCAGAACACACTAACGTACAATGTGTCCCTGTGTTAAACAATGCAGTGAGAATCACTCGAATGTCAAATAAAACGTCCGTAAGGTCTTGTGAGCATATGTCTTTCCCGGTGAATCGCGCACGCAGAGCTCCGGCAGTAACGCAGAGAGAGCTCGACTCACGGACTGTTATAAGCGGATTGCGCGGTGGAGCTTCAGCACCGCGGACAGCTCCAGTCAACCTCAGCGCGCCTGGACACTTTGGACAGCAGCCTGGCGTTCATCCAGTAGCACTGGGCTTATTCAGAGCAGCTGCTTTAGTGTGCGGAGAGGCAGAAGAGAATTACATCAGATACATCATTATCGTCTTAACGCAATGAGTACAAGTTCTAATATAAACGTAACCCTGAAGGATACAGACATTTGAAAGGGTGGGGGGAGGTACAGTGAGTGAGTGGGCTAAGTTGGTTAAAACAATTAGCAATGTTTTTTTAAGGAAAACTTTGTTGGGTTTAAAATTTACCATTTTAACTTCATGGGTTATAGAAAAAAATATGTAGTTTGGTCTAACTACTTAGAAAATCATTTATTTGCTGATCTATTTGATTTGATATTTTGTTATATCTACTGCAATGACATTTATCCATTTTAAGTGGGGTTTAAAGGAATAGTTAATTGCTAAAAATAACATTTTGATTAAAATATTCTCACCCTCAGACCAGCCAGGATGTAGATGAGTTTGTTTGTTCACCGGAACAGATTTGGAGAAATGAGCTCACCAATGGAAAAACAGAAGAATGGAGAAATCAGGTTTAGCTTGCTCCCTGTACTGTTTTTAATGTTGCATGCTTACACACTCAGCACACACTAAAAAAGTAGAAATGAAAATTCTCCAGGCCGTTGAAAAAAGTCTGTTTGCTTAGCTAATGAACGCGATCATCATCGTCTTCACAGGTTCTAAATGAAGCGATCTTTCATGGGATGCCACAGTGCAAAATTAATCATAATATGACAGCTAAGTATGTTTACAAGGAGACTGACCAATGTGTTGAGGTAATGAAGCACAGTGCAACAAAATTAAATAATAAAAGCTCCAATAATTACAGCAACAGGAGAGGACACAGATAATAAAATAATAATATACAAATAGGCAATGTACAAAATAGCAAAAACACAATATATAATATAGACAATTATGTATGTATGTACAGGTATGATATGTGCAAATTTGAAATTAAAATAAGTATGTGTGATGAATAAATAATGTATAATAGTGTTGTGTGTTCTTCGCTTAATGTCAAGTGTTCATGAGATGGATTGCTTGGGGAAAGAAACTGTTTCTGTGTCTGGTCGTTCTGGTGTTCAGAGCTCTGTAGCGTCGACCAGACGGCAACAGTTCAAAGAGGGAGTGTGCTGGATGTGAGGGGTGCAGAGTGATTTTGCCAGCCCTTTTGCTCACTCTGGATGAGTACAGTTCTTGGAGAGTGGGGAGGCTTGTACCAATGATTCGCTCAGCAGTCCGGACTACCCTCCGTAGTCTTCTGTGGTCAGATTTGGTAGCTGAGCTGAACCAGACAGTTATTGATGTGCAGAGGACGGATTCAATGATGGCGGAGTAGAACTGTATCAACAGCTCCTGTGGCAGGTTGAACTTTCTCAGCTGGCGAAGGAAGTACATCCTCTTCTGGGCCTTTTTTACAACGAGAGTCTATGTGACTGTCCCACTTCAGGTCCTGGGAGAAGGTGGTGCCCAGGAATCTGAATGACTCCACTGCAGTCACAGTGCTGTTCATGATAGTGAGTGGGGGGGGGGGGGTTATCCTGAAGTCCACGATCATCTCCACTGTTTTGAGCGTGTTAAGCTCCTGGTTTCTAAGACTGCACCAGAGAGACAGCTCTTTAACCTCCTGTCTGTAAGCAGACTCGTCACCGTCCTGAATGAGGCCAATGACTGTGGTGTCATCTGCAAACTTTAGGAGCTTGACAGAGGGGTCTTTAGATGGTCTTTAGATATTAGAAATAAGATGTTACTATGTCCCTAGCAATGACAGTATCATGTCTAGCCATAATAAAACAGCATTAGTAATTTTTTTAAACAATTCTAATAACTAAACATACTGGAAAAGAGCAGGTACTTATTAAAACAGTTTTTAATATAACTAAATATATATTTTAAAATATATTTGTATATAAATGTTATAATTTTTTTAATTTCTTAATTTTACATGTAATCTGTATTGTTAAAATGCCACTTTCAGTGAATGAAAGATGAAATTCACATCTTAAATGTAGATCTACTTCAGTATATGTGTATCTGCTGGAGGATTTGATCAGAACTGCTGTGAAAAGTGCGATTCAAGCCTTTCGCAGCTGCCAGATATTTTTGTCTCAGTCTGCTGATGTCACGGCCTCCCTCTGTTCTGCTAAATGAGCCTTTCTCTCTGAAAACATTTCCACTCAGGACTGGACAGCTCTGCCTGTACTGATGAAGTCATTCTGTCTACATGAGCAGAAACAATGTATTTCATACCCAAGCACCCTGCATCAACTGTATGCAGGGAGCATGCCTATAAAACCTGAGAGGGATCTTTTAGCATTGCTGTGCATCTCAATAGCAGCCGATGTTTCAGAGACAGCCTTAACAGCATGAATGAGATCATGTGATTTCATATAATAAAAATACATCCTTCCAAGGTCTCTCCAATATCACGTACATCCTGTATGGTCTTCTCCACCCACTCACAGGCATCTCACAATTCCTGTGACCTTCATATATATGTGAATGATGACTGAGATGACTAAGCGTACAGTATTACAATCCATAAAGCTGAACACCTTCCACATTTGTACCTCACAATGTGAAACTTGACCCACACAATCCATTCAGCCTAATTCTTTATGAAATCACTCATGTCAACCAAAGCAAGCCACACATTTGAGATCCTTCTATACTTTCATGACATTATACATCATGTTTGAGCCGGGTGCTTTTGTAGAATGGCTGCTGAGATCATATCAGCATGAGATTATATAACCGAGTTTTATGCTTTTACACAAAGGATTTCACCTCAGGAGGAAACGGGTACAGTCTGACCCCCTGGTATAAATCGTGATTTAAAAAAATGTTCTTTTCGCGTTTGAGAACATACTCGCACACCTGTGGCCACTTCTAAGACCAAGGAAATTATTCATCAGGCAAGAACAAACATTACTTTGTTTGCATGTCGGGGTGGTAATATTAATATTCATGAGGCCGGGACCGAAGCTCAGACTGCTAATAAGTCATTTTAACAGAAAATGGGTACTTGACATGACATTTCATGGAGTGTTGGCAGTGTCCTGTCGCTATACGCATCTCTAATTATCTGAAATGCAGTTTTAGTGCATTTTTAGTCCATGTACAGTAGTAATTGGGAGAAAACATGGAATATATATATATATACTATACCATTCAAAATATAGGGTTCTTACCTTTTTTTGAAAGCAAGGGTGCATTAAATTGTCCAAAAGTGACAGTAAAGACATTGTGTTATATAAGATTTCAATTTCAAATAAATGTTGTTCGTTTTGAACTTTCTAGTCATTAAAGAATCCTGACAAAAATGCATCACGGTTTCCCCAAAAATATAAAGTATCCACTGTTTTCAACACTGATAATACTAAAAAGAATTCTTGAAGATCAAATGAACTTATTAGATGATTTTCGAAGCATCAGGTGGCACTGAAGACTGGAGAAATGACTGCTGAAAATTGCAGCTTTGCATCACACGAATAAATTACCTTTTAAAATATATAAAATAAATTGCAAAGGTTATTTTAAATTGTAATAATATTTCACAATGTTACTGTTTTTATGGTGTTTTTAATCAAAAAATGTAGTCTTTGTGAGCATAAGAGACTTCTTTAAAAGACGTGCAAAAACATATCATCGATTCAAAATCTTTGAATGGTATATACTTAAAAAAAACAGGTTGCAGAACTGCAACACATTTATTTAGGCATGTATTTTATGTCTAATCACCATTTTAGTTGTGTATCAATGGAAGCAAGAAAATTACATGGCCAGTCAAAAATGTGCATATTTGTGACCCTGAAGCACAAAACCAGTCATAAGTAGCACGGGTATATTTGTAGCAATAGCCAACAATACTTTGTTTGTGTTAAAATTATAGATTTTTCTTTTATGCCAGAAATCAGGATATTAAGTAAAGATCATGTTCCATGAAGATATTTTGTAAATTTCGTACTGTAAATATATCAAAACATCATTTTTGATTAGTAATATACATTGCTAAGAACTTCCTTTGGACAACTTTAAAGATGATTTTCTCAATATTTAGATTTTCTGCACGCTCAGCCAAATCTCGGTATCTCGGCCAAAAAATTTCCAAAACACACATCAATGGGAAGCTTAATTATTCAGCTTTCAGATTATGTATAAATGTAAATAAAAAACAACAACCTTATGACTGGTTTTGCGGTTCAGGGTCACATTAGATAAGCTTAAATATTTATTATTTATTTTACATCATAGTAATTTAAAATAAAATGATTTAATAATGACATTTATCAAATTAGTTTGAGTAATTTGTCAACTAGCCAAATATATGCTAATATGTTTAGGTTATTTAAAAAGCTATTTCTCTAAATCAAGCTTCCATTCAAATCAATCCATTGAAGCTAGAAAATAAGGATGAGGAATAAAATAATTAAATAAAAAAATGATTTTTTTATTTGTCACATACACAATTATACAGAGTATAGCCAGCAGCGAAATGTGTTCTCTGCATTTAATCCATCCAAGTGCACACACACCTGGAGCAGTGGGCAGCCGACGTTGCGGCGCCCGAGATTCGGTGCCTTGCTCAAGGGTCTCACCTCAGTCATGGACAATTCCTGCCGGAGTCGAGATTTGAACCCACAACCTCGGGTTACAAGTCCAACGCTCTATCCATTAGAGCCACGACTACCCCCAGTTCTCTTTCTGAATAGTTCTTACATTCACTAATGCCGGGAGCAGGTAACAGAGCTCCAAACAAAAGTTCACATAATTCGTCCAATCACAACGCTAAGACTACGAAAACACTGGCTCACATCTCTTGAGTGTGTAAAAACGAGATTCTCAGCTTCTTCTGTGACAGTTGTGTGGAATGTGTTGAAGTGTTGCACAAAGCTGCACAACAAAACAATCTGCAGTATCACGAAGGTAACAAAGAATCCCAGAGCTCTGATTGTATCTGTCTGCGGTTTGATGCGGCGTTATTCATTTTCTGTTGTCATCCTGGTTGTACAGAGACTGATGCACAAACATGCACAGCGCTCAGATATCTGATCAACCCCAAACACAACACGATAAACCTTTTTTAATCAGTCACTACCCTAAACTCTCCAGAGTGCAATGGTGGAGTTTGGAAATTACAATTACATTCATTTTCTCATTGACTGTTAGCGATAACATGCAACTTTAAAGACACGTCTCAGGGTGTTATAATTCTGTATGTAATTTGATCTCCCATTCAATCAACTTATATACTGTTAAGATTAAATATTTAGCAATAAACCTCTACTGGTTCAGTTTCATCATTTTAAATGCTTAGAGACAAATGAATGTTGAAAATCAAGACCACTAGAAAAACTTGTGAGGCTACTGTTGCACTATATGTTACTCATAACCTAGTTGATCTATTAAACTTGAGGCCAGAAAACTTGCTCAGCTGCCATATGACCCCCCCGGAAGTAGATATGACCTTTCCTTAAACAAGTACCAGGTCAGAGGTCATTCTGACTGTTTGATATGCATTAGTAAAATGAGTTCCTGAGGTCCCAGACTGATTTTTTTCCAGTGATTTATTGCACAGCACTGATAATTCACTTACCAAACAAAAACGATGCTCTATTAAACTGCCGCTGACCTTCACACCGTCAGAAATCTCTATTGCACAGCAGGATTGCTGGGCTGGAGGAGATTCTGTTGAAAAGGGGCTATTAAATGTTTAATTTAAGCTCTGAGAAAATGCAGATTTTATTATTTAAGACTACTGGAACCGTCTTAACAGCTTTTTTATTAGCTGATCTTTATGGGAAATTGTTGGCAGCAGGGCTGGACCGGATCTGACTGAAACATTTCGTCAGCAGTTCGATTAGGTCGCAGAGAGTCAAGGTTTATTGTCTCTGTGTTCTGCACGGTAGATCTACAATAACACTGCGACAGACGCAAAGACCGCTTCAAGGTTTCCCAGTCCCTGTCAGATCTGGTGAACAGATACATTTGCTCTATGAACACAATAATACACGTTTTCAAGGTGACATTGATCTACTCACCCTTTAACCACTGTGTAAAAGCATTTTACAAATTACTACAGCAGACCATGAATAACTCCAAAAGCTTGATTATTTCCACAGCAATAATACAGACTTGTAAAATATCACTGTAGTAATATATATCTATATTACTGTATATAATTTGCATAGCCTTAATCATAAATGTTTATTAACTGCAACATGGAGTGATAATATTTCAAAGTGATTTCTGTCATTCGGACAGATAGCAAGTATTGTATTTACCTGCTTTAGAAACATTCCAGTAAACACTGCTGATGGGGATTAGAAGTGAAAAATCATTTTCATGCATCTGTGTGAAAACAAACCTGGAGAGAGAGAGACGTGAGGATTTGGGGAGAAAGGGGAAAGTGCTTAGTGCATTTCAGTGAGTTATTCTTAGTGCATTTCAATGTGTTTTTATTAATTCAGGTAAATTAAATCAGGAGGACACACCTCGCTTGTGCAGTACTGTACATGTTGTCTTTTTTCACATTGTTACAGTGGAATACAAAGGAAAAAATTTAATAAGGGGGGAAATAAGACTTGAAAGGAGCTCTTTCCAACAAATATTCTTATTGTGCATGTCGCATTAAAATTCCAAGCATATTTCTCTGACTTCTGAAGATAGAACATGAAGGAAAATGTACGGCTCATTCAGTCATACTGTTGAATAAGGATCATTTGTATCAACTTTATTAAGGTCACACTTTAGTTTGGGGACCAATTCTCACTATTAACTAGCTATTAACTACAGCTTTTGCCTCAATAAACTTCAAATATGCTGCTTTTAATAGTTAGTAAGGTAGTTGTTAAGGTTTAGGTATTGGGTAGGGTATATAGTCATTTAGAAGAAAGCATTAATATGCTTTATAAGTACTAATAAACAGCCAATATGCTAGTAATATGCATTGTAACAAGCAACTTGTTAATAGTGAGAATTGGTCCCTAAACTAAAGCGTTACATTTATTATTTGTGTTTTTAAGTGGCACTTCTCCAAACAGGAAGTGCCTCTCCTAATTTAAAATGCAGTAGGCATGTTAGGAAAAAGGTGGATGTGTCATGAATCTGGTCTATGAACTTCCTTTTACTCACTACCAGAGGTCACTCGCTCACCACATGGACTCTTGCACTACACTATAATTCCCATCATCCATTGTTGCACTCCACGACACACACAGCTCAGACTATACACTTCACACAACCTCATCCATTGCACTTCCTCTTCTTCTCTGACGACACACACAGCTGATTGCACTGATCACACAACCTACTTAAACCATGGACTTCCTCTTCTTCTCTGCCGAGTATTGTTTAGCGTTTAGCATTCTCCTAGTGTTAGCTACTTACCAAGCCTTCCCGTGTTTGTTTTTGTGTTCAGTCTCCTGTATTGTTCTGCGTTTTTTACTCTCCGAGTGTTAGCTGCACTCTCCGAGTGTTAGTCTTTTCGTGTTGCCTTGTTGTCTGGTTCCTGACCTTCTGCCTTGTATATTGGATTAACCCTTTGCCTTCCATTTGGACTCTGTTTGCTCCTGCCTACCATTGCTTGTGTACCTGGATCACCCCTCTTCTCAAGCCCTCTGGATATTGTTCGCCAATTGAAGACCACACCCGTTTACTTGAGTACTCATCTGCCTTGCCCTCAATATACCTGTTTGCCATTTGTTCGACCCTGCCTGTGTTTTTGACCATGTCTATCAATAAAAGCTTGCACATGGATCCGCACGCCTCTCGTCTTGTCGGCCCTGTTACAGGATGCAACATGCCATTTTTCTATGACTGTCCAAAGCACATGAATATATGGTACGTGATTGGTTGTCTGTTGCTAAGCATCTAGCAGTAACATTCTAACTGCAGAAGTTCACATTGGTTAAAAGTGGTTAAGAATGGGAATAACCCAGGGTTAAGCACAACGTGAGTTGCTAGGTGTTTAAAGTTTGCATCTTGTGCAGAATTTCTCTAAACTGCTGCTGAAACAGTCTGGCAATCTATGGTTGGATCATTTGTCGATATATACCCTACAGAATTCATTCCATCTGCTCTGCTAATGAACTTTGGAATTAAATGGCTAATTAATTTGCACTTTTAAGCAGTTTAACGTTCTGAAACATATGTCTTTGGGGGGATCTTTATTATGATCTCAACACTGTAGAGACCATTAAAGCATGAATAATAAAAATGCAGTATTTTTAGTTAAGAATAATTCTTTCACATATTGCAAATTGTTTATGTCTCCCAACCCTGCAGTTATAAACAAAGCAAGTCGTTAAAAAACGATTAGGCGCTTTGTATCATGATTCCTGATGTTCCCGCATCCCTCTCAACGGGAACATCACATTCCCAACACTTCAATGGGGCTCCAAACGGGAACTGCACAGTGAGAAGATCAGAGCGTATTTATTAGGGAATAATAAAGTAAATTTATATTGACTTTGTCTGACAGTGGACACATTAAAAGACCATTAGGTAAAGCAGAAGAAATCCATCCTCAACCCAGAGAGGGCTATGTTAATTAGCTTCGGGATTGGCGTGTTCAGCAGAAAGCAAAAGACAGGTGTTAAATAACAGGATTCTAGCATTAGTTTAAACTTGGACATTTTATATGTGATATTAAAAGACCTCTGAAACAACCCATCTTCTGTCAGAGCAACACAATACACAACTTTATGGTTATAGTTATCATAGGCCTTTAGTTCCTATCCTTTAATCTGATTGGCCAAGAAGCATTCAGTTTGTATTTAGTAGAACAGTATCTCTTTGATGTGAGTCGCTTGTCAAATTAAGAAAACAAAGGTCTAAATATCATTTGTTACATTATTATTTAAAACCTGCATTATTTTACTAGTAGACCAAACCATTGATTAGCATCACACTTGAACCAAAACAAAGCATGCATGTCTACAGGTCATTAAAATACAAACTCTCATGCATTACCCATTAATGTCATGTAGGCTTACATTGAAAACAGCAGTCTTCTAAAACAGCACACATCCAGCACTTCCTCCGACAGATAAAATCAAGCTCCATAAGCCTCTGCCAGCTAGAAAATCACAGGACAATGCAAGGGAGGGTTTTAAACCAGTGTCCTGCTGGTTTAACTTTCCCACTGAAGAGCAAATGATATCAGTGAACATGGATCAGAACAGAGTAGACAGATACTGTGGATGAGTCCTAACACAGAGCAGTGGGAAATCCCAGCATGCCTCTCCTGTGCGTTCCCAGAACGCTGTTTATCTAAGAGCCCCTGGAGACTCCAGGGATTAAATGCTATTCTTGTGTTTGCACAACTGCGTTCCTTCTAGTCTGCTAGACAGATGTTCTCACAAACCTTAAAAAATAAGGCAAATTTCTCAATAATAATAATAATAAAAAATGTACCTTAAAAATTGTTCTTAGGATAACTGAGGATAATATACACACTAAAACAAGTTTGTGCACTTAATGTGAATCTACTGTTTTTGCACATGGAAGTACCACTTTTACACAACTGAATATGACCCATTGTTATACTTTATGATCTCATTAAGTATGTCAAGATTCTAAATTTCCCTATTTAAATATAATGTTTCAGACAGTGTGTGATAAAATGAGCATGATCATACTCGTATCATATTCTTTTAATGTATAATATAGCATTTCATCTCAGGATCAAATGGCATACCCACAAACTTCCCATAGTCCGTTAAGGAACAGTTTGTTGCATATGACACGAAAATGATAAGAGCTGACTGGGTCGCCTGGCTCTATGCAACTTCCGGGTATAAGGGCTGAAACTACCCCAAAAACACTCTTTAGTCATATCTGTCAGAAATCTAGTTCACAGCCATAAAAAATCGATCAACATCTTTTATTTACAATAAAACAAATGCAAAACTCTTTCTTATATATTGCTTTTATATATCGTTTTGCTTGTACTGCATAAGCCACTAGACAGACAAACAGTCTCTTGTTTGTATGTACTTTCATAATAATCTTATTTAATGCATAGAAAAACAGGGGAGGACACACACATACACACACTACACTTGCACACACCACACTTACCCACAGACACATCAGAAATTATTAGACTCCCAGCAATAATTCATTTTGGCAAAGTTAAATTGTATAGTACTACATTATCTTAAATTAATGGTTATAAATGTCATTTAAGGCCCAAACATGAAGCACCCCCCAAAACTAAAACAGAGTTTTAAAGAGGTGTACAATTAAAATGCTGCCATTCAGTAAACCAGTGCTAAATTAACTTCCTCTGGTTAACAGTAGTTCACCAGCTCATAATGGAAGAAAGGAGAGAAAGATAAATACCCTATTTCATTAACTGCAATCTACAGTAAAGCTGTGCTACACCGTTCACTCAAGCAAATTCAGGGCAAAATGTCATGAAGCAGACACTCTAACCAAATACAATAAACATAAATTAGATAAAGATTCTCATTTCCTTTTCACAATATATTACTTCATATTCTTGGAGGGGTTGTTGATGGAGACATGTGCGATCTAAACAAATACAGTAACTAAACTAAACTAAACTCTAAAACACACTGTATATGTAAACCTGCAGTGATAAACTTTAGTCCCACTGTAGGCTATGAAGAAACCAAAGTGAATCAGTGCTAGGGTAGATGAGAGGTAAACCGAGGCACTTTTCAGTGCACGCGAGCAGCAGATCAGGTCTACGCAGCACTTTCCGAAGGTTGACCGTCACCATTGCTGTCTTTAAGGATAGTACTTTCAGTTTGTGTAGTGTCTCTCTCCGGTCCAGTGTTGTCTTCATCGTGTTGCACTGAGTATGGTCTGTAGAGTGGGAAGCTGCAGTGAAAAAAAGACACAAGATATTTTAGAAACACGAAGATAAGGTTATAGCCACACCTTCATACTAGTCCCTTGTGAGAGGTCAGACGGGCACAATGCCATGCGGAGATAGATAGCGGGACAAAAGTCATGAGTGAATGTCCCTTAGTGGTCACAAATGCACATCTACAGTAGTTCCAAAACATCCACTCTGTTTGCAATAAAGTCTTGCTCAATGATCAATTTAAACTCTTCCAGTATTTATAAAGCTTTATGTACATTCATTGTAGCTTACTGCATTTCCAAGAACATAATTTGTTGATTCTGGAACAAAAATACTGTCAAATTAACAAAAAGCCTATCCCTTATTACCTGCTGTCCTTTCCTATTAAGTCTCCAACATTTCCCTAACCCAAAACAATCAATGGTTGATAATGAGTGGTTCATGAAGTTTTTCGAGCTCTAAAATCTAAGTCAAACCAACCACAAAGATCTGATTGATAGTATATTGTTTCAGAACCATGTCCTACTTGGCAAAATCAAGATAAGCATTTGTGTGTTAGTACAATACTCTATGCGGCCACACTTTGAATATGTTTGTGTCCAAATCCAAAACAATGTGCAGGCAACAGTGTCATGGCATGCGTTTCAATCCAATGATACAACTACTGTTTAGAGTTTAAGACACAGCAGAACACATCATGCGTTTAGAGAGAAGCTTCTTGAAAACATCAATCCTCAGTCTGGCCCATCCAGGGTCACCTGTTAATCACTGTCAGGCTTGTAGAGATACTTCATAACCATGCTGTCAACTTTCTTCTTCTGTTTCTTTATTTCTTTTTTGCTTGGGGGTCGTTCTTCATCAGGACTTTCCGGACCCCCATCTGAGTCTTTCTGTCTTGGGGTTCTCTTCACGCTGTTTGAGCTGCGGTATGAAACTGTTGATGCAGAGCTTGACGATGATGATTCAGAGTCAGATTCAGACTTGGACGATCCAGATTCTTTCTTTCTTGAGCTTTTGGATCTTCTCTTTTCTTTCTGTCTGGAATGCCGTCGAGTATGACCCTCATTGGAGGAGCTGTCAGACTCAGAGCGCCTGCTCTTCTTCTTGTTCTTCTTCTTGCTGCTCTTGGAGCTGAAGGAACTCAGCGAGCTTCCAGAACGTCCAGAATCTACAGCAGAACCTAAAGTCGAGCGTCTCAGACTGGAACCGCTAAGGCCCAGACCTTCATCGTCCTTGTCTTGCAACAAAGTCTTGATGCTCTTCCTATCTTCTTCCTCTCCTGCACCGCCACCTCCCTCCTCTTCTTCATCTGAGTCTTCTAAGCTGCGGCGTTTGAATTTAATTGGCTTGAAGCTCAGGACTTCATTGATGGCTTTTTCTAGCTCGGGGTCCAGGTAGTTGCGATGGCTCACAGGTTTAACGTCAGAAGTGTCCAGTGGGTTCTCAGAGGAGCGAAGCTGGGCAGGAGTGGACAGACTACGGCCCACTGAGCGTGGACTGTATGCGGCCACACTCACAGAGTCAACATCATCATCGTCATCAACATCATCATTATTCAAACGAACTCCAAACTCGCTAAGTCGGGTGCTGTGGGCCAGTGAAAGCCGTGAGCCGACGCTGGTGCTTCCAGGACTTCGGCTTCTAGATCGTTGACTCATACTGGTACTTGTCGGCCCGTAATCACTGCGGCTGTCATCCATCCAAGAAGAACTACGTCGCAAGCTGAAGCTGCTCACGCCAGACAGAGCATCATCATCTTGGTCTATCCCACGGCGTGTGGAAGCTCGACTGGGGGCAACCGAGGACACCATGGACTCTTTGTCAAATTCTGGACTGCTTTTGGTCCAGCGACGATCTAGACCTTTCCTGGCCCTACTGGCAGCCTCAGAGTAAGCCTGGGATATCACTGAACCCCGGTCATCCAGGTCATCACCGGTCTGAGGCCTGTCTGTGGATTTGCTTTTAGCTTTGCGCAATGACAATCGGTCAGGCATGTCCGGCTGCTCCCGAAGGGTGCTGAAGAGAGAGCTGTCATCCCCTGCACCTCCGTTCCAGTCCTTCTGGTGGGAGCGTTTCCTGTAGCTGAGCGAGCTCATCACAGACACTGGACGGCTCTCGTCCGAATCTTTTTTTACTTCCTCCTTCCCCTCTTTCCCTTCTTTTATATCTTTCACATCTGCATTAGCAGCATTGTTGTGTCTGAGACGGACAGAAAACACATTAAAAACGGCAGAATTGCAGATGATCAGTGAATGAAACAGGATGATACCCGTGACAGAGATAAACATGAATTCAAAGAACGAAAGAGATTTGTGAGGTAATTTAGGAGCATATTTTACACCAACCCCAGGAATAAACTTAAAAGGATTAAACTCCTAATGGCAGTTATGTAACCGCGCCGTACTAATACTACTGAGGAACAGAACAGTAACAGCAGCTCCCGGTGAGACAGTCATGAATCCAACACCATCAAATGCTGTCTTGAGCTTATTAGCACTTCTCACAGATGGAGAGGACATATGTAAATCTTGGCTGGTACTCTGGTAAACCACATCAGTAGCGCCCCCAATGTTCTTACTCTGTAACTTTAGCTACAAAAGCTGCCTATACTCTTTGAACGATTGTTCAATCAGCTTTCCACAGAAAACTTATGGAGGATTAAATGAAACACTGTAAATTAAATATGCATCTGTTAAATATGTATTATTGTTTAGCTTGAAGTTCAAGCATGTAAACAAACTCATAATTTTAGTCACCAGTTCCCCAACACCATTAAGTGTGGTTTAATTTCTCCAGCTCTAGGGATCATAAATTGATCTCAGTCTTTGAAATGATACTTAAAAATGCAATTAAAGGGGTTCCACACTGACCTGGTGGTCTTCTGGGTGCCCTCATCAGAGAGTGTCTTGGCGGATCCTTTGCTCTTTGAAAGCAGTGACTTCACCCCATCCACACGGTCCTCCACCTCAGAGTCCATATCTGATTCATCTCCACTGCCAACAAGAAAAGCTCAATCAAATATAGCAGCTGACATAAAGGTCATTTTGGCTGGTCAAGGCAAGAGGGTTACGATACTTCGGTTAGTGGTTAGTGCCAAAACAACACATGGTTTCGATAATAGAATCAGGGAAAAGAGGATTTCAATCCATTCCACAATAACACTAAAGGCAGATATTTTACTGCATTCTCTCTGCAAATGCAGTAGCACATTATACCATTTCCATGAGTCTTTGCGGTTACTATTACAATTTATATCAGGCTCTGACTTTAAGAAAATACACAAAAGCATTTACAAGTATAAATCTGTGTACAAAAATTGCACAGACACACAATCAGGGATGCCATGATTACAGTGAATTTAGGCTACAGGAGAATTTCAACTTACTGTCACACACAATTTAAAGCTTAAGCACACACACAGCTCACATTTAAACGCTAATCGACTGTGACAATCTGCTTCTATTGGTTGCATATAGCAGTTCCACTCAATTACAGCAGATCAACCGAATGCAATTGATTCCCCCTTTCCAGAATCCAAGCAGTTACACTTGCACAACAACAAACATGAACACATCACAACTTGCTAAGCACAGTTAAGTAGCAAGATGCACTAGGAATCCATAGAACTCTTCACAGAACTCTAGAAACTTAATACATTCATTTGGATTTTCAAGCAAACACAGAATGAAAATTAATAAAAAAATTATATTTTCATATTTTCCTGGGTGTATAAATGGCTCTGATGAAAAGATGGCTGGTGTAATGAGTAGAAAAAACAGATGAGCAACCCATAATGACATTGTTAATTGTGCAGCACATGCTCATGAAGACAGGAAAATGCTGCTGTATTATCAAATTAGTTACTGGACGAATAATTCTTCTCATTTCAGCTGAAAATAATACTTGCCATGTGAGCCTTATCAAGGTTTGTTGGACTGCAGAGTAATACAACAGCATTTTCCCATGTTCTTAAAATGAACAGCATTATAAACTCAAACCAACAGATGAGAAACTAACACCACTCAGTGTCCTCACGTTTTGTTCTTTCTTTTCTGATACTTTGTCACCATGTCTTGTAAACTGTCAAAAATAAAATAAAAATAGATGGAAATAAAGGGGGGAAGGGAAATAAGTTGTAGATCACATAAAAAATTAAATTGGAGACAAGAAACAAAAGAAGAGGAAGAAAAGCAAAATACTTAAAAGGGGTCTATGTAAACGATAGTAACATGCAGTGGTCATCCTGATCAACTTCCAAGAATTGTTGCCATGAGAACCGTGGCACTGACAGGATACCTGTTAAAGAGGCCATCATCATCATCAGTCTCCATTTCATCTTCCATAGCAGCCTGCAGGTCCCCAATCCGCTTAAAGGCCAACTTCAAATCTGCTTGTAAGCTCTGATTGGCTGCTTCCAGACTTTCAATATCCATTTCCTGTTTAAAGTCCAACCAAAGTTATGAGTTATGAAAAAAATGACCACGGTTTTGCTACAGCAACCATATTGTGTTTTATGCAGTACCATTACATTTACCTGAGAAGGTAAATGGTTTAACCAGTGGCCTTACTACAATACCACAGTTAAGCTATGGTTACTATGCAAGAACTATGTCACTTTTCGTAAAAGATCCATTGTGGCAGTTTCCCCTCATTATAGTTGCTATAGCAATGGCAAGAGAATCTCTGTCTAGCAGGGGGCGCTCTGGAACTCACCAGCTCATGTTTTTTGCGACTGGCTTCTGCCTCTTTCTTAGACAGTTCAGTAATCTCCTCCTTTATGTCCCGGATCTGTCGTTGCATGCGCTTGTTCTGATCCTTCTCCCGATTTTCATTGCCAATACGCTGGTCTCGTTCCTCAGTCATCTTCTCCAGGTTTTCCTTCAGCCGCGTTACAAGAGACTGGAGGACGAACATGGACAGATGGAAAAGCCAAAGATAAGAGCTTATAAAAAAGACAGAAACACACTGAAGCAATTCACTGTAAATGAATTGTGGCCACTGATGGAGTTGTTTATCTACATGCACCATGGATGTTGGTTTAGCACCCAGTTCACTACAATAATTGTGTATGGAATAAAATAAAAAACATTAAATCAAACTAAAACTAAATTGAAATTTACAACTAAAATACAAGATGAAATAAAATGACTGAATGCAGTATGAGCGTCACATGACTCACCTCCAGACGTTTGCTCTGGGTCCTCTCATATTCTAGTTTGGTCTCTAGTTCACGGATTTTGGCTTCCTGACGGCTGACCAGCGATTTCTCCACCATAGACTGTTCCTGAAATTCAAGCTGTGACTGCAGGGAGTGGAGCTGCCAAAAAAATAAAAACGCACAGGTCACTCTGAGGTCATGTTTAAGACTGACTCATGTTTCAGACCACATCCGGCCAGCCCTCTGCACCTCTCTCACTGCATGGGCTCTAACATCTACAAATCCACTATGTACTGTAGAACATAATGATTGAGCAGACAGAAGGCAATTTCGGGCTCCTGCAAATATGTTTTGGTGCATTTGGGTGATTTTATGGTACCTTGTCCTGGATCTCTTGTTTTTCTTTCATGGCCTCCTCCACCTGGGCCTGTAGGTCACTGATCTGCGCCAGATCCCTTGTGGACTACACACATATCATACATACAGTTCATTTTAACTGTAATAATCTGTGCTAGTAGTATTTACATTTTTTTAAAGCTGATATATATATACATATATTTATGTAAATATATAATTTATGTATATATCAGACTTAGACTTATGTCATACACATTTTTTGTTTTTGAAAGAAGTCTCTTACACTCACCAAGGCTGCATTTATTTGATCAAAAATACAGTAAAAACACGAATATATTAAAATATGATTACATTTTAAAATAACGTTTTTCTATTTGAGAACTTTTTAAAATATTCTTTGATGAATAAAAAGTTCAATATAACCGCATTTAAATAGAAATAGAAGTCTTCTGTAGCATTATAAATGTTACTTTTGATCAATTTAATGCATCCTTGTTGAATACAAGTACTAATTTCTTGAGAAAAAAAATCTTACTGACTCCAAAATTTTGTACTATATATATATATATATATATATATATATATATATACACACACATATATATGAGGTCACCTGAGCCACAACAGCTTTGTGTTTCTTCATGAGTTCATTCATGTCCTCCTGATCCTCCTCAAAGCGAGACTGCAGGTCGTTCTTCTCTCTCTGCAGACGACTTATCTGCTCCTCTAACTGAGGGAGACAGAACAGACAGCGTTGAATTAGTACCTTGAATAGTTTTAGTCATGGTTTTCGAGGATGAGGAAATGCTACGCAACATGTCCTTGTTTGCATCTGTCTGATTTGGCAGCTTCTACCATTTGACAGATCAACACCACACCAAAGTACTGCAGAGTTTGATTGGATACTTGGATACTAATACTGGAGTTTGACATCAACAACTAAATGTTTTCTCAATTCTTTTAAAAACTACCAAACCCTATTTATTACATATCTAATAGTTGCACTTTATTATTTGTGGTGTTTTTGCTCTCCATGACCCTTTCAGGACTAAACTGTCTAGATACCCCCCCCCCCAAAAATTTTTTTTTTTTAACTTTTAATAACGGATCACTTCCTATAATATAGTCACAGAAGCCTTTAGTGTTTTAAAACTATGTTTCTGCCATTTTAGAGTAAGAGTTTAGAGTAGCATTTCAGAGTGGGTCTAAAACACTGTCATTACACACAGTAATTGCATATTTCTGGTTGAGGCTGTGACGAGGAGATTATACCCTTAAACTCGTCTATTTGACATCATCGCCTCTTCCTCATAAATAATAAATCAAAAGCACACCTCAAGTGAACCATTTAAATCTCAGTACCATATTTTTGGAGTCCTGAGAAGAGCCTGTAATGTGAATGGGGGAGGAATCAGAGAAGAATATTTGAAGAAGATTTGTGTCAATGAGATTTCACTTTGGGTGGAGCCAGACAGCATGACGCTGCAGGAATACAAACCAAGCAACTGTCAAAATGTCTTGTCGGTTTTCACAGTCACAGTCGGTTAGGACAAAAACTCAGATATACATGGAAGAGACAGGATTTAACGCGTTATCGCGTCATGCTTGGTTACGACACCATGATTCAGGGTTTCTTTATCTGACTCTGGAGGTTTACATTTTTCCCTCTGGAATATATTCTAAATGTTTTTTTCCCATCAGCCTGAGCAGGAAAAGGATTGAACTGTGAGCACTTTATTTCTCTTTAACCAGCAGTTTGTGAAAAATCTCAAAATGTGGGTTAATTCCTCAATATTTTTAGAGTTGAAAAGGTCATAAATGTTGTAACAAATAAACTGTTGAAACAAAATGAACAAAACTAATAAAACAATCAAACAGTAAACAAACACCCCAAACAATCAGAAAGTAAACAAACAGCTTAAACAAGTAAACAGCAAACAAAAGACAGTAATCAGTAAACAAACATGCTAAACAACTAAAGGACAAACAAAAAATAAAATACTCTAAAAACAAACAAGCAAACCGCAAAGAAAGAGCCCAAACAAACATATATAAACAAATGTACTCTCTGTTTGAACAAACATATTGAAAAACATCCAAACTTGTCCTGTTTCCGAATAAAATAGAATATGACTCACAGCCATCTTGGCTTTGGTGATGTCGTCCATCTGGATATGAAGGTCTTCAATTTCCAGCTCCATAGACTTGCGTGCTTTAACTGCGGCTGCGCAGGCAAACTCTGACTCCTCCAACTACACCAGATACAACATACACACACATAATCTCACATGAAGCAATTAGTCCTATTCTATTCCCATTAATTGTAATTTCTACTGCTCTGATTGTGATTGTACCTTATTTTTGAGTGCGGCGATCTCTCTTTTGCTGGGCACATTACTTTTTAGGTGGTCCAGCATCATCTGCGCATCAGCCAGAAGAACTTTTGTGCGCTTCAGATCCTTCCTGAGACGTTTCTCTGTCTCTACATCCCTCTGACCAACCTGTTATATGGTGTTATACTGTGTTATACTTTCTGAATATTGTATACTGTGTGCAATGTTTGTGTTCTGTTGTGTTGGAGTACCTGTTCCTGTGCCATCATCAGTTTAGACTCCAGGTCTCGCTTTTCCTTTAGGACTCTCTGTTTATCTTCAAATTCCTCCTCTAACTGCACTTCCAGTTGCTTCAGCTACACACACATTTCAAAAGAGCCATTAGGAAACATGGCGGTCTGAAATTGTGTGATTTGAACCCATGACAGAGTGTTTAGATCCTGTTTGTTCACCTTCTTACTGCAGGACAGTCTGATGTCCTCCACGTCCTCATCTTTACTGTCCAGCTCTTTAGAATGCGTTTGTCTCAATCTCTCCATCTCCATTTCCAAACGGAGTTTAGCCTAAATAACACACACAGATCAGATAAGGTTAACTGTAGATAATATCCTCTGAAAAATAAAGTTTCCAGGTTTTACTTTTCTGAAATGAACAATGTTATTTTAATATTATTTACATGTCATTATATTATTTATTAATATATTAAATTAGCTTTTATTTTTCAGTTTTAATTTTTTCAAATTTTTTATATTTCTATTTAATTTTCTATTTATTTCAGTTTCTTTTCAGTTAGATTTTCATCTAATTTGACTTTTTCAGCTTCCATGTTTCCATGAATGAAAATTATTTTGAATTGGGTAACACTTTACAATAAGGTGTCATTTGTTAACATTAGTCAATGTATTAACTAATATGAACGAACAATGATCAACACATTTATTATAGCATTTGTTCATCTTTGTTAATGTTAGTTAATGAAAATACAGTCGTTCATTGTCAGTTCATGTTAATTTAACTAATGTTAAGCACAGCTTGTGATTTTAATAATGCATTAGTAAATGCTAAAATTAACATGAACTAAGATTAATAAACTCTGTAGAAGTATTGTTCAATCTTAGTTCATGTTAAATCATGTAACTAATGAACCTTATTGTAAAGTGTTACCTTTAATTGTTTTAGTTTTAGTTAACAATAACAATGGCTCTGAACAGAACACAGCATAATTCAGAGTCACTATCCATCTTTTAGCTTGTACCTGTTCCAGCATCTGAATGGTTCCAGCCTGTTCATCAAGCTCCTCCTCTTGATCTTTGACCTTTGCTTCCAGATCACGCAGTTGCTTCTTAACCTTTGCCAGTGATGCCTCTTCTTTTGATTCCTGAGAGGAAAGATCCTGGAGCTCGGATTCCAGCTGCTCTACCTTCAGACTGACCGTACACAGCTCTGTGTCCTTCTCCTGTTTGTTAAATTATTAATTTGTCATCAGTAACTTACCATAGACTTATTACAGAAACCTGAAGTTAAGCATCTTGCTTAAGGATGCGAGAGAGAGCAACACACACTCTTCTATCTTTAGTCTCACCTGTAGCTGCTGTCTGATTGTAAACACCTCGCCAGTTAGCATTTCTCTCTCTCGGCCCAGTTTCTCCCGCTGGTTCCTCTCCTTCTGTAGTTCCTCGTGAAACTGGTTCTTCTCCACATCAATCCTACCAGAAAATTCAGAAGATAGATGGGTTTTGAGATGTGTAATTTCAACCACAGTATGACAAGACCAACATGATCATTTGCTCATAGGCATAAACTACCAAACAGAACTTTTTGTCTGTAGGCACTCAAGCAAACATTTCCTCATCTGCTTCTGATTTTGTAGATTTTCAGATCACAAAATGTTAATCTGCGTTTGAATTGACTCATGAATGTCAAGTATGTTGAGATTTAGCTCCAGCTCTAAGTCTGATGTGCTGCATTTTTTAGTTATGAGCAACATCAGCCAAATACTAAACACACACAAACAAATAAAAACAATCCAGCAAAAACAAATCCAACCTCAAGCTCAAACAATCAGAAAGTAAATAAATAACAAAACACTCAAACAGTAAACAAACAGCCCAAACAAATCAGACAGTAAACAAACAGCAAACAACCAAACAGTAAAGAAATGTAAATGTCTAGAAACAAACAACGAGTAAACGAACAGCCCAAACTATAAATTAACAGCCCAGCTAATCAGAAAGTAATGAACTGACTAAACACTAAACAACAAACAAAAGACAGCAATTAAGTAAACAAACAACTTAAACAACAAACAGCAAACAATCAGTGAAGAAAGAGTCCAAGCAATCGTATAGTAATCAAAAACAAATTGTTTACTGCACTGTATTATTGAACGAACTGTATGATTAAACAATGAGTAAACGAACAGCCCAAACAATAAACAAACCACTAAAACAATCAAACAGTTAACAAACACGTCAAAATTATAAACAAACAGCCCAAATAATCAAACAGTAAATATATGGCCAAAACAACCACAGAGTAAACAATAATCAGAAATCTCTATAATCAGACCCCAGCAGGTGACCAGGCAGGAGATTGAAGACTGAGATGTGTGTGTGTGTGTGTGTGTGTGTGTGTGTGTGTGTGTGTGTGTGTGTGTGTGTGTGTGTGTGTGTGTGTGTGTGTGTGTGTGTGTGTGTGTGTGTGTGTGTGTGTGTGTGTGTGTGTGTGTGTGTGTGTGTGTGTGTGTGTGTGTGTGTGTGTGTGTGTCATTGGCTCTTACTTCCTCTGCTTTCTCTCCAGCTCATGGTTGCGTCCCTCTTGATTTTCCAAGTGCAGTTTGGTGTCTTGCAGTTCAGCTGCCTGCCGCTGGCATTTCTTCTTCAGCTGCTGGACTGATCGCTGGGACTCCTCGTGGTCAGCCTGCAAGTCTGCTAACTACACATAGAGACAGGAAGGTGAAGTTTGTTAACAGGCCTAGTGTGTGTGCACTTTGTGTATATGGTTATTTACTGTGCTATACTAACTTTTCTCTCCAAGTGTCTCTTGTTCTGTTGTTCTGTCTCCACCTTGTCATCCATCTCCTGCTGGAGTTTTTTCTTTGTGAATTCTGAGTCTCTGATGGCACGTTCATATTTCAGCCTCCATTCACCTCCTGACATGCACAAACACACAGAGACAGACAGATTTTTCCCGAGTTGTTTTGTTGAGCTGTTTGTGTGTGTGTGTGTGTGTGTGTGTGTGTGTAGGTGTGTAGAGAGCTGTTTTTGACGAATCCGGTCCTCTTTCCATCCCAGCAGCTAAAAAATGCTATGTTCTAATCAAATTAAAGCATTTTCATAATCAGCTTCAAGTGCTGTCTCGTTGTTTTTGTTTACCAGAATCATCACCATCATTGTCCATCTCGCCGTTGAGTTCTGATGCTTGGAGGAGTCTGGTCTCCATGATCTCCATCTCCATGGACTCCATCTGTTTCTTCACAGCATCAAACTTCACCTGAGTTTCAGAAAAAGAGAAGCAAAAGGTATGTTCTACAGCAGCCCACTCAAAAAATTCACTCGACACACTGTCACCACAACTTTTATTCAATCCATTACACAAGCTACTTATAATTTAAAATAGTTAAAATACAGTAAATCTACATTTATAAAAGCATACACTACACTACAAGATACTAAAATGAAGATGCCATATTATTTAAATTAAAAACATTTAATGAAATATTTTGAACTGTTACTTAACAGCTTTTTAAAATAAATATTGCATTAAAAAACTTACAATTTTATATTTTTTCCTGATAAAAATTTAAATATTGACAATTTCTATTCCAAATTCATACTGGTCTGAATGAACCAATTTGCTAATATGAATCAGACTTCCCAACTCTACATGTGAGAGACATTTAAGTTGAATGTGTTTGAGTGTTTGCACATGCAATATAATGTGACAAAATATAGTGATGCATTGTTTTGTAAACTAAACCATATTATTTTACTGAATTATGTTACTTAAATAGTTAACCTAGCAGCTATCTTTTATTTAGTTACTCTCCATCACTGTTTAAAGACTGAAGCAGGACTGATGGAGTTCATGTACCTGCATGTCCTTCATGTCCTTCTCCAAACGCAATCTCTCGCTTGTTTCTGTCTCCAGCAGCTGGGACGTCGACTCGGCAGAGTTTCTCTCATCTGAAAGCTCTGCCGTCAGCTCTGTGATCTACATAAACACACATATGCTCTTGTTTTTCTAATATGGTGGAGGCTTTCTGCATTTTAATATGTTCATTTAGACACCACTTAATACATTTATTGTCTATACTTGTGGAGACACTCTTTCTAACTCAAAAATAACACCCTTTGCGTTCTCATTTTCTCTCTTGTTTTCTTGAAGGAGCCAAGCAAGACAGCAAAAATGAGAAAACCATTTTTTTTAAATAAGATGCTCTGATCTCTTACTCTGCTCTCCAGACGATCCGAGGTCAGCCGTAGCTCATTTCTTTCCTTCTCCACCTTCTCCAGCTTCAACTTCAGATGGATGATCTCCTCCTACAAGTCAAAACAAAACTATTACCGCCATCAAAAGACAATACTGAATATTTAGATAAGAACAGGACAATCTTTGGCCTGAGGCTTGTTGAGCTTATATTATATGATCTGATGTTCTTTTGATCAGGCGAGATCTTTCTGCCTTCCGGTGAGTTCAGGAAGGGGCCAGACGGCAATGTTGCATTTCTAAAGCGAATGCTTTGAGCTGGGATTGGGATTTGATGGCAGCAGGAATCAAAGAGAAGTCTCGGCTCTAACGCTGATGCAACAAAAGCTCTCAGATCGTGTCATCTTTAAGGCAAACGCATCCACACACAGAGATAAACCTTCAAGCTCTACTGTAAACTGACAGAGGCTTTGCATAGCGAGCAAACCAGGGCATGAAATAAAGAGTGAGATGGAAAGACTCACGCCTTTTCCTCGAATCTGTTCTTCTGTGAGCTGAACCTCTACTAGAGGTCGTACGGTGGTGAAGAGCTTCCACCAGGGCCAGTCCTTCACACCACGATTCTTCTTGATGTTATTCTGGACACAACGGATGGCCAAATCCTGGATCTGAGAGACAGAGAGATTTCTTTTAGATTATTTAAGAGGAAAGTTTACATGAAAATGATAATGAAAACTTTTATATAGCCCTGGTTTTCATTCATTTTCATTATATTGAATAGAATGGGCCCATTTTTATGTTTTAGGGTAAAAAAGCTTTTGAAAAACATGAGGATGAGTTAATGATGACAGAATATTAATTTTGACTGTTCCTTTAATCATCAGGCTGATGATACAGATCTCCTTCTGTGAATGAACATGACAGTTGCATTAACAGCGCGGCATGAAATGATTAATGTTCCGTTGCAAACTCAAACATAAAAGCCACAGTATGACTTTGATATGACTTTTTTTTAAGTACAGAAAGACTTACAAACCAAAACTGTAAATCCGATTGGAATTAATTAAATTCACATTATGAGGAATTGAGGATTTTATTCAGAGGCGCGACTGCATGCCGTGATCTGAAAGTGTTCAGAGGAGCTTTTATTAATTTGAGATCTTCTAATTCTAGGGAGACTAAACGGGAGAGCAATTAAAGCAGAAGTGTGTTTTTTTCCAGTGTTAAAATACTTTCTACCGCAGTTTAATATGCAGAGACAACTAAGTCATTTTTAGGTGAATTCCCTCAAAATGTGTAAAAAATGTATTCTGTGGTGCTTTCAAAACATTTTCAGTTTGTTTGAGCTGCACAACAACAGCAGCAATGGCTCAACCAATGGAGTGAGTCTGGGGCAGATCCATTTGTTTGGCTGACCAATGGAAGAAAGGGGTAGTTTTTTGTCTGCAGTTCTGCTCGGTGACACTAGCTTCAGCTTAAATAAAACCTAGTCACCTCCATAAATGCTCACTGGCTCAATGCTGCGCATTGATGTATGTGTTTTGCTCTTAAAGTGGACTAATATATTCTACAGTTGAAAAGTTTGGGTAAGTCATTTAATTTTTTTTGGGAGGAAATTAATAGTTTCATTCAGCAAGGATGCATTGGGTTGCCAATAAAGGTGCTGTTTTTAAACTTTCTATTCATCGAAGCATTTGACAAAAAATGTACCATGTTTCCACAAAAATATTAATATTAATCAGCAATATTAAGAATAAAATCAGCATATGAGAATGAATGCCCAGAGAATGCAAATGAGAACTGCTTTGTCATCACAGGAAATAGTTACATTTTAAAATATATTAAAATAGACAGTTATTTTAAATTGTAATAATATTTCACAACATCACTCTTTTTACTGTATTTTTAATCAAATAAATGCAGCCTTGGTGAGCACAAGAGAAAAAAAGAAAAATATAAACTATCAAACAAAAAGAAAATGTACTTATCCCAAACATTTGAACGGTAGTGTAAGATAAATAAATGTTGAGATTCTGATTGACTGACAGCAATTTCAGCTCAAGACTGAAGCTAAATAGAAAATTGACTTTACCTTCCTCTTTTTGAAGGCCTGCCGAGACAAAAAGCCCCTGCAGGCGGCCTGGAACAGCGTGATGTTCTGTCTGGTGTGTTCATCCCTCTGTCCCTCTAGTTTAGCCACTGTTCCAGCCCTGAAGAACACCTAACAGACACACACAAACATAGCTGTGACAGCAGCAAAGAGAGCATGTTAAAAGTGCATATTATGATGGTCTCAAAATGTCAAAAGAGACACAAATAAACTCATAGAGAGTCATGTTTTTAAACAGAGGCAACATTTTAAGGTTCATAAACATGGATGTTTTTTTAATATAATTAATTACCAAAATGTTACAGTATCAATTGCAATTTAAACGGAAAAAGAGCCTATATTTACACTACAGTACCAGTATTCCTCTATTTATAATTCATCAAAGAAATAAATATTTATTGATCAGTATTTTTATTATTTTTAATATATATTTGGTATAATATTTAAAATGTTATTATAAATTATATTTGTTTTTAATGTTTATTTTATATATATATATATATATATATATTATAAAGTACAATTTTAATTTGCATGTATTCATAGCATATGCTTTTATCCTTTTGTTTTTTAGCGACTATCATTAACAACCATCTGATCTGATGCATGTAGTCACGAAATCAGATGAACTATAATTATAAGGCATGTATTTGTGAAACAGCAGGTGTGAACGGCAATCAGTCGATGGATGTTAAACTAGATATAAAGAACCTAAGGGTTTGAAGAGAGCAAAAGTTGAAAAATCAGAAAAGTAATTACACGTATGCAATAATTTTATCTGGCATCATGTTCAAAAACTGAACATCTAACCATAGCAATCTGAATGACCCAAAGTGAATCCATATCCATCTAATGCATATTTGGTTGATTTTTCATTCCAAGAAATGGTAACAGCACAAGTTGAGCAGAACTGACAGGAGATGTTGGTGGAGTTGTAAATCAGTGTTTTGTTCCTCGAATCTTTCACGAAGGGCCCTGACATTGTAATCCATTTCTGAGCGCAGTTCAGCCTTTGCAAACCTTGACGCCAATTGCAGCTGCCACAAAATAATTACTAACTAGTCCAACTTATAATACGGTCCAATAAATCTCCATTCTTCTGGGAATGCGCCAGGCGGGGCTTGTTTACACACGCCGGCCTTTTTTTTTTTTTTTCAGCTGATGGGATTAAACTGTTGAGCGCCAGCGTCTGTTCACATAGATTAGGACGCATGAAGAACCAGGAAAGACACAAACAAACAAAGCAGCTCACGCCGAGATGAGAGTTTCTTGCGTTCAGCTGACGGACCACGCAGTAGAAGACAGAAAAACAGACAGATGACACATCTGCTGCATACAATTCATAATTTGACTCACCTGCATCCCTTGATTCTCCCGAAGTGATAAAATGAATAGTAACTTGTGTGTGTGTGTGTGTGTGTGTGTGTGTTACTCACCCTGCTCAGGCCCATGTGATAGCTGCTCTTCTCCAATTCCAAAGACTCCAAAAGCTCCTCTACTGCCTGCAATGACAAACAAACTGTCATGTCTAGTTTACACAGTGTACATTACAAAAACACTACTGACCCCTCTGTAGGCCTACTGGACACACACACACACACTGGTTATTCTCTGCCGCACAGTCCCCAAACTGTCCAGACGACCATTAGCCCTCACTGTGACACTGACACTGTCTTTCTCATGCGGAAAGGTCTTGAGAACTCGCTCTATCTGAAAGGGTCCATCTAGATTACAGCACTAAAGGAGGCACTGGCCCCTGACAACCAAAGGGCCATTGTTCGAATCACTTCACAAAAACCTTTCCTCTGAGACACGGTTCTACCTCCCTCTGTCTTTTTCTTTCTCTCTGCGTCTCTCTAGATTTCCAATTTTGCATCGTTTCAACTTCCTCTGGGACTTGGAACCTGACTGACCTTCTCTGCTCTGTCACAAAAAGAGGACGGTCATCTTTCTGTATTCTTTGTAAGGTCATTGCACACATTTTTGTCTGAACTTTTCGCACGTTAAAAAATAAATACGACCTCACGTTGTGTCGATCACGTTTACACACTGCCTCCGGATTCGGATCAGGTTTGATTTTCTGCGTTTTCGCATCCGTAGCAAGCATTCTGATTGGAAAGGATGACGAATATGAAAAAACTGAAAAAATGCATACAAAATTTCTGACTCAGTGTGCAAGGACCTTTACTCTGAAAACCTGTTAATTTACCAGCAATTAATATTTCAAACTGGCCATGCAACTTTATTTTATTTTAACATGCAACTTTATTTTCTCATAATTATATATCTGCGACTGTATCTCACAATTTGACATATATCTCCCAATATGACTTTATATCTCACAATTGTGTCTAAATTGGTCATATTTGTGATTTTACATCTCATAATTGCAACTATATCTCATATTCACAGTATGACTATTGGGGCTTCATTTCTCATAATTATTTTTTTTTATCTCCAACTATGCTACTTTTCCTACTTAAGCTTCCATTCAACTCATGAATAACTCAATTTGATTTACTTGGCAAAGCTAATTTTTGGTGAGTATTCATTTTGGACCCTGTCTGCTGTGTACATGCCCAGGGCCACAGTGCACAGGTTTTGTATATAACTCTCCTTTCCCCTCGGTTAATCACAGGGCCAAAACGAGATTAGGAGACCCCTGGACGGAAACATTTTTCTAGCTGATAATTACAGTACATTTGGGCATTTAGTAAGCACTAAAGCCCAGAGCAATTACTACATTTTTCCTGTCTGCTCTGCGTATTGATTCAAGTCAGAGACCCAGCTGGGGTTTCTTGATTAAACCATCACAATAACCCTGATTACCCAGAGTTCATTCTGTCTTGGATTCATGGCACACAAAAGCAAGAGGAGTCCAAAACTTAAAATTCAGTCATTTCTAAAGCTTTTGTTCTATTATTTTCATGCTCATTATTCTCTTAAATAGCTACTCACTCGTTTCTCATCCTTCACGATGTAGTTTCGTCCCAGTTTCTTGGTCAGGTGAGGGGCCAAAACATCAAAGCGTCTTCTGAACTCAGAGAAGACCATGTGGTCAGGGTAACCTGCAAAAAACATGCGGATATTAAGCAGGAAATAACGAAGAGGACATGATTTTATCTATTTGATTGGATCTTTTGGTCCCTCTTCTCACCTTGTCTGTAAATCCTCAAGCTGTCCAGCAGCTTGAAGCCACGGATCTGGGCCCTGAGCAAAGCCACATCTATCTGCATGAGTCCAGGGTCACAGCTCTCCTCTGGAGACCCTTCTGCCCTCAGAACCTCCGCTCGGGGTAATAGACAGTGGACAAAGTGAACCCTGGATCTGCGCACGGTGTCCAACAATGCATCCTGATCAACAGAGAAATACACAATGTGTATTTTTAGCAAAATTTTGGAACTAGTAGGGAATTTGAACAATTTCATGATAGAAATATTTTCAATGAGTATTTGGTGTAGGACCCTCTTAAAACCCACCACTTGGAGTTTAATCTGAAGACAGAGAGACTTCTTTTTGACGGCTGCCATGCCTGTGGTGAAGGTCTTCCTCATGCTGGTGGCCCGACGCATGGCGAGCTGAGAGACGCCCTCCAGTCCGGCGATGGAGCCGGTCATAACCGCAGCACTGCTGGAGCGGCCCACAAACATCCCGCTGATGCTCTTCCTGTTAGGATCATCCAGTGAAAACTTGAGTGTGATGTAGAGGAGTGCAATATGTATATTCTACGATAATAACATGTTTATTGTTTTAACTATGCAACGAGCTGACATAGTGTATGTTACTTGCAACAAAAACACTGCAGTTTTCCTGAATATTAGCACGATTACAAAATGTTACATCAATAAAAAAACGAGTTAACATTTTGAGTTAGATTTTACACACAATATTGTAATTATTTTATTTGTGCTTTATTTGTCAAGAAAATGTGTATCTGAGCAACGCATAGTGGTGCTTTATTACAGAATAAGTCTGCGTTTTGAACAAAACAGTTTAATGACTGATTCTGAATGAATCTGGAATGAATGACTCAATCACTCAACTCATTAAGGAAGTGAATTGCAGCCACCCACTGGCAGTTTTAGTTTCAGATGTAAAATATTTTTTTTTATGAAATCAGTTTAAGGTGGAACATCCCTAATCTGGTGTCTTAACTGTCAGTTTATTTTGTCATTCTTCTTGAATAAAAAAAAAACGATGTTTTTTGACTGATTTACTGAAGTGACATGGGTTGTGGGTAGTTCTTACTTCTGGGAGTTCTGCAGCAGATTGGCTGCGTTCTGGGGGGTGGGATTTAGCCTGGCTAGGTTCAGCCATCCGTGCGTATCATATTCCACCCAATCTGTCCCGTGACTGTGGCCGAGCAGGAAGTGATGTGTGTTTTCACTTTTAAGCACCACTGTGTGACCTACAGTAAAATGCATCAATTGGTCTAGGGCAGAATGTAAGTATTGTGTGTTTGTGCATGTATATGTGTGTGACCTGTGCTCTCTCCCTCCGCAGGGCCGTAGTAACTGAAGAGTCGCTGCAGGAGTGTTTCCTCTGACCCTCCCGGCTGCAAAACCTCCTCCTCCATCAGCCAGAACAGACCTCTGGCCTCATCTGTCCGGGACAGAGTACGTACCTGAAACACAGACATGAATATCCATGGTCAAATAATCACAGTAGTTTCTTTTCCACACCCACTTCTCCTTCAGATCTCGCTCTTCTTTTCTGATACTTATAAACACGGTTTAAAAAACTGCAGTATGACCGGCCAACTAATTACTATTAATATAGGATTAAATGTGCCCTATATTGACATTCTGTCATTTCCAGTTTCAGCCTTTAAAAGTGAAATCTTTTGTAATAAACACAAACGCTTAGATGGAATAAAATTAAGTAATTATCCACAGAGCTCTTATTAAAATAATCACACAGACACAAACTTTAAACATCAGCAGTGTTGACTTGTTCAGGAAGTGCGTCTCACCAGGGTCTGACTGGAGGACTGATCAACCACAGCTACAGAGCGAGAAGGGCTGGGCTCCAGGTCATCCAGTGTGATCTCAATGTTTTCCTATGGAAAGACAGATTCTCACTTATTAAAATAATTAATAATGTGCAAAGATGCAAACTGGAATTTTTTTCATCAAAATTTCTTTAAAAGTTTCTATAAAAATATTAAGCAGCAAAACTGTTGATTGATTATAATAAAAAAAAATTATTGAGCAGCAAATCAACATATTAGATTATTTCTGAAGGATCATGTGACACTGAAGACTGGAGTAAGGATGCTGAATTATGTTAGTTATTAAAAATGTAAAGAAAACAGTTGTTGTAAATTGTAATAATATTTCAAAATGTTACTGTTTTACTGTATTTTTGATCAAATAAATATAGACTTGGTGAGAACTTAAACATTCATAACATAATTATTGATTAACAAATTAATTGTCTGTCTAAGTATGGTGTCACAGATGTCCTTGATCATTTTTAGCACCATCTTGTGCCATGAACTTGTTTTTCAAGATTCTATGTGAAATTAAAAGTAGTTCAAGTTTTGAAAGGGCCATTCACAACCCCTGAAATACATTTTATTGCATTTCTTTATAATTAGTTGTAGTAAAATGTCGGCGCTCCACTGTCCCATCAAGTAATTGCTTATAAATACATTTTTAAAAAAGAAGAAAAATGAAATTACGTGGTGGTAATCTCAAACAGCTATATAATTTAGTGTTTTAATAAGAATTAAGATGTAGATGTTGGTTATGGGTGTTTTGTGCACCTCTTTGTAACGCTCCAGTTCCCGTACGAACGTTCGCTCCTGGAACAGCGTCTGCAGACGTTCCTGAGCGTAATTATGGCAGAGCTCCTCAAAAGTGGCCCCACGCTGGTTCTTCACCTGACGAGGGTTCTGGAACCCTGGTGTGTCCACAATCAGCAGAGAACAGAGAGAATGCTGACTGGACTTCAGCGCTCTGAAAGTAGAAGATGTCAGAATGCATCTCTTATTCAATAAATCATGTTGCTCTAGGTAATCACCGGTTACCTTTTACCTGTTAATGAGAGAGATAATCAGTGTGAAAAGCTCAGAGTATAAACCAGATGCCATGAACTCCAAACACTGAGCTGCTGTTGCTTTAGACACTGAAACGCACACAAAAACACTTTGTTTAGACATAAAATAGGGAAGCATTTATCACATATTTAAGAATGTTATGAAAAAAAAATTACCTGAGCTATCTGTGTCATCCGTACTCTGCCGGACACTTGAGGAGCGGGGAAGAGTGCCCTTGCCCTGCGTTTTAAAGATGCCGGACGACAGCTCTTCCAGTGTGCAGCCCAGGAGATACGCTGCTTTTTGTGCCCACTCATGCCTGGCAAACTGCTTTCGGCCCGCTGAGGGGACAGAGAGCCACATTCACAAAAGAAAAGCAGTGTTAACCACAAAACATCTGTCACATTATGGTGAACTACAATAGGTAGTCAAGTGTCCCGAGAACAAGGAGAAACTTTCATCTCCTGGATTGATGATCAAAGAGAACAAACATTTTGATTCTGGCGTTCAACATCAGAGTGGACACTGGCACAAATGTAGATGAAAGACGAACACACAGTTCTGTTAAGATGCTAAATAAAATAAAAACAATAAAACCACCTGCCTTCGGTCTAAAACAGAAAGATAGAGACCTGCATTTACCTGCATCTGTTTCTGTGATATGATGGGGGCAGCATGCAACATCAATATGCAATAAAAAGACACGATTACAACGGTTAAAACACAAACAACAACTGTTATACACAAAGAAGCATGATTAGAGAGATAGTCCACCCCAAAATTAAATTCTGTCATCATTTACTTCCACTCATGTTGTTCTGAATTTATATGGCTTTCTTTGTTTAGTGGAATATAAAAGATTATATTTTGAACAATGTTGGTAACCAAACAGTTTTGGTTTATTAACTTCCATTGCATGGACAAAAAATACAATTGGATCAATGGGAACCAAAACTGTTTGGTGACCAACATTTTTCAAAATTATTTTTTTTGCTGAAAAAAGAAATGCATACAGGTTTGGAATGACATGAGGGTGAGTAAAGGATGACTCGATATTTGGGTTGACAATCCCTTTCAATACTGACAAATGTTTTTAGACATCAACACACACACACACACACAAATCTAAACAGCAAAATATTTTCTCAGTTACATCATGACTGGAAAGACTCTAGTGACTCATAGTGGACAGATTTTAAAACACACTCTGTGCTGTCAGACATGCTGTATATTACAGTGTCACACATTTAGTGTTGGTTTAGACACTTGAGGAGTCGGTAGCTTTACCTTTGGTGGCCCCAGCGGCACCGAGGTGGTATATGGCCCCTAATATCAGCCACACGGTTTTCTGTTCTTCAACAGAGATGCCCAGGACCTTCATGGCAGCCTGTAGCTTAGTGAACTGCTGAGCGGCTTTCTGCTTGTCCTCGGACTACAGAGCATTTGACATATGATACACTGTTTTCAGATCAAATGTGTCTAATGATGGTACATGTGGCTTTTCTTACCTTCAAGAGAGGGAGGAGCCCGAATGTGCTGTTCTCAGCAAAGTGATTAAAATGAAGTTCAGTCCTGAAAGGCATAATATTCTATTAGTTGGTCAACTTTAATCTGTACATATTTCCTGCTTTGACCTCAATCTGCATGCTACATTTGCTATTTAGTATGCCCGGATTTTACAAAATGGCATGTCAAAGGTGGCTGGATAGATTTATGCAAGATGTGTGCATTTAGTATGCATGCTTTTTGGGTTAATACACATTTAAAAAAAATATGTGACCAGTAAGTCAGATCAACAATGTAATTCAACTGAACTTCAGTTTTAAAATTGAGGTAGGTATAGCATTATTTTTTTTTTTACAGTGTAATAGTCTCTCATTTACTTTAGAGCTGCATCTGCTCCAGCCATCAGATAGTAAAACACATTGAAGCTTGATTCTGTTTCTGGTCGTCTGGTCACTCTGAATTTCTCCAGCAACATGGTCTGTATGCAAGATATAAAGCAAATCAGAGATAAATCCCCCAATGCCTTTAGAAAGTTTGAGTAATTGCCCTCACTCTACCCTACCTGAACAGAAGCAGAGGCCACCTGTCCGGCCTGGTCGAAGTCAAGAGAGACTATGTGTGAGAAGCGACTGGCGTTCACATTCATAGCTGTACTGCAGTTCCCGAAAGCCTCCAGAACCGTATAGACCGCCTGCCATTTCTCAGCTGTGGGGTGAAGACAGTTCATAACATAAAAAATCATTGAATTTATTAAAAACAAATACAATACCATTTAAAAAACTTAAATTAAAATGAAAAATAAAGTGAAAATGAACTCTAGGAATGCTGAAAAGGAGAGTGGGTCTATATTGTGTCCTCACCTGAGTACACCTTTCCACTGCCGGCTGCGATGGTGACCAGGTACTGTAGCAGGTGCTGGCAGTTAGTGGTCTTTCCGCTGCCACTCTTGCCCAGCAGCACGATAGGTCTGATCCTGGCGTGTGGTCAGCAGCTGACGATACGCCGACTGAGCAACAGCGAAAATGTGAGGGGCAGTTTCTTCCCTCCGGCAGCCTTTAAACATCTGCATCACCTGATATAAACAGACCGTATCACTCCATCTCTCTCTGCCATAAGTTTGAGGTAATTTTAAGACTTTGTGTGAAGTTTGTACCTTCTCGGAGTACAAGGCAGGGGTGCTGAGAGGATTGATCACCAGAAGATTTGGCCCAGCGTAGGTGTGAATGAGGTTTCCTCCATAGCGCTGACGAAGGGTGTGATGGATGCTGGACTCGTTGAGGTACAGGAGAGAGGAGAGATCTTCCACTCGATCATATGATAGAGGATTGGCCTGGCAGACAGACAGATGAGAGTAATTAAACAGGTTTCTTGGCTTTTGCATGAGTAATGTCACATGTTTGTGACAATGACTCCACCCACCTTCTCCACATCATCCTCGTCCACTTCCAGTACTGTCCCATCATGTTCAAGTCTGACCTTAACTTTCCCCTCTGGGAGAGAACCCATCTCTGTCTTGAGCTGTGTAGCTATACAAAAAAAAAAATTTATTTTACTTAAACTGGACATGATAATTCTGATCATTATAGGAGTAATGAACTATGACTTCACTAACCCAAAGAGAAGCCATCTTTATGGACAAGCCAGACTTTCTCAGTGTTATACCAGGCCTTCTCTGCAGCAAGCTGCTCCTCCGTTTTCACCTGCAGCAGGAAGTGAGAGAGATCATCTCAGAACATGAAACACTACAAGTTTCCAGTCCATGGACTGATTGCGATTCAGTTCAGATTTTCATTCTGTTAAGATTAATTGTGACAGAGACAGATAGATGTGACTTTAGAAGTGGGTGCTGCAAACAAAGACCTGAGATATAAATTAAACATAAAATATGAATAATTTATACACAACAAAACAGCTGGAGTCTTGTACAATACAGAGACAAACACATTCAAATGAAAAGTAAATTGCAGAGCAACGCAAATCAGTCTATATACTATATACTTGAAGTCTATATACTATGTAAAATTATTAATTTTCTCTTCACACACCACAAAGGAAACTATAATGCTCAGAAAACTGCAAATAAACAGAACTGTAGAACATGCACATATTCACAAAAGTAGAATTTGAATGGGAAATGTGCTTTGGTTCAAACAGGAGCTCTGAGGTGATAAGATTCCTTCAACAGCACAACAAGACTCTACTAAGCTTTACACATGAGCAGAATTACACTCGGGCAATGCATTAGCCAGACCTTAGACAGACTGGCAGCTTCATGTGCAGCCTGCAGTATAGCCACAGGATCTTCAGCAACCTTGGCCTGCAACGGGCCGGGAAAAGCAAGAGAGCAGAAGTCAAAAAGTCATAAATACACAAATCCTCACAGGACTTAACAGAAATGAACAGGCGAATAAAACACTACATATGTGAACTGTGAAAACAAGAAAGAAAGAAAGAAAAAGAAAGAAAGAAATTAAAAGAAATGGCTTAGGGAGGTTAAGGGAGGTGTTTCTGCACCTGAATCCCTTGAATGGGCATCATTGGAGATCCCTATAGATGGAATCAAAAAGGATCAGTGAAGAGTCCAAGTGGTCTTGACCTTCATCAGCAGTGTGATTATTATCAAACCACCTGATGCGAACATTGAAACCAATGCACGACCAAGCCTGACACAATAGTATAACTGCTAACAATTGTTAACACTGATCAAATCTGGAAATAAGCAGTGAGACATAAACACCAATGATGCAGAATGCATTTAACTAACCTACTTTCAGGCAACACACAACTCTCGCAGCTGAACACCATTGTCTTACACATACATCTTGACAGTTGTGGGACAAACCTGTTTGTTGGCGATAGTGGAAATCTGGGATGGAAGTTTTCCAGCAGGAGCTGCAGAAGGTTTTGACACCTCCTTCACCTTCACAGACACAGCACTAGTCAGTACGACGGAAACATATGGTCTACAATCATGCCAAACAAAACTAGTGAGATAGGAGCCCTCACATTACAACTCTACATTCATTACATCTGACATGGTCAGCACCAATGCAATAATAGTCTGATATGTGGTCACGGCTGCAGCCAACAATAATTTTTACCTCAACTTAAAGCCATTTGAAGGGTCAACAGACATCGTGTGCTTTAGAAAATTATTTCAAGAATCAAAAAAGTCACTTCCAGCATCATTAGTTGACATGCTGAATTCTCGCAGGCATCTTACAGGCATCAGCTGCTGAAGTTACTGCTTCAATCCACTTCAGAGGGTTAAAGTGAGACAGCAGTCAAAGTCTTTATGCCAGGGTGATAAAAATCATTTGATATGAGTTATGACAAGATATTAGTTCTGCAGAGAGCCTTGCAGAGTTTCACAGCATTGGCCTGCTGAGCAAACATGCATTACTAAAGCGTTCAGAAACACATGCAGTATGTACCTCTGGCTTTCGTACAGCAATGGACCGTGGCACAGGAATAAAGCCTGCAGGGGGTGCTAATGGGTCAACTTTGGGCTTGGGGATAAATCCTGCCGCCGGGGCAAAAGGGTCTCGCTTTGGGGTGGGAACGAATCCCACTGGTGGTGCCAGAGGATCAGGTTTGCGCGTAAGTTGAGTGGAAGGGTTTGGTTTAGGAGCTGGTATGAAACCAGCAGGTGGAGCCAAAGGATCAGGCTTGGTGACTGGAAGGAATCCAGCAGGAGGGGTAAGAGGATTTGGCTTAGAAGGTAAAAAGCCAACAGGAGGGGCAAGAGGGTCAAGTCTAGGAGGTGGACTGATCGCAGGGGTGGATGGTTGGGGTTCTTCTGCGGGGGTCTCACTTTCACCAATCCTTTCTTTGCTTTCCTCTTGAGGTTCTTTGCATTCGGCAGCTCTCGAGCGAGAGCGATGCTCTTTACTCCTTACACGGCCCATTAGGCTGGTCAACCCAACGGAGAGGGCATCTCCATCCACAGAGCTGCCAGCTTGCAGTGGACGGCTTGTTTTGGGGACTGAAGTGGATATCGAAGGCTTTTCTTCTGACCCCGCTTTGTGCGCCGGGTTCAGTCCTCTCCTCGCCAATGTGTCAGACTCAACGCTGCCATGTCGTCCATTCATGGAGTCGCTGCTTCTCTGGTCTACAGTCAGTGGTCGCTCTGCATTCACCACTGTTGATGGTTCCCCCCGGCGTGAGCCACTTACTGCTGCCTGAGACTGACTCATACTGTCCTCAATGTCCGACTGTTCACACAACCCAGAACACACACGTACAGGTCACCACAAAAGAAAAAAAAATATGAAATATACACACTAGCAGCAAGAACGAAAGGTAAAATTTCACAACCCTTGTAACCTAAAATAGTACTATTTTGAGGTCCACATTAGCTTTGATATAATTTCACAAGCAACAACCTTTCAGAGTTTCCTGAATTTCCCAAATGATGACAGATGGGTGCCGTTCTGAATATCAGAATGTCTTCACACTCTCCAGACCAGCTGCAAGTACTGAAAGTACTGAAAAAGACTGTTGCTTCCACATGGCTAGGCACTTTGCTGTTCTTTATCAGCACAGTCAGGCAGGTTAACAGACAAACCTAGTAATTAAGGTCACTACAGTGCAACACTGGCTCACTGCCCTGAAACACAACTCTACAGGATCAACCGCACAGGCTTTAGTCTCTCTCACACACTATACACAATTCAGAACCTGGAGTATTGTAAAGACCTTGCAATCACCTCACACTGTAAAATAACAAATTAAAGTGCATATTCAGTGATAAGATGAATGAGCTCTTATGTGGAGACAGACCTTCATGTCTATCCTGAAGGTGATGATACTGGTGCTCTTCCAGCTGTGCACGGCATTCTGTGGGACACTGAAATTGACAGCAGCACTTTGAGAGCGCTGGACAGGTCTCCAGCCCCGTGCCTCCATGATGACTTGCAAACCTCTCACACATTTGCTTCAGACACACACAATCTTAGCTCAGCATCCCTCTCATGCTCCTTCCCTCTCTTTCTTCCTCCAGCTGCCCCTCCCACAACAGCAGTGATTGGAGGACAAAAAGGGCAGGGTGTGATGTCAACAAGCCCCACCCACTGGAGTACAGCAGCAGTACAGTTATAAACAAAAATTCACATACAGTCACTCTCACCTTATTCTGCAAAAATGATCTTTACACCTGCTAAAATTCACATTTGAGCATTTAGGACCCTATAGTTTAGAAAGTTACTTCAACTCCCCCTGTTTCCATTACATTTCATATACTAAATTGAACTGCTTTCATATGATAATTACAGACAAATTACAAGGTTGGAAGCAAACAGCTGTCCTAAAAGAAAAAGACCACCATTTTCTGAACAAACCTGTTCTTTAGCACCTCCTGATGATATACGTGAAGTAAATACACATGATGTGTTTTAGAGTGAACCACAACCACAATAACAAATGCAGAGTTCTGGGAGATGTAATCTCTTCTGATCTCAGAACAGACACCCATCTGAAATCTGAGACATGCAGTAATGACGAGGCTGCTCAAACACTTACATTCGAGCTTTTTGCACCCGGGATATTTTCATCATTCACCTGAAGGGAGGCAGATAGAGACATGAAAGTTAAACCAGAGATCAGACGCTCTAACCTGAGACATTGTTCTTGATGTGAAATCTGACCCTGCTCTCTCTCTGTTCTCTCGATATACCGTTTATCCCTCTGTCAGACTGAAGATTAACCTCTGTCTTTCTCAGTTACTAAAAACCAGTACAGCTAAACTCTCACATACATGCGCTAACACTAACTAGAATGTCAGCAAGGGAGGTTCTTCCGGAGAAAAGTAATACTAAGAGAATGCAAAAGATTTGCAAGCGAATGCAAAGCTACTTGGTGAAATAAGACACGTTTGACTTTTGAGAGAGAACGCAAACGCTTGGCAAGCGAATGCAAAAGCAATGAAATATATTTTTTCCTCCCATGTCATAGTTTTTTCATCACAGTGTCCTCTTAAGGGCTCTGTAAGATATTGACCAGACAATCATTTATCTTAATTTGGAGAAAAATCTGGTTCTATGTCACCTGTCCTGAACAGACAATAAGTTAATGAACAAACAGCAGAAAACAGTACTTTCCTTTTTCTCCCAAAATGAGAAACGAGATGAGAAGGCCATGATGAAACAGACAGTTGAGGAGAACAGAGGGAAGGAAAGGGGAGGAGAGGAAGGCTGGTTTGCAGAGAGACAGAATACAGGATCGGTTAAATGCAGGCAGTATTTCCGATTGAAGTTTTGGGGGTACTAGGACCCTGCGGTGAGCGGGTAAAACGAATTGCTATAAGAAAAGAAATAAGGATTAGCATCTAATCTGTTAAATGGAGTAAACATAAAGCAGGGAGCGTTATTTAGGCTTTCAGCATGACACTTAGTCAAAACACATTCCCATGATGGTCAAAACGTTCAACTTTCAATGTGTTATTGTTTTTAAAATGATCTTGATCACTCCTTTCTGAATGAATGTGAATGACATGTGGGGCTGTTCATTTCCAAAATAACAATACAAGCGGTTCATATGACTCATGTGTTATATTCCAAGTCTTCTGAAGAATGAAAATAAAGTTGTTATTTGGAGCGACATGAGGGTGAGTAAATAATGACAGATGAGAGAGCTGGAACTCAAACTTTACTGTAGTATGTATACAGATAAAATAATGTGAATCAAGCTTTACATTAACTGAAATAAAACTATGCTGAAAGAGCAGATTTGTAATGCAAAAAGTAACAATGTGTCTGAAAATGAAAGTGCAATTTAAGGCAACGGGACTGAGCTTTCATGACACACCAGAACATTCACTATAAATAGAGCACATGTGAAGAGGCCACAATATGAAGTAACCAGCACACACAGACACACAAGAACGGCTGTCCAGCAGGCTTTAAACACTGATTCATGTACCTGTCAAACACACAGTAGACACATCGGATCTTCTTTGTTATGTTAAGCAGGTGGTCAAGGTAGACATCCATGGGCAGACGTCTTGAGCGAGGCTCAATGTGGGGCAGGACATTACAACAAGGACGTCAAGCAAGAGTTCGGGCTCGGGAGGGGGGATAACAGCTGCTTGAGGACACGAGGATATAAATAACCATGCAGACCCCAGTTCCCTCTGACCACACACACACACACACACACACACACACACACACACACACACACACACACACACACACACACATAACAAACTAGATTACAACTGCTTAACTGTTCTTTCAGAAAATCCAGCCAAACTCAATTCACAAATTTCACCAACGGAGACAAAATGTTCAAGTCCCACCACAAGGGGGCCACAACACGGCTGCATAAACAAAACACTGCTGTTTCTCAAAGATCCACCAGAGGGTGATGCTGTGCACATCTCTTCATGAGTTAATTTCTGGTGGCCTGACTTAGCATTAGTTTTTTAACAAACCCCCAACCCTAAGTGTTATAAGCTTTGCCATGTAACCCATACCACACTGTCCCATCAAATCTAGGGACCAGAAGGTCATGTTTGAGCTCTTTTAACCTGCACAAGTAAGCAACACCCAAAACAACACAACAACCACACAGCAGCATGCTAAAAAAAGTTTATCAATTTAATATTATAGAGGTGCAATGAGCCTCTGTGATTGGCAAGAGTTGGTAACAGTGATTGGCTGTGCTGCAACTGAGGGGTGGTGGATAATTTTTTATGTAAATATAGTAGTCCAAAAATACATGCATATGAAGATACATACTTTTTCTGTAGCTCTATCACCCAGACCTGTTCATAACACACAATATTGATGATCGATTACCTCATATAAACCCACCATGAGGCCTTATATTCTGGTGGGGTTGTAGGCTAGTCCAGGCCTGTCATATCATATCATATCAGTGCTACCAAGCAGGACACAAACAGGCTAGCATTGTCTATGGGGGATGTGGTGGGCTCCTCAATCTGATTAGCTCCCCATGCAGATGGATCCCTTGTTTCTGTGTGGTCTTTCTAAGACGTACTATGGTGTAGTGTGGTACGTCTCCTGTGTTGACAGATATCTCGTCCAGTCAGCGGTGAGTAATCTATTCACAAACCAATGGCGCTGCCTCAAACTATACCTACCTTTTCCGGTTTGTCTGATTTGTCGTTGTGTTTTCTGACTTGTTTTGTTTTCAGATTTGTCATTGTGTTTTCTGATTTGTTATAATGTTTTCTGAATTGTTGTTGTGTTTTCTGATGTTTTTTAAAGTATTTTTTTTTATTTGCATTTGTGTTTGTAATTTTCATTTTGTTTTCAGAATCGTAATTTGTTTTGCACTTCTTGGCCACCGTAACATCCTGATGAATCAGTGATTTATATCTTTATAATCTTCATAGAGAAGATTAGCATAGCATGATTTGATCTCTAAGGGGAAAGCAGGTCATAAGTTAAAGTATATGTTGTATCATTCCTTTGGAATTTAAAATATGTCTTTTAACAAATTTGTAGTGTACTTTAGACATGGAAAACACAAGTAAAGTTGGGGACAGGCAAATACTACAGCCTGATTTAAACACCTGCTCCACAAACTCAAAGTATTGCACAAAGATGTAAAACAAATCTGATGTCTCTCTCATTCAGAAACATCCTGAGGGCACAACCCTGCAGACAGATAACAGCAGCATGTCTGGTCCTGCTGCTAGTCTCTACATAGTGATTTACATAACATTTACATTACGGAAAAAGTGCCCATATGATGTCTTAAGTAAGAAACCTTAATAACTTTATTTACAATAAACTCTGGTCTGATTGCTCAGATGTTCCCCCTCGATAGAAATCGTGGTCTGGGGGGGGGGGTTCCATTGTGGGGCCCTTACAATCATCCTAACCACCCCCCCCCCCCCAACCCCCTGCGGCGCCCCTGAGTCCAGTCCATAGCATTGTTTTGTATATTCGGTCATAAGTTTTAATGCAAAATATATGTCATAAAAGCTGTTGAATCAGGTTGCGGCCTTATCCTTATATCTTTTGATTCGTGTCTTGTAATGGTTCTTGTAGTTCGCTAAGCAAACAAAGACCAAATTTATAATTTTCTTTTTTGTGTGTTTGGACCAAAACAAAACAACAAGCGTGAACACACCCTTAGTGTCAAATGTGAAAGAAATCAAACTTCACCTTTGTGAAAACCAAAGCTACACAACCAAATCAAACTGCAGACGTTATGACAACATTGAACTGCATTTGAAATGCAGTAAGTAAGTAAATATGGTCATTGTTTTGATTCTATGCATTATGTCATTCTGAGGGTGTGAAAGGCCAGCAGGTAAATGATTAACCGACTGCTTCCATTAACCCAGTCACATTTAATGTACTGGTAAACTGTCTGGGATCATCCCTATGCCAACATGCTCACAGTAAAAGCTCAAACACTGGACAGCTTCACACAGTCCCGCTGCCAAATCCCAGCTAAAATCAGCCCAAAAACCGCAGCTGGTCTTTACACTGACCCGGCGATCTAAGCCAGGATAATTATCAGCCTGACTAAAGCCACTTCCTGGACCCCTGCGTCCCCTGACCAGCGTTAATATTTAGGCCCTCTCAATCTCATGATAGCACTGGGGCGACACTGACAGCTCAAGAAAGACTTCTGGGTCATCGGCCAGGAAATAAAGTGGAGACATAAAGGGAGATTGGACAGAGAGGACGGAGGGACAGCAGACACGGATGACAGACGAAAGACACTTCCTGTATTCAGTGCCTGATGTGCAGCCAAATAATCCATTACATAATCTAATCTGATACTAGTTAATGAAGCCATTCACGGACAGATTGTTTCAGAGCAGTCAGAGGACATTCATAGTCCACAGGCTGTTGAACCCTCACAGGGCAGACGAAAAAAGAGAAGCTTTGTGCTATGAACATTGATAGTGTTCATACAACGTAGTGGGGGTTATTTAGAATAGCAATGCAAACATTGACTGACATAGACATGCAGAGATTTAACTGTTTGACTGATCGACTGTTGGTTTGTTCTTAATGCACAATTTTTTTATTAAAATATTTAAATTACTACCAAAGTTTGGGGTCTGTAAGTTATTTTGTTTTTAAAAGAAGCCTCTTCTTACCAAGACTGAATTTTTTCATCAAAAACAGTAAAAACTGTAATATTCTGAAATATTATTACAATTCAAAATAACTTTGTAATTGATACATTAAAATGCTATTTATTCCTGTGGTGGCTAAGCTGAATTTTCAGTATCATTACTCCTGTTTTCAGTGTCACATGATCCTTCAGATCCTTCAGCTCTTTGCCAATAATGCATTTCTTTAACCAAAATATTAACCAGCATGATATAAAGAAAATTGACTTAGTGCACCTTTAAGACTACATGTCAATCATCTCGATTATGACTGGCTAACCTTTGCGTATCAGCATTATTCGCATTGTTGTTCATCAGGACAGGACAAGTTGCTGAAAACTGAATAGGTGTTGATACACAAGCGTGGGTGGTTTTAGGTTACCAAACATTGCATTGTAAACTTTAAAGAATGTCTACATAATACATTGAACACTTGTGCTTCAAAAGAGCAAAGAAAAACCTTTCAAAACATGCTCATAACTCTTTGTCAAAAAAGCACTAAATACAGTTGTGTGTTCAGATTTCCCAACAGATTCAGCAGTTACACACAAAAGAGCATATAAGAGCATGTTGATTCATTCATTCAGAGGCCAACCCTTCAGATAGGAGGACAGGAGAGCGTGTGTGTTTAAGTGTAGTTCTTCTCACTATAATAATGCAGCTGAAACCTGTTTGTCTGGTAATTATCAGTGCAAACAATCAAACCTGTCAAACTAAATCACTAGCGTTTCCTGTCACATTCACAGACACACCGCGATGGAACAAATATCTGACATTCTACTGGCATAAAGCCACTCGTGCTGCATGACATAACTTCCATTTCAGCTCTGGAGGGAACTCACTATGAATGATTTGCGCCCAGCGATATAAAAAAATGTTTTTGGTAATTTAAATAAACGTACATTTTTTAATAATTACAGCTTAATTAACAATTAAACTCCGCACACCTGACTGCAATAGATAGGTACGTAGGAGGCAAAGACCATCTAGGTCAAAAACTAAAAGGCTAAAAGGACCGAAACGTTGTTAATAAATAATTGATATATTTTGCATTGAAGGTGTGCGGGACGTTTTTGTCTTTTAATAATTAAAGCTTAAACTAACATTTGAAATGTTGCCTTGGAAACTAACTGAAATAAGTAAAAGTCCTAAAATTCCTACAACTGAAAAAATCTAAATAAAATCGAAAATAAATAAAATAAATGCAATGACAAAAGTAAAAAAGAACTAAAACTTATCAAAATAAAAGCTAATTCTAATTTGAATAAATATAACAAAGATTAATAAATACTATACAGTAATACTATATAAATAATACTAAAATAACTGCTGTCTGCACTATTTTAGCATCCAATTAAACGGAACTGCATATCAGGTAACGGTGTGAACGGGAACAAAGGTTTTGCTGTATTTGTCCTTTTCAAAAAGGTCAAGCTAGTTGCACCAAAAAAAAAAAAAAAAAAAAAATTCCGGTATAAATGATCTATACTGATCCTAATTTGCATAGAAAGCCGTGTTTAACAATGACAATGACTGCGGAACTATTACACATTTAGTCTCTGGTTAAACTTAATTACAAGTGTTTAGAAGCAGATGTAAAATCTTTTTGCACTGAACAACAAACAAAAGTGAGCAACTGTCTACATTTTATTATATTTTTCATCATGCAATTTCACCATGCAGCTTTCCACAGTGGCATAGTCTAGATTTTTGTATCACCGTCTTTATATAGAATAACCTATTCTAGGCCAATCGCAAATGTGTCATGTCTTTTTCTGTGCTCGGCTTAAAGTGGGCCAGTAAAAACCCCGGTGGGACTCCTGCCCCCTGCAGGCTGGGTGAGACTGGCCACTTTATCACAAAGGGTGTAGTTTATTACAGCGGCTGATTTGACATCTACTATCCCGATAACATTGTCATTTGAGACGGACGGTATGAGGATAAGTGTTTTGTATCATTATCGTAAAATGTAATATTGTGAGTTGTATTTGGTAATAGGAACTGGGAGAAGACCTGGTCAACATAACTTGAATGTCCTAGATTCTCAGCATCTCTGATTTATGTGCTGTTGTTTTTCTGCATTATTGGGGCAAATTTGCCAGGAGGCATCTAGACTGCATAAATGTCTATGCATAGGCAACGTTCGGATTTGTATGAAAGCCCATTTCCACAAATGGATTAAAAAAATAAGCTTTTGTTTATCCCCAATTTCCTCCACAATTCAGAATTTTGAGATACAAACTCATAATTGTGAAAAAAGACAAAATTGCAAGATATAAACTTTGAGATATAAAATGTTTTCTCACAATTCTGACTTTTCTTCTGAGAATTGTGAGTTTGTATCTGAACAGAATGTAGACCCACAGTTATCAACAAGGAAGAAATTAATGGAGAAATTTAACATTATGTAGAATAAATACATAATTTCACATACATAATATAAAGCAATCATGTTAATGTTTCTAATGAAAGTTATTAGAAGGTTTTCCCAATATTTTTTTTTTATACGTGGTTGGCTAGAAAACATTTCTAATGGTCTGCTGATGGTGTTCTAAAATAACACTCAGACTTTGACACTGAGATTTCACTGGTTATCCATTAGCAGAAGGCATGTAAAGAGTTCTCTCCACACACACTCCTATTCAAACTGAAACAAACCAACACGACAACAGGTTCAGCAGGAGTGATTGCTGACTCATGTGATCCACGCCACCTCATTTGATTAGCTTGACCAAAACATTCTCTACAAACACCTGTTTCTTCCTATTTTCACTCCATTAGATACAATGCTGTTTGTGTAAAGAGCTGCTCTGTCAGATCAGGTCAGATGTTCTCCGCTGCACTAGGATAAACCTCTTAGGGTTCAAAATAACAAATATTACATTACAGAAACACAGCATTCTATATTTTTTTACCTCCCCCATGTTATACTACACATCACAAATAAATCACTCAATGCACTTTAATCTCTTCTGAGCTCTGGTTTCGTGCTGAGCCAGATCAAATTAACATATCAGAGTTTGAACATCAGCCTAAACTAAGCATTTGTCTTTCTTTTTCTCAATTTGATAAAATTGTTTTCATAATCAATTTCAGTAACATTGGAAAAAATAAGACGTTTTTTTTTTTATATGTCCCAGATCTTCTGTGACATTCAGCCTACTAGAATAAGTTGAAAATGAAGTCATCATTTAGTCAAAATAACTCCATAACTATTGATTAGTTTGTCAAATTGCTTTAAAAAACTTACAAGAGAATGCAAGGGAAATTTCAGTTTCAGTTAAAAATTTTAATGTGAATTTGAACCCATAATATGTGAATAAAATGTGACCCCCCCCCCTATATATTTTAAATACACATTATATCACATTTAAAAAGATTAACAAAAATTGACTATATACATTTTTAAGACAACTGACCTTAAGATTTGTACTATTTATGCATAAATATCAAGCATCTAATAATAATAGGGAAATGCAACCACTGTGACTTCCTACGTGACTTTGAGCTTGTGACATTTTTTGTCTGAGACAAGGACAACTGCCTTTTTGAAATATCTGATGAATCACAATGACAGACGATTACAGAAACAAACACAGCTGACATCACATCTGCTTCCACCCAGAGCACCTGACCTTCAGACTGACTACAACTATCACAGGAATCTTCATTTTCAGTGTTTTTCTTTCTGCTATCAAAATACCCATATGACTAAAATATACTAACAGTGCTGTCAGGCCAACAGATTTGCCCACATTCTGAAACGGGGCCGTTTGCTCCGCTGTACCAGGATACAGAGATGAAAATGTGTCAGAGAGCACCTGGGGAATACAGCAAAGCCAAGAGAGCAGACAAGTAAAAAGTCTCTAATTCTGCTGCAAACATTGAAACAAAGATCTCAGAAGATATAATTAGACCTTCAGGAATAGTTTCTAATCCATTTCTACATCCAAATGATATATGTATGCATTTCACAGATGCTTTTATTCAAAGTGACTTACACTGCATTCAAAGTACACACTTTATAAGTTCAATATATTCCCTATAGGAATTGAACCCATGCCATTGGCGTTGCTAGCGCCATGCTCTATCCTAAAGGTGTGTAGGGTAAATATAAAAAAAACATTCAAAGTGAATAAATAAAAGACTCTTTCTGACTCAGAACTTCTCCATTTAACAGAGTATTAGATAACAATATAGACTTTTTCTGCTTTTTTGCCATTTGTTCCTCTCAGATGGTACTCTACTGTCTTTCATAATGGGACTCTACACAAATACAGATGCATTATGGGTGAACGACAAAAACACATTAGACAAGTTATTAACCCCCCTGAGCTGTCTCACTGAAACTGTTGACATCATCAACAGCTCTCTGCACAACGGTCTATTCAGGTGTCAACAGACGCACTCATATTGCTCTGAATTCCCAGAATACCTCAAGGCTGTAACTGATCTTCCATCTGAAATGTTGCTGAAACATACAGTATGTACTCTCAAACTGTATTGGTTTTCCTGAGAAATGTCAAAACGCCAAACATGTATGATCTGAACTGCACTTTTAGCTAAAAAAAACTATCAGATTATGCTGACACAATTTAATTGGGTTTTATTGGCCTTGTGTATGGCGGGGAGACAACAGAACATTATGTGAAGAAGAAGAAGCTTGCACCCATGCAACTCCATGGCTCAGTGTGTTAGAGTTAGACTTCAATGTGTGATTCAACACATCAAAACCATGACACATAAGCATCTCACCTCGTAAACATCACGGTACGGGCCTTTGGTGTTCCTCAACCAGCAGCGGCTCAGCTCGCTCAACTCCACGATGGGCTGCACCTTCAGATGCACTGTGTCTCCAGACTGCCTGATCATCTCCACGATCTCATCCCTGCTTTTACTTTCCACGTTCCTCCCGTTGATCTCTACCAGACGGTCGCCTGGCACCAGTCCCAGAGTCAGGTCCTTATTCCCAGCACCAGGCTCGGCAAAGTGGACCACCTTTCGGTAGAGCGACCCATCGGGCCGCTGGTCCACCATGGTGGTACGACGAAGGGAAAAGCCAAAATCGCCAGTATTGCGGCGCTGAATTTCCAAGTCTCTTGGTGGAGGAATTTGCGGAGGTGCCACAGCAGGCAAGCGCAAGTCTGCTGGGAACGTTCGGTCCACTATCTCTGGGACCTGGATGCTCTTTGCAGGGCTGGTGGGATGGTGAGGTGTATATAGAGGCGGGGGATTGAACACCTTGACCTCTATCTGAGGTGAGGGAATGGCGGAGTTCTTCCCTGATGGTACAGTTGACCCTGAAGGGCTTTCGTCTTTGCTCTTCTGTGAGAAAGAAAACCGCTTCAAGATTTGTTCGACTGGGGAATTCTGCTTCGTCATGGAGTCATACTTCACCGCCTGTTCTTTGATGGATGTTCGGCGGACGTCTTGGTCCAGCTTAATGTCATCACTGGAGCTCGTGGGTGTTATGGTACCCTGAGTATAGAGTTTCCTGATGTCTGCGTCTGTCAGGCTGAGCTCTTTGTTTCGGACGACCGTTATGGGAATGGGGCTGGAAATCTCCAGTTTCCCTTTCACCTCCCGTTTAGAGCTGCTTCGATGAAGATTAAAGAAACCTCGCCTCACGCTCATTTCCTCTAGACTCTTCAGCTCGGCTTGAGACATTCTCTCTTTTTTCTCTTTCTTCTCCTTCTTCTCGTTTTTTGTTCCATCCTTCTCCTTGTCTTTATCTTTCTTGATCAAGTGGAACATGGTTGGGCCCAAATGTAGAATCCACCAGATGTTGGTCTCTTCACAGCATATAGATCAATGTTGGCATTCAGTCATGCACTGGTTCCACAGCACCAAGGGCACCTCAGCAACAGGTGAAGCCCTCCTCTAAAACAACAGATCGACAAACAGAACACATTTTTTTATGTTCCCTCCCTTTTGCAATGACTGTAGTAGTCATTGGGTTTAAAATACACACATTTAATAATAATAATAATAATATTCATAATTAAAGTTAATTATAACATTTATAATAATATTTATATACAGTATATATATATATGTATATATATGTGTGTATATTTATATATATATACCATCAATAAATATTATATATAATATTATATATACAATATATAAAAAATGTTTGCCTGTTTAAAGTTCTAATTTTGTTTGGAAAAATTACAGTAATATATTGTACTGGACAATGTTCATATCAATCATTTCAGTAATTCATGGGTTAACACAGCTAAAAAACACATAATGTATTATTCAAAAGAGTAAAGGAAGTGTACACGTGACAGTAGACCCCTATGTGACGTCGCACACACCACACACTCATTGGCTGTTCTTACCTTTCATGACAGGTACAAAAAAATCGGTAAGAGATCCGTACAACGTCTATCATCGACAACAATTATAAAATGCATACAGAAATGACATAAACATTATGTAAAACACAGGGACATAAATCAGTGATGATGTTAAAACGATCAGTTTTCTCGATTATCCAAACAAAACGAAACCGAGTAGAACGAATCACTTCCTGAAACCCTTCATCTCATCGCCCCCGGAACGCTTCCTCTTCGAATTAAATTAAACTCTATTTTTGGAATCTCAAATCTATGTACTTATGCTATGAAATAACTTGACCTCGCCAGCAGAATCATGTCTAGCATGTAAAGTTGAATTTAAACTCTATTGATAAACTACCGGCAGAAACTCTTACTGAATCAACCCTTAATGTAAATCTACGAGGCTTTAAAAAATGAAACTCTTTGTGCTTTTAATATATTACACAATTGTGCAGTATTAACCCCTATACTCAAATCCTGCATTTATATGCTGTAATTTCTAGATCATGTATATCGTGGCTTTAAGGTGAATGTTTTGGTGCGCGTAATGCGCTTCTCTAAGCCTATTTATTCCGCATCAACGCAAACAGACAGTCTGTTCACCTGTACACTGATCTAAACACAAATGTCGCTAAAGATAAGCAAACTTACCGTTGAAACAGTGCTGAAATAGCGTGGCGATGCCCGGTGCGCTGCGCACTGATCTGCAGCACCGGTCCTGTGGAAGCGCGTCTGGAGCGTTTGACGGTCAGTGGGACGCGCGCACCAGCTGAGCGCGCTCGCGGATCACTGAGCCCTGCTGGATATGATCCTTTCAAGAAGAGTTGAGCACATCAGTTCATCCCTTCTGCATGACTTTGAAACCTAGAGAGTTTTAGGTTGAGATATTTGACTAAGTTCAAAGTTTAGTTTGTCTGATGTGCAGCAGAGTATAGTGCTTAAAAACGCAACCAGTTAAACTAAAATAAAAGAAAGTACATTTTAAGATAGTAGGCTAATTTGTATTATTCGATCATTTGTATAAGAATAATAGCTATATGCATTAATCAGGTATAGCCCTATTTAGAAATAATAATAGTAATGAAAAACAATAAATAGGCCTAGTACAAGAATAGCACACTTTTGACATTTTAAATAAATAAAAAAGCAATACAAATGTAAAATATATTCAATAGAAATTGTTGTCTATTCAAATCAACATGTCCTTGATTTTGCATACACAAATTGAATCGCAATATGCCGTGTGTTGTATTGATAGTGGTTCAGTTTAATTTGCATGGGCATAGCGCCCTCCTCTGGACCGACTCTGTGACAACACTAATCCCTCTTTATGTATGTTTTTAGATTTTTCCAGTTACGCAATAGTCTTCAAAATCCCCATCTGTTGCACATTTTTGATGTATTTATCTTACATTCATATTAATACAACATCTCTTGTTCTAGTCTTGGAACCCGAATGATCACATTAAATGTTTAGACGGTTTAGTGGCATAAATTGCAATAAAATAACAGTGTGGGTCCATTTAAAGTCAGTCAAATCAAATCAACTATCCAAACCATTAATGGAAGAAACTCCTCAACCCAATACAGATTATTGAACCATATGTTCTAATTTGGCTTGGTGTTTTGGTAGAAAAGCTACATATACAATTGGAAAGGGTCTGGCGTCATAATGTAAATCTTGCTTATGTCATGCTTAAATCATGATTACAGCATATCAGATATATGGCCATCGCAAATCAGTTTAGCCAGTTTCTCCTCACCTGACCTAACTTTCTTTAGCTGATCAAACATTATCTGTATTGGCTATGTTAGATACATTTTGTGTCAAACATAAACTGTTTAAAGGGTACTCCACAGGGTCATTGTGTGACGATGATTTTAAACTAGCCTATATGACGAGTGCATTCAGATCACTTTTTATATCACATTCAATAACATACTGTACAAATCAGCTGGTCCTGATGCAACCACTTTTCCAGTTAAAATATAACAGACTGTGAAACAGCACTGAGCAGTTCTTCGCTAATTCTGCTTTATTTAATTTTTAGTTGCACTCAGAAAAAAATATTATATTTCCATAAAAAAATAACTATTCTAAAACCTTCAACAGAAAGAATGCCAGAAAATGGAGCTGTATTAAAGGTAAAATATGCATTTAATATATTTAGTAAAATAATTAAGATATTCTTTTTTAAAGGCTTTCAGCATTTAATGTTTAATGTTTGGTAGCCACGTGTACACACACACACACACACACACACACACACACACACACACACACACACACACACACACACACACACACACACACACACACACACACACACACACACACACACACACACACACACACACACACAAAGCTATTTTACTACTTCTGGAAAAACATTCGTATAAAGCATGGCTTTTAATCTCTATGTGACCTATTAGAAGGGAACCCCGCTGATAATAAATCGGGTTATTAAGTTAATTCAGTTCAGGACTCGCCCTGTGTGCCTCTCTTAATTATAAAACGATCCTAAAATAGACAGCGTCTTCAGCTAATCATTCTCGTGTGTCTGCTTGGGGATTTATAGCAATAAATCAGGTTAAACGGGGCACACAACTCTGCCCCATGTAGGTTTGCTGCATCTGGTGTTTCGGTGTGTTTTGAACGAATCTTTTAAACGAACGAGTCGTTTTCGTTCCCTTCCACACAATGACTCATCTCAGAGCATCTCGTTTTGAACAGACCCAATGAACTAGGACGTCTCGTTCATGTATGAACTAAACGACGAGCATTGATTCCATCGATTCGGTTAAGTGAATGGTTAAATGAATCATTCAATACCTGCAGACACAGACACTGAATGAATCAATAAACGAGTCTGAACAAATCTTTTTAGTGAAAAGATTCAAGTCTTTTAGATTAACTCAAATCCCCAACAATAATAGGCAAATAAATGAAGCCTTAATAAGCATAATATTGTATTTAGATGTATAAAATATAGACTTTACATGGACAGATACAGATAAAGCATGTCTAATCGTATAAATGCAGATAAATCCTGCAGTCAGTCTCGCGCAGTGAGTTATGACGAGTCTCGCGACAGTTCCACGCTATTCATCAACTTCACTCCTGTTTTTTTTGGAGCGTCCCGAGAGTCTGTCGAGATGGAGATGAAAAAAAGGGGTGTTTTGAACATCACTATAGTCAGTACTTCATGACATTTACCCCCGAAGCATAGACAGAGTGTACTGAACCACAAAGTCAGTATAAATGTGTTTTTAAAGTACCACACTGAAAAACCGGATAGCGTTGTATTCATTAAATCGTTCAGACTGCTGTTGTATTCCCCCCTCCCGTGAGTGGTACGTTCCGCGGGGTGGCGGAAGTCTCGCTCTGCCATGTTGAGCGCTTTGTTTCTGCGAGTGATACGCGATGATGGAACAGAGCTGGAGCTCTTTCTTATTCCAGGTGAGAAACTCTCTCTCTTAAACACACACGCACATCCACACTCACACGCCGTCCACTCGCCGCTCACTCGCGCTACCGGCCTGCCTGCTTCAGTTTGCTTTATCCACAGAGATATTTGAAAAGGCGCAGTTGGAGCAAAACAATAGTAGACGAGTCCCAGGCGCCCAGCTGCGCTCCCTCTCTAGACGTAGTAACCCAATCTCTGTATTTACCCCTCTTTCTCTGTAGATATAACCCTATATCCCTCTTTACCCCTCTTATCTGACTCTATAGATGCAGCTCTGTGTGCATCAGTTTGTTACTCTATCTGCAGATCTTTCCTTCTGTCCCCCTGTTTACTCCTCTGTCTGTACTCCATCTATCCCGCCTTATTTCTCTGTTATCCTGTCACTGTCTCCATCTCTCTTCCATCCATCTTTTCCTCTGCCTCTATCTGTTCATTCATCTCCCTATTCACTCCTTTATAGACATTTCACTCTGTCAGTGTTAGTGTCTTTATCTTCGTCTATCTTTCTATTTTCTCTCGTTCACTAGATCAGTCCATCATCAATTCCTCAATCTCTTTGTTTTTCCACCTCTAACGTTACCTCCATCAGTAACGTTACCCCTTGCTCCCATAGTCATGAAAAATCTGGGAAAATTTAGATTTTTTTTTATTTGTGATTTTTTTTTCAGGCATGGAAAAGTTACAGAAAACAATGTTTAAAAAAAGTTATGGAAATTTATATAGTTGGTGTATTCTTAAAAAATGCAAGTAATAAAAATAGTTACATTTTCAATTTGGTGGAAATATTTTTGTGAGTGACAATGTGTATACATTTTTTTTAATTATAACTTATTTATTACAGCTACAGTAATTAGTCAAAAGGGGTGATATCTATCTATCTATCTATCTATCTATCTATCTATCTATCTATCAGCTTTGGGACAGAAAAATTCAGACACCGTACAATAAGCCGCTGTAGTGACTCAGATCCTGAGAACTTCTTCACATGTAAACTCACTTTATGAGGTGTTTGGTCAAATTGCATTTTGCTTTCTTAGTCACTTCTTTCCTCCGGGGTTTAGTTTAACTTTCTGCTTTTCATTATACCTTTCACAAAATACATTGGTTCATAATGCACCTGGTTCCTCTATGCGATTTTCTGCAGCTGGATACATGTATTTTTAATATTGTTGAAGACCATATTTATCATGCCTTGTGATTACAGAGCTTTTGATGTCAGTGAGAGTTTTACAGTGTAAATTATTCTGGGGAACAGGTTGTGTTTGCGTCACATTTTGAGCCCTATGGATGAGTTTACTTACTTTGCATGTCTTTTTTATATATATGTTTATTACTTGTGTTATAGTGTATGTATGTAACGTTGTTACCCACTCTCCTGAAAAATCCTAAGAAACAAACTTTTTTTTTGCATTATAGCCTATGCTCCAATAAAGCTGATATTGATTTACAAGATATCATATTTCCTTAAGCAGTGGATGTTTGGGGTCCTGTTTTGCCCTTGAAGTGCTGCACGAGTCACGACTGAGTCATTTCACAGTCAGTTCTCGGGAAGTGAGATTAGACAAGTTTGATCTAATGTGTCACATGCCACCACACAGTTTTGCTAAGTTTTCTTTTTAATTTAATTGCAAAAGTCTCTTTTTAATTGAAAAGATGTTTGGATTAGCATGAATAAGGCTGAAACCTGTGGCAAAAACAGCAGCTCTGATTGATCATGTGTTTTTTGGTAGAGCATCATAGTGAAAGTGGTGACTTTGGGCTTTAGTCATGAACTTGTGAGACTGCAGAAGCTGTTCTGATGGTAACCCTTACTTTGAAGGTGAATATTTGAAGTGGGTATTTAGCGACAGGGCATATTCTTCAGGTGTCTTGGGGTGCACTTTTTAAAAGTTGACCTGGTTTAAGTTGGACTTCTTGATAAACTAGTTGACCTCACTAATCAGTTATTGGACAGCTAGTTGTGACCCATCACGACCCAGTGTAGCCTAGAGAAAGTAGAATTCCCGTAATCCATTTATCATCAAGCTGAGGTAGGTTTGTGACTCATGAGTCACTGACTCATAAAACACCCTTCAGTTGTTTAGACGCACAGCACAGACTCGACGCGCCACAGACCTGCTCCGTCATCTCCGGGGCCCATCCGCATCTTGCCTTTAGTGCTTAACAGCTTTAGTCTTTCATATTTACTTGTGCTGAAGATGACATTTTCATGATGAATGAAAGTGGAGACGTCCGACCGTCTGGGATCTAATAATGTTTTTGGAGTCAGCGCCTCAGTCGACTCACCAGAGAGGAAATGTTTGTTGGGACACTTTCTCAAATGTTTCATGCAGTGTCACAGTTTAGGTTAGGTGGTGTGATGCTATATCAAGAAACAGTAAGAATGTGTCAACAACACACCAATCTGTTATACCATTTATACCACATTTTTTCAAAGCTTTGGTTTTAACACCATATCATCTCTTTTACAGTGACTTATGTTTTTTGTTACATTGTTACAATGTTTTTTATATTATATACTATTTTATATTTGTATATTGTACTAGTGTATTACACTAGTACAGCCTTGATTTTAGCTGTGTCTTACATTGTGTTTTTGCACTGATGCCAAATTTCTTATTAAATTTATCTTGCGATTTGCATCCATCAAGTATAAATACAATACATGTATTTAAGTCAAGAGATTATTTTGAAAAATACAATTATTGTTTCTATTAATTTCTAATTCTTTATTTCTACTCACTCAAAGATGTATGTGTTCAATTGAGGTAAAACACTTTACATCAATAAATATGTTATTTACATCAATAGATTATCATAAAAAATAATCAATTATTTTATTATATACACAATTTTTATATCATATCATAGTTAATTCTAATTAGTATCTGACTATTTTTGTTGATATAATAATAGATTAGGCTAATAATAGAGATAATAGTAGATTCATATTTCATTTTTTTATCATGTGAAATATTAATCTATTATTTATGGACAAAAACAGATATATGCTATGATTATGTTATATATTCAACATTATGGGGTTGAATTTCCAGCAAAAAATATTATAATGTATTGTATTCCGTGACCGTGATATAATATCTCATAGCATGATGTAAGGTTGTGGTCATACCGCCCACCCCAGTCCCAGTGAAACACAAGCTTCATGCGTCTGTGAAAATGTGTGAACTGCAGGGACATTATGCATTGGGATTTGTCCTTTAGGGTCTAATAGTTGTAAACAGCTGGGTTGTGTAGTGTTATGAGCTGTTCGCCTTCCCACAAGCTCCCTGTTCCTTTTATACTGTTTTTTTTTTGCCCGTTTAATCACCCTTTCTTCGTTGCTGTTTCTTTTCAAATTCAAATTTAAGAAAGCTTTACTCGAAAATGAATTACCATGTGTTTCAGCATCCAGCCCGGGCCTGTTGCGGATCTCCATTGTGCGGCCGCTGGCTTTTCAAAACTCCTTATTCTCTGGCTGAACTCGTTTTCTCTGTTATTTACGTTACACTGACCTCAGCCTTCAGAGCCGATTTGTATCAAAATTGTCAGAGTGGCGTGAAGACGCAGCAGGGCTACAGTCATTCTGCGTCACACGCTCGCAAAGTTCACACACACACAACGCACGCACGCACACACACACACAGCGGCCTAGTCTAGACTTGCATCCCCAGACGTAGCCAGTAAACTGATGACTGGGATGCTATAAGAAGTGAGCGAGCAGGTGTGTGTGTGTGTGTGTGTGTGTGTGTGTGTGTGTGTGTGTGTGTGTGTGTGTGTGTGTGTGTGTGTGTGTGTGTGTGTGTGTGTGTGTGTGTGTGTGTGTGTGTGTGTGTGTGTGTGTGTGTGTGTGTGTGTGTGTGTGTGTGTGTGTGTGTGTGTGTATATCCAGATCTCCTAATGAATAGAGGAACCAAATCAGAGAAGACTCCTGCACAAAGACCCCCTGCGGATCCATGAGGGCATCCCCGCTCCGATTTGTGTCCATCACAATAGAGTAGATGAAATAAGGCGCAGAAAGAAGCGTTCATTTTTCTTGTCCTGCGTCTGCCTGCGTCGCGGTTAGCCCTGCGAGATGGATGGGTGATGCTGAATGTGAGAGGTCAGGTATTTAACCCTGCCCTCTCCGTGATTGCAGGAGAGCACGCATCTTAATTGTGGTGTCCTCTTTTTTGCGGCATCACTCGCTCCTGATTAGGCATGTGCAAAATTACATATTTTTTAAATCTACTAATGGGCTATTTTCATAGACTGTGAATGTGTTTCCACAAATATTAACATTGTGAAAATATAGTTTTTGTGTTTTTTTATTTAAAAAATATATAACACTATACTTAGTTTTATGTTACATTGACATTACACATAAAAAAGTGTTATGAATATAGTAGCTGAAGGAGTGATGGCAAATTAAACATCTTTCTCTCTTCTGACCAACGTAATATTTTTTCCTTATATTGTCATATTCTTTGACAAAAAAAATAACAACACAGAAACAGACTGAATGCAAAAACATGCAATGCTTTAAAAGACAGATATTAAATAAATAAAAATGCTAAATCTCCAAATATCATCTTTTTTCACAAAATGAATCAAATTTGAGGTTTTAGCATCCAGTTTACTTTTACATTTATGCATTTAGCAGACGCTTTTATCCAAAGCGACTTACAGTACATTCAGGCTATACATTTTTAATCAGTATGTGTGTTCCCTGGGAATCGAACCCACAACCTTTTGCGCTGCTGACGCAATGCTCTAACCACTGAGCCACAGGAACAGTTACTACAAGACTTTAGGCACACAAATGTTTTCAGTATATGCAGTAAATATAAAATACTGTATACGTAATGCAGTGCAATGCTTTGCAAGCCAAATATTCATCAAATAAGCATACTAAATATCGAAGTACCTTTTTTAGTTTTTGCACAAATCTTGAGATTGTCAACATGCTAAAACTCTCTTTATCAAGTTATTATACAAAAATATTAACTAGTCCACTTCACTAATCAGTTAGCTTGTAGGGCAACTAGTGAACCCATCCTTATGTTTCCTTTGCCTCTGAGAACTGACAGGCTTTGTTGTTTTATCAAGGCAGGGGAAGCTGTTCCTCAGGGACCGAGCACTAATAATGCCACCTTTGACCTTTCACTGACTTCATTCATGGTTTAAAATCTACATCTGATTTTTGCTCATTAGTTGTGTGCATTTGGGTAAGTTTTTTAAACCAAGCTGGTTTGGGGCTGTTTCTGTGGTTTGTGGGGGCTGTGCCTGTTTTAGATGCTCCATTGAACATCAATAGTGGGTGAACAGAGCGTTTGCCGCACTTTATTGGGTCTTTTAAGCGCCTCAGGCTGTGGTAGAGTTGAGAAGTCGGATTCGTTTTGGTAAACCGCTTCGTTAAGACTGTTTAGATACATTGTATTTAACTTTCATACATGTTCACAAACTCCCAGTTTGGCAATTGATGTGTTTTTTTATCGTTGTATATTGTTTTCCCTCTGTTTTTGTCCTGGTGATGTGGCTCAGAGATCAGTGTCTGCCAGGGCAGGTGGCTGTGATGTAGGTTAGCAGTGAGTGTCTGTTAGCTCTTGCCCCTGGCTGTGTAAACAAATCCCTCAGGCTGCTCTGTGTGTGTAAGGGAGAACTAAAGGAGTGCATCCATCCTCCCAGAAGCCTCAGTAAACAAACAAACAAACATCCACCTCTGTTTCAAGGCCTGCGAAGTGGGTTTCACTGTGTGTTCAAGTTGGCGGCATCCCAATTCACATACTTCTATGCTAAGTAAATAATTCACTCATAAAAGTAATGTAAGTATGCATGCACTTGTTGAGTTGTAGTAGGACAGGGCTGCAACGATTAGTCGACATTATTGATTATAAAAATATGTCTACAAATATTTTTGTTGTCGAGTAGTCGTTTGATCTCAAATGACCTAATGCAAGAGCCTGCAATAGTGCGGTTTGACCAGCGTGGCGCTGTAGTGCAAGACTGTAGTTCAGCCCTCCTGGATGCAATTCAAGAGAAGACAGCGCGCTTCAGAGCAAATATATATTATATGCTTAAATATATGCTGCACGCATTGCTCTCAATAAGGAAATAAACACAACAAAAACTTACAGCAGTGTGAAAGCAGCAGTTAAAAACGCATCTGATTACAGCGATGTGGATATTTGCACGAGCTCTGCAGTAAAGTCCAGTCACGTCACGTTTATTTATATAGTATAGGGCTGCAGCTAAAGATTATTTTTATTGTCGACTAATCTATCAATTATTTTTCAATTAATCTATTTATTATTTTCTTATCAGTTGATGAATTCTTTAGTTAAACTATCAATAAATAATAACAGTAACATCTGCTATTAATCTTTTATATTAATAATTTACAAAAAAGAAATAACAACAACAAACAAAGAAAGAAAGAAAATAACAATAAATAAAGATAATAACAAGAAAATATAGAAAAAGAAATAACAACAAGAAATGCACATTATGGCTGCATTCACAGTTACTGTTTGGAACTGAAAGCAGTTGCTTACAGGCGAGAAACTTGAATTTTTTAATTTATTCAGCAGATTAAAACATCTGCTTGAATACATATCTGTATATGAATGAACAGCTGAAGTCACAACTGCATTCAGGACACTAGAACTGAATTCAGGAAAAGAGCGACAGTCAATAAAAATGGTCATATTCAGCACTGGGAAGTTAAATAATCACAATGCACGTTTTTAAATAACTAATGAGACCAAGTCGGGGCTTGTTCTATCCATCACAGTTTAAACAACTAACAATGACTTTTTAAAAGCTTTGCTTGTGAGTACAGAGAACACGTTTGTTGCACTCTGCACGTGCAACTGACGGCAGCTCCAGTGGATTTAAGAACATCTCCGTCTCTGTGAGTTCTCGCAACTCGGTTTGTTCGCACAGTTTTAAATATCGGTTGTGAACCTGACAATGTAAAGGCGTCAGACAGGATATATGATCTGTGTGCTGAATGGTCGAAATATCTATATCTGCTCGAGAAGTGAAGTGATGAATACTAGCAGTATTCTGCTCTAGAGTCTTGTTTGTGTTAAACATGGCAGAAAAACAGTCTTAAGGGAATAACTGCAGGCTCGCGCAATGGGCGTGGCTAAAGGTGCGATGCATCGACGCACTCCATGCTAATCGTAATTGATGACGTCGATGAATCGCTGCAGCCCTAATATAGTACTTTATGCAACAATAACCTTTACAGTATTAAACATGAAAAATCAGAGTCAGTGTCGATTTCAGTTAGGATTACAACTTGATTTTCTGTTATAAAGCAGCTCTCCAGTGTGGAGCTAGCTAATGATCAAATATTTGTATTAGTGGGGAAAAAAATATTATTTCATTAAAGTGATAGTTTAGTTTGCAAAGATCAAAGCTTGATCTAGCTCAGGACTGTTTTGAATATCATAACCCTATAAGGTATTTTATGAGAGATTGTTTTGTACCGTTACCATTATATATTTGTTAGTATATGCTTAACTCAACATTGTAAATAATTGCAAAAGTTAAATAATCAGTCAATGTCTACTGATTAATCACTGAATTAATCGATGATTAGTCGATTAACCATTCTAATAATCGTTAGATTAATCGATTATCAAAACAATCAATTGTTTCTTGTTGACCACTAATCCATTTATATATAATTGTACATTACCATTCAGAAGTTTGAGGCTGGTGAATAGAAAAAATAATTTTTGCTTTTAGGGATGCACAATATATCCTAAATGTTTCTGTTTGTTTTAATGGTTAGACTTTGTTATCGGGCTCTCAAAAATTATATAAATATTTAGATTTAGATTTATCGGCCAACATATCAGTTTATTGGCCAACATATCAGTTAAAATTGTCCCTAAATTAGTTAAACTAACTGTTTTCTATTTTAATAAAATGTAGTAAAGCTGAATTTTCAGCCAACTTTAGTCCAGTCTTCAGTGTCATTCATAAATCATTCTAATATGTTGATTTGGTGCCCCAGAAACGTTTCTGATAAATTATCAATATTAAAAACTGTTTTGCTGCTTAATATTTTTGTTAAAACCATGATGTGTTTTTCAGAATTCTTTGATGAATAAAAAGCTCAAAAGAACATGATTTATTTGAAATAGAATGTTTCATAACATTATGAATGTCTTTGCTGTCACTTGATCAATTTATTGCATCCTTACTGAATGCATTTCATACAGAAGAGATCTGGACCTTCAGCTGTGCAAAATGTAGGCTAGTTTGATCTCATTAGAGCCAATAAATTACTTAACAAATTCTAAATATAAATCTTACATATCCCTATTCAACAAACACAACTATCTGTAGTGTAAATGCCACAACTCTCTCTTTTTCTCTGTAAAGTCCTTGTCATCTCGTTCAGAGGTTTATCTGAGTTTGTTCATGACCCGCTGAATCATCTCACTTGTGTTACAGTTCATTTTGCAGTCACATGAAGAACCGGGAGCATCTCAGCAGATCGGTTTACGCCGGACAGATTTAGATTCCTCAGCGTTGTTTTTGAGTTCAGTTAATCAGAGCGCACAGCCTCTGCCCTGTCCCCAGCGTTCATGCCAGCATGTGCTCTATCACGACTGCAGCGTAATCAGTGTCATTAGTTTGGAGGCCAGGATGACACTTTTAATAACACTGTGAATCATTCTGAATCAGGATTTCTGAGTCCAGTCATTAGCCCAGCATGCATTTCTGTGGTTGAAGAGGAGAAACTTGACTCATTTGATTTAATGAGAAGTTTCTCAATGGAGTGCCTCTTCCTCCTGCCAGCTGTCGAGTCCAGTGTGTGTTTGTATGTATGTAACGTGAGCGTGTGTGTTCATTCCTGAACTTCTGCTCATCGTTAGTCACCCGCAGACTGCCGGAAGTGCTGATGGGAACACAGAACACACACAAACAGCCAATCTGTGCAAGATGGAATTTATCATCTACATCCGTGAGATCAGAGTTTTTCATCTCTGTTCATACTGGAGCTCCAGAGTTTATTTACCTGAGGAAAAGTAAAATAAAATTTAAAACCAGTATTTATGAGCAAACGCGAATATGTGCTTATGTGTGCATATATATTCTATTATATTATATATAATGTGACCCTGGAGCCACAAAACCAGTCATAAGTAGCACGGGTATCTTTGCAGCAATAGCCAACAACACATTGTATCGGTCAAACTTATACATTTTTCTTTTATGCCAAAAATCATTGGGATATTATGTAAAGATCAGGTTCCATGAAGATATTTAGTAAATTTCCTACCATAAATATATTCAAACGTAATTCTTGAGTAGTTATATAAGAACTTAATTTGGACAACTTTAAAGGTGATTTTTGTTTTTACCCTCAGATTCCAGATTTTCTAAAAGTTGTATCTCGGCCAAATAGTGTCCTATCCTAATAAACCATACATCAATGGAACGCTGATTTGTGACTGGTTGTGTGGTCCAGGGTCACATATATTATTATTTACTACATATATTAAAGTTATTTTTCTAATTGAAAGATTATGCCAGGTTACATAAGTATTAATTAATTAATTAAGTATTAATGTTATCCATCTTTTGTACTGCATGATACAGTGTTTTGATGTCTGATTTCACTTAAAGCATGTTAAAATCTTTATGTATATCATAAATATTTAAACCTGTGGTAAACAAATACAATTTTTGGGATTTATAATATTTCTATTAACTTATTTTTAGGGCGTTGCCGTACATGACTCTACTGTGTGTGTGTGTTAAAATGTAAACATAACAGTTTTAAAATTATTTATTTTTGGGAATGAATTTATTTATTCATTATCTCATTATTCTATTTGTTTTATTTTGTATTCATTTTTATTATTTCATTCTGTTATTTTCATTTTATTTAGTTCATTATTTGTTTTTATTTTGTTATTCTGATATACTTGTTTATTATTATTAAAAATGTATCTCATTCTGTCTCATTATTTAGTATTTTATTCTATTATTTATTATTTGTAATTATTAAGCGCAGAATTTCTCTCTCTAGCGTGTTTCTATCAGCCATAATTTTGGTCAATGTTGTTTTTATTTGTTTGTTTGTTTTTTTGGTCAGCACATCACCGTTTTTAACCCTCCTGTCTGGTTCTGTCTTCTCCTTCCAGCAGGCTAATGAAGCCCTTCACCACCAGCACCATGTGGCCCCGAACAGCCTGCTGCCACTGCTGAACTCTGAGCCGCAGGACCAGAAGCCTGTGATGCCCATTCCTCTGGACCACAAGCCCCCCGTCAGCGTTGCTGAGCTTCTCAAGGACAACGTAGCCAGCGGGACGGGGGGAGGAGGGGGTGGCAATGCCGGAGGAGGTGGTCCAATGCCCGTGGTCAAGAAAGAGCACAAGAGCAAGACGCCGTTCATCTGTGGCTACTGCAACAAGGCCTTCCGCGACAGCTACCATCTCCGCCGACACGAGTCCTGCCACACCGGCATCAAAATGGTGTCCAGACCCAAAAAGACAGCGCAAGCGGCACCCACCATGGTCTCACTTATCTCCACCATGCCCCGTGAGACCACGGGCAACCCTGCCTACATCTCAACCATCGCTGGCATCTTTTCCACTGCGACCACTTCCACGTCCTCTGCCTCTACTGTCATGTCCCCGATGTCCATGTCCAACGTGACCCAACACAGTGCCCCCAAAAAGCCACCCAAGCCCGTAAAGAAGAACCACGGCTGTGAAATGTGCGGGAAAGCCTTCCGGGACGTTTACCATCTGAACCGGCACAAGCTGTCACACTCGGACGAAAAACCGTTCGAGTGTCCTATATGCCAACAGCGCTTTAAGAGGAAAGATCGCATGACGTACCACGTGCGCTCACACGACGGAGGCGTCCACAAACCCTACATCTGTTCTGTGTGCGGAAAGGGATTCTCAAGGTACGTGGAGCTTTTGCATTTGTTTAAATTGAATCTGTGTGTTTTGTTTCTAAATTATGACTTATAAGGAATTTATTGATTCTGGTTCAGATACTAGTGAACAAATCTGGTTCTTTAATGATTCCTAAATTATTTTTGAGGAACCTGTTCCCTTTTTTGACAACATACACTGTTTAGGGTCAGTGAGTTTTTTTTTTTACTAACTAAATAAATATTTTTATTCAGCAAGGATGCTTAAATATATCAAATTAAATTAAATTGATTAAAAGTAAAGTAAATACATAATTTGAAAATATATATATATTATTTAAATAATTGCTGTTCTTTTGAACTTTCTAGTCATCCAAGAATCTTGAAAAATAATTATTACTGTTTCTACAAAAATTATTAAGCAACACAGCTGTTTTCAACATTGATTGTAATAAGAAATGTTTCAGTAAATCAGCATATTAGAATGATTTCTGAAGGATCATGTGACACTGAAGAATGGAGTAATTGCTGCTGAAAATTCTGCTTTGCCGTCACAGAAATAAATTACATTTAAAAAATTAATTGATAAGAAAAATGTTGAATTTTAATAATTTTTCACAACATTAGTTATTACTGTTTTTGATAAGAAATGGAGCCACAATAAGATATTTATTTCAAGAACATAAACTTGTATATAACATAAACAGCCCAGTAGTGTATTTAGTTTTTATTATTTATGCTATTAATTGTCATTTATTACAACATTTATAAAGTTGTTTAAATATATATATATATATATATATATCTGTTGTTTTTAAAACAGTAATTAAACTGAATTATACTTAATTAACTGATCACAAGTTTTGAGTACAGTAACAGTTAAATTAAAAAAAAATGTATAATCTTTGTTTCAGAGCAGCTCAAAATGATTCAAACCATAAACTGCTTTAGTTTGAGAATGATATTTGAGTCTTTTTACTGATTCATTTAAAAGAACTGGCTCATTAGAGTAATTTGTTTGCATATTGGGCTACACTGGTCACAGTAACTTTCCAATAATTTTTTTTCTAATTATTAGCCTATTTTTAAACTAGCCTACAAGCTCAGATCTGAGCTAAAATGATCACTGAAGCCCTGATAGCTTGGTATAATTGCTAATTGATTAATTTAATGTTGGTTCTGAATAAGAATCAGCTCTTAATATAAATCCGTACAAATAACTATATATATTTGCTGTAAATGGCGAATGTGAGTCATTTCATCCCGCATGACATGAGGCTGTTTATGGATTCTGATGATGTCAGTGCGTTTAATTATGTCTGTTGAAATATGTGTTCAAAGCTCGAGCTGAATCCACCATCTGCTGTTCTGATGATGTTAATGTCGTCTCGTTCCTATTGGCTGCTGCTGGCTGATTTATAGTTGTTGTGAATGGATCTGACTGGCTGCCTTTGTAGGGCCCAGCATGCCGAGGGTCTGCGTGAACAGAAGGAGGGGGGGGGGGTGCTCTTATTCCTCTGTTATTCCCTCCTGTTTGTTCTGTCTTAGAGGATCAGCGCTGGGGTTTCCTTTGAGTCATTCAGGGGCCGCAGACATACGGCTGCTTTAGGAGTCTCGTCTATAACGTCCCTGAATATCCGGGAATGCATCGGAGAGGCCTCGCTATCCCTGAAATTAATCCTGGGATTATTAATCACGCACTGACACAAGTCGAAGCGCAGAGATAAAAGGGGCTGTTTTTAGAGCTCTGGCTGTCTCAACACCACCTCAAAACAAAATGTTCCAGTCTCCTCCGGCAGTTTGTGTCACATTCATATTTAGTGCAGTTTTCAAACCTGAATTAAGTTATTCACCTCCAAATGCCCTGTTCGTTTTGTTCCACATTGTATAGTAAGATTGCAAAATACTTTCGTTATGAATATGAGAGTTAGGTTGTGAGGTAGCAAAAGTTTAAATCTGATAATAAGAATGATATTTTGGTGTCTTTGAGCTACTAAAATAGATACTACTTGAAATTATTATATTATTTGATTGATGCTTGATTAATATAGTTAATATTGGCTTTTATATGTATATTTTCGTTTTTTTACTTAATTTTAATTAGTTGTTGTTTTTTAATGTCTATATAGTTAGCAGTGTTTTTTTTGTTTAAGTTATTTTAGTACATCAAGTGAAACTAAATTAAAATGATGAAGCTGAAATATTAATTAAAATGTATTTCATTTTATTTATTTTTAATTTTATCAAAACTTCAGTAAAAGTGTAATATTCTGAAATTGTATTACAATTTAAAATAGCCATTTTTTATTTGTATATATATATTCAAATGTCATTTATTGCTGTGATAGTAAAGCTGAATTTTCAGCATCATTACTCCAGTCTTCAGTGTCACATGATTCAGAAATCATTCTAATATGCTGATTTGTTGCTCAAATAACGTATCTCATTATCAATGTTGAAAACAGTTGTGCTGCTTAATATTTTTGTGGAAACTGAAACCTTTTTTTCTTGATGCTTTGAGGAATAGAACGTTAATAAGAACAGCATTTACTTGAAATAGAAATCTTTTGTAACATTATTAATGCCACTTGAGTTTTCTTACTAAATATTAAAACAAACCATATGGGCAATCAAGCGTATGTTCACAATTACATCAAAACCTCCAGTGTGAAAGCAGCATCAGTTTGTTCTGTTAGCAGCTGTGAACAGTGAATCGTTGCTGGTGTAGGCCAATATTTACTGTATGCCACATCTGCAAGCATGCTTTCTAGCTCACGGCAGCTGATGAATCTGCAGCTCAGAGGTGGACTTGTCAAAACTGTCTCTCAGAGGCAAAGTACAGCACCTGAGCCTGCTGGTTTTGTTTTTGTGAAGTGCACACAGATGCAGCTGGTTCCAAGATCCAATGGCTTTGTTACAGAGACTTGATGCTGTTTTCCTTCTAGCCAAGTTTTTAATTTTTCCCTCTCTTTTTTAGGCCTGACCATCTCAGCTGCCATGTGAAGCATGTTCATTCCTCAGAGAGACCTTTCAAATGCCAAGTAACGGTAAGAACAGGAACCCATTTATCCGATTTATGCAGTTAAGCTTCACAAATCTTTGCATCTTTAGTTGCTGGCAATTAAAAGGTCGAACCTCATAAAGAGTTAATTTTGAAGACTTAACGTAGCTTACATCAATTTGGATAATTCAAAGAAAACTGATTGAATTTGTGCTGTAAATGATATAATTCTGCATATCCATTATAGGCCTGTACATCAGCCTTTGCCACCAAAGACAGACTTCGCTCGCATATGATTCGGCATGAAGGGAAAGTCACTTGTAACGTGTGCGGAAAGATGCTGAGCGCCGCCTACATCACCAGCCACTTAAAAACACATGGCCAGAGCAACTTCAACAACGCCTGTAACAAAGGTAAGTGCAATATGATTGGCTGCCTCATCAGCCAATCAGCCGGTAGTCAGTACAACGACTTTCCCAGCCTCTCTGGGTGACTCATGTAGCTCTAGCTCCAACACCTTTCTACTAACACTCTGTTCATCCGTTCCTCTGAGCTCTTTGCTGTCCCTACAGCTCCCAAACTCTCCTACACACTCAAGTACACTAGTTTGAGAAGTGACTTTTCAAGCACAGTTCGGAGGTTTTTAAACCTCTTGAAGAACCAGCCAGAATGCCAACGTAATCTTCCTACAATAAATTATACTCTGTTGTGGCCTTAATACGTTCTACAACATTTCAGAACTTATGTGACCCTCTCTGTGAAATCCAGGCTAAAGTCTCAAAATAGAATTATGAGATAACAAGCATCAAAGTTTGATTTCTACCATTAATTTCACTATAATTTCAATCTTTGACATGACCTTACTCAGTCAATATTAAAGATATAAAGGTTAAATTTTCACCGAATGTTCTTTACCATATGAAGGATGATTTTTTTGTAGAAAAAATATCACAAAAAAATGACTTTAGCTGGGTTTTCACAGAGAGGGTCACATATTTTAACATCTACAATAATTTAATTCAATGTTTTCATGACAATTCACTTGGTTTGGACATTATCCCGACCCTGGCCTATGATGTTACAGGTTCTTGGTTGGACAAAAGCAGGTTTTAGGAGCCAGTGTAGAGTTGTTATTTCGTAGATGGAAAAATGGGTATCTGAAGAAGCACAAAGAATCGGGAGTGAAGCCTCTGTAAAGTAGACATAAGGGCCATTTGAAGGCATTTTTTGAGCATTTGTTCAGAATGATACTTGAACCTGGCTTCCAAGATTTTTTTTTCTTTTTTTATCCTGTGCCATGGGCATCATTTATGTTTGGGATTGTTTCACCATGATTCTTGAGAGTTGTTTGGTTGTGCAGTCCATCATGTTTCATTGGTCATGGCATTTGACTCGTTTGTTCAGATCTTAAGTTAGTCAAGCATGTCAGTGGAGAAGACCAGTGCTTTGCTTTAGGCAGAAACTGCTCTGACTGAACCGGATCCTTTCTAAGGATGTGTACGACAGGGTCAGGTGTAGGTCAAGGGGCAGGTCTACAGCAAGGATTGAAAAGAGGTCAGCAGCACTCTGCAAATTTGTTCTGTCGTTTACTTGAATTAGAATTTAATGGGTAGAGTTTGCTCAAATTCATGCCTGAGGTCTCAGTTTGTCAGTTTGAGCTGTTGTGCTATTTAGTGATAGGTGCCATTACATGTTCTTATGGTTTTTTTCATGAATTAACTCACTGATCCCCATCCCATCTGTTTCTGTCATGTAGTTTAGTTTTTTTTTTCTTGATCATGATTAGCTAATTTTTTGTTGTTGTTGACTGTGAGACTTTTTTGTAGAGTGTTAGAATTTAGTACTAGTATATATTTTAATAGCTAAAATCTCTGAATGTTCTGGTTTCAAGACACATTATCTCTTTATCGACAGAATCCGTGACCATGCTGTTACAACAGAATATATTTTTTTTTATTATATTTAGGGCTGTGCAATAAATCCCATGCGATTCTCACGCGCATCTCATCAGTAAAGCCGGCTCCGTGATTGGTGGTATTTCACTGACAAGCTATGCAATATCGCGTTCATAATCGAATGCATTTCATCTGCGATATTGAACGCGATATTGCCTAGCTTGTCAGTGAACTACGGCTCTGTGTATAGAGGTGGGAGAAAAAACGATCCATTGATGCATTGCGACTCTCTCTCCAACGATTCTGGATTGATTCTGAGAATTTCAGAATCGATTCTGAGCTTAGTTTTTAACCAGATGTGCGATGACGCTGAGTTTGCTTTAGAAACACCCGTATTCTGCTTGCTTCCAATTCCTCACACACATACACCACTCGAACCTTTCGTCAAATAATATTTAATAAAGTTCGGAAAGGTTGAAGCGAATACAAGGACATTCACGGCTTCATTGCACACGACTTCATTTTCTTACAAATGCTCTACGAAGTCATTATTTATGTGGTTTGGAATGCAGTGGACTTTATATTTAAAATATGAAACTCACTAACCGAAGACTATTTTCAATTTCAAATGCTGACGCGCGCTTTGTTTGTGTAGACTGCTCGCGCATGCGGCTGTGTGCTACTCCGTGTAAGTGGTTTAATGTGCTTGCGTCTCAAAATGGTTTTATGACGCAAAATTAATGTAAACACAGCCAGTTATGTCTTAAGTGATTAATCGTACAGGACAAACCACATTACTTCTTATATTTCAAAAGAGATCCGTGCGTGAATGCAGCTTAATAGATCTCCTGCTGTCTATGATGTCATAGTAAAAAAACAGTAAAGATTATAAAAAATCACTCACAGTTCTTGAAGGGAAAACGTTCAGATAATCTTAAATACCGAAAGCACTATTTGTTTGTTGTTTATGTTTCTATGCTCCTCTTTATTATTTGCTACTTGCATGTATGTTTTGAAGTTATTTTAGTTTAAAATTCTTAACATACAACTGTTTTAATAGTTTTTTAAATTTGTAATCATTTTAAAAAGTACTTAATTACTTATGTATGATATGTAAATGTCGGGATTTTAAGATTCTCGAGTCGGTAAACTAATTAATTAATAAGGGGGAAAAAAGTAGATCAAGAATTGTTCTGGAATCGGATTGTGACTCCCAGAATCGGAATCGGATCGTGAGGTGACTAAAGATTCCCACCCCGATCGGTGTATTAACTGCCGCTCCATGTGAAAACAAGAGATGGAGATTTACCGCCGGCTTTACTGACGAGATGCGCATGAGAATCGCATGCGATTAATTGCACAGCCCTAATTCTATTATATTAAAAGTATATTAAAGTGTTTTTTATAATATAGTATAATAGTATCATATAATGTGACCGATATTGTATGTATATTAATTTATTATATCCTTATATATTTATAATTTTTTGTTTCTAGCCTGTTAAAAACCGATATAAATGGGTGCAAATTGAATTATTGTATTGTTATATTCTATCATATTGTTTAGCACCTCAGAATTCAAATAATTTTTAACAGTAATGCCCTTATAATAGACAAATAATTTTTGCATGTTTTTGCAAACTGATGAAAGAGATTTGTTTCTGTGCTAACGTCTATATGCTGTCGATAGAGCATAACCTGTATTGAACCTGAAACAGTCACATTAAATTTAAATTTCTCAGATTTAACACAATAGTCATGTCTCAATTCCCACTGTGCATAAATGCTGCAGGCCTGCATTGCTAAAAGCCCCATAATGCATCACTGCAGGCAGCTGCCTGCCCATCATAACCCTCTGTCTGTTTCTAAATAGGAGATTGGCAGTGGAACCACTCAGGGCTCCGAAAAGGTAAAAATGAAGCGAAACAAAAAGGTGGAAAAGCAGATGTACACACACAATAACAGTTTGCTCTCTTCTGTCTCTGCTGTTGATAACAGGAAGTTCAAACACAAATGCTCACATGTATGTGCTGGTCTAGGTCATTTTCCACGCCAGTCTAGACGCCCAGAGAGTTCGGGAACAGAATACACACATCGCCAACACAAGCTCTAATGCTTCTCCTGTCTCTTTCTCCATGTTCTACAGACAACACTGAAGCCTGTAACTCTGCCTCCACTACACCGGTCTCAGCCACAGCGATAAACACCACTGCAATGAACCGCGGCAACACCAGCCACTCCGTTACAATAGCAGCCCAGATGAACATCTCTACCAACACGGTCAACATCACGTCTCCCCTCAGCCTGCAGCACCCGGTTACCATCACCGGACCTGTGAACATCGCATCTGTCAACATCCCAGCCACAGCGTCCATGAACATCGCCCATCCGGTGGCCATCACCACGCCCATGAACATGAACATGAACATGAACATGAACATCGCTACCCCGCTCAACATTGCCATGAGACATATGGACACTATGCCCTTCCTGTCCCAAGTCTTGCCATCTTCTCACTGGTAGAACCGGGGGCGCTGACCAGCATTTTTGCCCTGACTGCTGTGCTTCTGACGTCTGAGTGGTGCGAACAAACCCATCGCGTGGCTACATTGCAACACTAGCAGAAGATTTGCATGGATTTCCAACTCTCTCTGGCCTTCGAGTATGTTTGCGTTTTGCGCACCTGGTGAGCAGCTCTGTTGCGGGGCATTTCGCAAGCTCCTCTGAGCACTTCAAACCCTGATGACAGACATTTTTAAGGACAAATGCAATAATTAATGTGCATTTCGAACAATTTTTTTTATATAAGCAGAGTGCCGGTGGGTTCTTCAATGATGTTGAAGTGTAACCTGCTAATCAGTATTCAAGGAAATTCGTTTGAAATGGACTGTTGCTTCCATTGGGAGGGAGGATTTTTTAAATATCTTTTACATTATTTTGATTTTGCGCAGGGGTGTGAATGTGTGCGTGTTTTTTTTTTTTGTGGCGACTCTGAAGAGGTACCATAGGTCACTTTTTTTAATTAATGGTGTTCGTCATGACACTGTTTACTACTTTTCAGTTTTTATAAGGGGAGGGCAGCTTTAGATTTTTTTGCATACAGAAGAAAGCGTTTGGAGGAAGGAAAGAGAGTCTTGCACTGAAAGCATATCCCTAGTCTAAAGAGGCAGTATTATCTAAATATGAATATCAAGATTTGTCCCAAATGGTGCATTTGATATAGTTGCTACTGGCCTTTTTTTGTGCGGATCTACAAAGTCCATGAAGACGTAGAGTATCCAATTTGTCATTTTATTACTGACAAAGATGCTCAAGAGCACCCCCTTTGCACAATGGTGCGGACTTCACAGCAGACTACTACTCCACAGTCTCTGCAGCATTTCTTCACCAAAGTGTGGACTCACGAGAGGATCAAGTGTGTCATTTGGGACAGGGTTTATGAGCTGTAGGTAACCAGCTCGTATACAGGTACATCTAAAAAAAATTGAATATCATGAAATAGGTCTATGTTTTTTGTCACTCATTTCAGAAAGTGAAACCCATATATTATATAGATTCATTACACATAGAGTGAAATATTTCAAGCCTTTATTTCTTGAAATTTTGATGATTATGGCTTACAAATAATGAAAACCCAAAATTCAGTGTCTCAGAAATTTTTTTATATTACATATAAGATCAATAAAAAAAAGGATATTTTAAACAGAAATATTCTGAAAAGTATGTTAATTTCTATGCACTCAATACTTGGTTGGGCCTCTTTTTGCATGAATTACTGCATCAATGCAGCGTGGCATGGAGGCAATCAGTCTGTGGCACTTCTCAGGTGTAATGGAAGCCCAAGTTTCTTTGATAGCGGCCTTCAGGTCATCTGCATTGTTGGGTCTGGTGTCTCTTCTCTTCCTCTTGACAATACCCCATAGATACTCGATGGGGTTCAGGTCAGGCGAGTTTGCTGGCCAATCAAGCACAGTAACACCATGGTCATTGAACCAGCTTTTGGTACCTTTGGCAGTGTGGGCAGGTGCCAAGTCCTGCTGGAAAATGAAAATCAGCATCTCCATAAAGCTTGTCAGCAGAAGGAAGCATGAAGTGCTCTAAAATTTCCTGGTAGATGGCTGCATTGACTGTGGACTTCAGAAAACACAGTGGACCAACACCAGCAGATGACATGGCAGCCCAAATCATCACTGACTGTGGAAACTTCACACTGGACTTCAAGCAACATGGATTATGTGCCTCTCCACTCTTCCTCCAGACTCTGGGACCTTGATTTCCAAATTAAATGCTAAATTTACTTTCATCTGAAAAGAGTACTTTGAACCACTGAGCAACAGTCCACTTCTTTTTCTCCTTAGCCCAGGTGAGATGCTTCTGACGATGTTTCTGTTTCAGAAGTGGCTTGGTAGCCCTTTTCCTGAAGATGTCTGAGCGTGGTGACTCTTGATGCACTGACTCCAGCTTCAGTTCACTCCTTGTGAAGCTATCCCAAGTTTTGAATCTGCTTTGCTTGACAGTATTCTCAAGTTTGTATTCAACAGTATTCCCTGTTGTTTGTCCACCTTTTCCTATCCAATTTCTTCCTTCCAGTCAACTTTGCATTTAATATGCTTTGATACAGCACTCCTTGAACAGCCACCCCTTTCAGTAATGACCCTCTGTGACTTACCCTCTTTGTGGAGGGTGTCAATGATCGTCTTCTGGACCATTGCCAAGTCAGCAGTGTTCCCCATTATTGTGGTTTCAAAGAACAAGAGATACCCACAATTTATACTGTATGGATAATCATTTATTGAAACTCAAATGTAAATATAATATTTTGAGATACTGATTTTTGACTTTCATTAGCTGTAAGCTCTAATCATCAAAATTAAAACATTTTTTTAAGTGTTTTACTTTACATATAATGAATCTAAAATATATGAAAGTTTCACTTTTTGAAATAAGAAAAAACTTTCACCATTTTTTACTTTTTTTTTAGATGTACCTGTATAACAGGGCAATCTATTGGTTGGAGTACCGTGCTGATGCCCTTTAAAGTTTTAATTTGGACTTTTGCCTGTTAAACGTATTTTATAACCTTATTTTTTGTATTTTTATATGATGTTTGCAAGATCCCTGTTCTAAAAACATGTTCTACAAAGTAAATGGGCTGAGAATAGGAAATGAACATGAATAATTCCAGGAAAATGCCTTGGAATTACTCATGTTTGTTTGTAAATATATTTCACTTTGAGTTTATTTTTTCTATTTAGTTTTTTTGTTTGTTTGTTTTAACTTTTTTTTCTTCATATTTTTATGTTTTTGTAAGTTTTCTGTTTTGTGTTGGATTTTCTTTTTCTTTCTTTTTTTATTTTGTTATTTCAACAGCAGCACCATCCTGCTCATTTTATTTGGCTCCAGTAGTTTGGACTCTGTAGATGATAGTATTTTCCTGTAGCTAAATCCCAGAAGCACCATTTAACATAAAAGCACGTCTTCAGTCTGAAATAATGGAGAATGTTTACAGACTGGCTCTGGAAATTTCGACACCGTGTGCTGGTCTGTGTGGACTGAAGAGCTTAATCATTTTGTGTTAATAAAACACAACAGTATACGTAGGAAAAGTGAGCTGTGTCACTCACTACACAGATCTGCCCCCAATGTTAGAGAATTTAGGTACATTATGTCGGCAACTTCCTCTACATGCTCCCTGTGGATGGAGCAGATGCCAGAGAGAAGAGACCGCTGTAGTGAAAACACTAATTGTTTGACTTGTATGCAATTTTTTTGTGGGTAGTTTTCCCGCCACAGCCTGTGATGTGACGATCCGGAGTGTCTGAATGGATGCCGTCCACCCCAGCACTGAGTCTCAGGAAGGGGATGCTTTTTCCTGATCAGACACAACGAATCCCTGATCCGTTTGTGTGCGTGTGTGAGGCATTTAAATCTCCCGTCACACTAGAACAAACAAATGCATGTTTCCATAGTTTAGTTTGTGGGAGAGTGAGAATGCACGTTTATGCATTACATGGTAGATGCATTACAATTGCCTCTTTAATTTGCCAAATTGAAACCAATTCTGAAATCCAATGAAGTGAACATTTTCGAATTGAGTCTAATGTTGTCTGTTTTGATTCAGTTGATGAACTGGGTGATTTTTGGAGCCCCTGTGAAAGCGGTTGAATGTATATGTTTGTACAGAAGTGTTTAGCTCAGAAGATCTTAGAGTACAGATAGACAATGTGAGCAAAGAAAAGCAAAATAACCTTTTATAAAACTTTTGTATTAGTACATTAACAATGGTAATTTTGTATATATGAAGACTAGGCTTTCTGAGTAGCAGAAAGAAAAACATTCCTACATTTTTTTGAAATGTACGTTTGTCAGAAATAATTATGTAAACATGCGCAATGTTTATGTGCCTTTTATTTGGGTTGTCTAAATAAAAAAAAAAACTGTAAAACAAGCGTTTGAGCGAGATCTACCAGCATTTATTCTCAACAATGCCAAACTTCATTGCATAAATTTGGAAAAGCATGACAAAACTGATACCTCATGTTAACATTAATCTTTTAAAACTTTCTTGTTCTCTTCACACAGATGTACCTTTGTTTGACAGGTTCTCTGCAATCATGGAAAATCAAGAAATAGAAGTATTAAAATTGAGATTTCTAGGCACTAAAATTTCTATTCTATTACTAATTATTCTCAGATTTTTAATTGGCCAATGCAATCTTGTTTGTGCAGATCTACAAATTATTCTGGTCCAAAAACATGTATTTTGCTGCTCAAATATGGAGACCCTGATCTGAAAATGTTAAACTAGCTTCTGGATTTATATCAGGAGGATTACATGAGATACTGTTGTTGCTATAGATTTAGTTTTTAATTTATTTATTTTGCATCTAAAATCTTATTATTTTTTCTTTTTGCTGGTCAAAAAAAGTGAAAAATCTTATCTGAAAATGTGATATTGTTTAATGTTTTAAAAGGCTTTATATAAGGATTATATGAGTAAAATATTTAGCTAGAAGTCTTTTTTTTAAAGTTACATGGGAAATTCAGAGTCTGGCCAATGGTAATGCAGCGGGCACTCTCAGCCTAGGCAATGGGACAAATATTTTGGCCCAACACTTGATTTTGCATCATTACAGCATCAGGCATTACACATCACATATAAGCGTTTTCTCAATGCATGAACCTCACCACAAAAAAAAGAAAAATGCTTTCATCTCTAATTCATGGCTCTCCATCTGGCCCTGTTCCAGTGTTCCCCTCCCCCCACACTTGTTCCTTAATCTTACATGCTGCCTTTTCTTTCTTTGCAAATCTCATATTGGTCGTTAGGACTCATTTCCATGTGCATTGGCTCCATTGGTGTGCGTTCACGGCCTCACGCTTGCCGCATCATTTGATCAGGCGTGACGCGCCCCTGGGATCCCAATACAATCAGCCCTGGGTTTAATCTCGTGTCCATGAGCAGGTGCTTCGGGTTCAAGGTCTTTTGTTTCACCCCTCACTGTCGCCTCACAACGGGGATAAAAGACAATGAGCCCCATTGAAAGAACAATTGCGCTTTTTTCAGGGTGCCGCTGTTCACCATCTGCCCGTGTCTGTAAGTACAGGCAGCTGTATTAGTATTTGAAGAGCATTTCTCTTCGTTCATTCATATTCATGAAAACATCTCATTTGGGTGTTTCAGCAACATTGAGCACTTAAGTAATAAATAATTTAGATTTTATTATTGAAACAGAAAACAAGTGGTTACACCTATATATATATATATATCGCCTCTATAAGCTATATTATTGTGGGGTTTTCTGCATTAACGTTTGGTTTATATATATATATATATATACACACACATACATTTAAACATGTATACACACACAAGCCTCTAAGTGCCTTTGAAATTTTCTTCTAAAATGAGCTTTTTCTCAGGCTCCTATGTTTATATATATATATATATACACACACACACACACACTCAAAATTCTGAATGGACGAGCTGCATTCAAACTCTCAAAATAGCCAATGAAAGAATTGTTAGGCAGAAGAACTGTTTATTCTTATTATTAGTAAATTATTTTGTGATATTGTAATGACAGAAAACTAATAATTATGATTTACAACTCTAAAATGTGTGGGTATATGCCAAGATTTTAAAATATTTTTGAAATAGGTCTATTATTTCCATCAATGATGCATCCAAAAATACAATAAAAACAGTAGGCTATTACAGTAAAATATTATTACAATTTAAAATAGCTATTTACTATTTGAATATATTAATGAAATATATTAATATAAAATGTAATTTATTCCAATCCAATGTATTGCCATTACTCCAGTCTTCGGTGTCATATGATCCTTTAGAAATCATTCCATGTTTATTTGGTGCTCAAGAAACATTTCTTATTATCAATGTTTAAAACAGTTGTGCTGCTTAATATTTATGTGGACACCTTGATACATTTAGGCCTATATTCAAGATTATTTGATGAATAGAAAGTTAATCAAAAAGCATTTATTTGAAATATAATTTTTGGCTGTTATGTTTGATCAAATTCATTTCTCCTTGCTGAAGTAAAAATATAAATTTCTTTAAAAATTCTTAATATAATATATATCATATAATACTTTATAACAGTTCTTCTTTTTCATATAAATGAATGAAGATTTATGTAACAGGAAATCTTTTGGAATGAATGGGATGCTTTACTCTCCTGTATCCGCTAGGCTGCTGTTGAGCGCGATGAGAGGAGGATAATCTGTCCACAGCTCAAGCGCTCTAGAGCCGATAAAGAGCTTCCATCTGACGCACTGTGAGCGCTGTTGCTGTCACGCACTCAATATCACTGTTTATGAACAACATGGAGGAATGCAACATCAAATAATGTGATCAGAGCCGATCTCTTCAGCTGGTAAGCTCTCGTTCTCATTCTAATGCTCCTCTCCCTGCCAAATGATTTGAGTATGCATTTATTTAGATTAAATTAAATACAGAAGTGCTGTTTCAGTAATAATTCTAGCCAGACAGTCCTCGAGAATGAATCAACCCTGCGGTTGTGTTCTAAAAACGCCCTACATAGTGCAGGACTCGTAAATCACGGTGCTCTTATGTTGCTACAGTATGATGTGATGGAGTTACACAAAGACACCTGTGTCACTGGGCCATTTATGTCAATATGCAACAATTCAAATAATAATAGATTACTATGTAGTACTGAGAGGTATTACTTTTTTGCACTTTTTTTCTTTCAGAGAAATAGTAGTTTGGTATAGAAATTTGTACTAGAAAAAGTAGAATGCTATTCCTATGTGACATTTTCCACAGTACTACTTGGTTTCTGTTGTGTTGTGGTGTCCTATTAACTGATAACTGATGTTTGGCCTCCCAAAGGATTCTAGGATGGGGGTCCGTTTACTTTCAAAAGTATAAGTCACCATGTGCCTCTAATATGTGACATTATTAAGTCTCATTATATTATGGCTTAAGATCAGAGATTCTATTAAAGGGATAGTCCACCCAAAAAAAAAAAAAAACTCTGTCATTATTTATTCCCCTCCCCCTCATGTCATTCCAAATTGTTGCATTGCATTTATTTCATCTGTGGAACATAAAAGAAGATATTTTGAAGAATGTTGGTAACCAAACAATTTCAAGTCCCATTGACTTCCATAGTATTTTGTATCCATACCATGGAAGTCAATGGGACATGAAACCACTTGGTTACCAGCATTCTTCATATAGGAAAATTGACTATTGGATCCTCTGCAGTGAATGGGTGCCGTCATAATGAGAGTTCAGATAGCTGATAAAAACATCACAATATCCACAAGAAGTTTCTTACGAACACGCAACTCTTCGCTTTACAAGATGTTAAATACTTAACTAGAGTCATGTGGATTATTGTAGTGTTTTGATCAGGTGTTTGAACTCTCATTCTGACGGCACCCATTCACTGCAGGGGATCCATTGTTGAGCAAGTGATATAATGCTAAATTTCTTCAAATCTGTTCAGATGAAGAAACAAACCAATGGCCTGAGGGTGAGCTAATTTCATTTTTGGATGAAATAATAAGTTATGTTATTTAAAGGGGATGTGCATCTTGATTGCCTCAGTATTAGTCTTAATGTCATTGTAAAAGTACTGGACTGTCACCTCCCCTCTGCACTGTTCCTTCCCGTCCTCTTCTTCTATCTCAGTTGGAACCAGGTCAGAAACAAGGACAGTGTCAAAGCCCTGCTCATGCTTTTGGTTCAGTGCACTCTATGCAACTGTTCCACTTTTCTTCAGGCTGAACATTACAAAAGCCTTTGGGAATATGCTTGCATCCTTTCAATGCAATCTGCAATAGATTTGTTTTCCATTCTGTTCCTATAAAATGAATCAAAACAAAAATCTTGAAACTGTATGTGACTGCTGGAATTTATCCTCATGGGTTTGGCCCCATTAGAGCTAATGATAGCGTAGAGAGGTGCCAGTGAACGTGCTGCTACTTTTATATGTAGACAGCAGGCGTGTGTTCTGACACAAGCACTAACCCACAGAAGACTCCTGTGGTGATAACAGCTCTCCTTGTCAGACACCACAATCTGCCTGCTTGGATTTCACTCTCCTCTTGGCCGCTGAATCAGCCAGAAAAGCATCCGAGTTTGGCACAGTAATACAGAAAGGGAGACTGGGATCATTTTGGCAGGGACTGCCTTCTAAATTTCATTCAAACTTTGTTTATAGCTTATTATTAATGACGGGGCTGTGGTACGTATGCCAGCTTCACACTTACGTCCTGTTCCAAAGGGAGGCATGAAAGATTTGTTCAACTTTTAAAGGAATAGTTCACCCAAAAAGAACAATCCTGAAATAATTTATTCACGCTATACACTTAAAATGATTTACTGGCAGCCGTGGTTCTGTGAATATCCTTTGACATCTGTAGAACCTTTCCATTCCACAAAAGGTTCTATATAGTGCAAAAAGCTATTAAAATGATCTTCACACTAAGAAAAATAAATAGTTATTTTAAGAATTATTCACTAAAAGCTGAAAATGTCATTGCTGTGAAAACCCACTTCGGGAACTATTATTTTTAAGAGTGTAATACTAAAGTGAACCTGTGGAACATAAAACTCAAAACATTAATAGCCTAAAAACATTGAATGTTTTCGGAATGTTTCATTGAATGTTTTTATTGAAACATTCAGAATATCCTGCTTTAAGCATTTAAAGCAGCAGACAACAAGACTGCAGTGCGCTTATTATGACCAGAATGTTATTATGCATTGGTGTGGATGCTAATTAAGTTATTGTTATAATTATTGCTCTTGGTGTGAGTGGGCCTTTATAGCTTCTCATAGGGGAAGTATGTTCTTTATAAATGTAATTCAGCTTTGAAAGTAAATGAAAGTGTGTAAATGACAGAGTTTTTATTTTTGGGTGAATTATATGACTTCTTGACCCCAGGTTTGACCGTCACCCAATTCAATTCAGTTTGAGTTTTGTATCTGAAAAGCTTTACACTTACAGTGAGGCTTTTATTGATTTATATCAAGTGTGTGACAAACAGCGAGATTGACTGAAGCTTTTAATTGGGTTCTGCTGTGGTTTATTCTGAGCTTCCTTAATGAATCACTTACTCCGAGGGTCCGTCGTGGGGGTTGCCATGGAGACAAGACCAGCAGACTCTGATCACATTGACTGTCGATGATGGCCGTAATTTAAAATAACAAGCTTTCCTGTGTTGCACCAGAAGGATGATTGCCCCCATTAGGATGACACCTCCACCGTGCTGAGATCTCTTTCACAATTATCAATCAGATCCTGCTCTGTGTGGCATTCCTCCGGCTATGATCCATCTCAGTGGGTCACACGGACCCCTGCTTAACCGATATCAGCTCAGCGGGCGTATTAACTATGGCTGACGTCAGTCTTTGCTGTATGTTATTCACAAGGGCACAGCCGCCCTTCTTCAGAGACACATCACTAAGCTGCTACTGTTCCTGCGCTCGCTGGTGAACTGTGCCAGAGTCTGTGGCTATATTTATCTCTGCCTGTTTGGTTTTGGGTGCAGATTAATGTGGAGAGATGAAAATGGGAGCGAGGGATATCTCCGATGATGGATTTTATGGAGGAGCCAGCAGCTTGTGATGGGAGCTAAAGGTTTATCCTGCTGGCTGTAGTTGCTTCCTGGTGGATCTTTTGGTGTGAGCCTGCATCTCTTCTGCAGATAGACGGTAAGCAGGAAATAGATACATATATGGGGGTGTGAAGCACACTGCACACACATGATTACATCGGGAGCACAGTGTCCGATCATGTATGGCAAAATGTGCCCTATTTAATGCCTATCCTGTCTTTTATGGAAGGAAGCCTTGTTTGTCAATGACCCTGATCCATTTAATGTCCAAATGGGACCATCTACTGTGTGACTCATGCTATTCGTGTGTGTGCATATGTGTGTCTTTGTGTGTGTATATTTTATGATTTAAAATAATACATTTCCTCAAAAATTAAAAGAAATTGTAAAGATGTAAATTGAAGATCTATAACCACTTCTATAATTTGTTTTGGGTTGTTCACATGACATGTCTGAAACTATTTTTAACTACTATTTAATGTATTATATGAATATGATTTATTATATTATATTATATTTGATACTCTTGCACTGATGTTAAAGTCAATCAAAACTGAAATCAAAAATCAATAAATAAATATAGGTTCATGGTGTTTTGGGGTCCTCATATTCCGTTTACTGTTAACTAAATATAAAACAATACAAAATATTTTTTTTATAGAAATAAAGCTGAAATACAAAATATAAATATCAGATGAAAAGCTTACATTTTGATTGACATTATTGCCTTGGTAACTAACTGAAAGAGGTAACTAAATTAAGTTATAAAATAAAGTATTGAAGTATTAAATTACTAAAACTGCAATAAAAATAAATTAAACCTATATAGAAATATTTAAACAGACAAAAGTATTTATTCAAAATATGAATAATTACTATAATAGTATAGATGATAAATAATAAAATAACAGCGCTCATATTAAATGAGACAACATGGAATAATTTTTATATATAAAAAATATATTTTGCCCAATCCGGGACCATTTATTAATTCATTAATTATTGGGGAAAATAGATTTTTTTTAAATATTAAAAAATTATTTGTTTAGATTTTTTAGTGATGACAAAAAGGTTATCAAAAATGGTGAAAAACTTTTATTTATGTATTCATATATAAACATTATATCATCAATCGATTAAAAAAAATAAATAATTACGATTCAATTCAATTCAAGATTATTTGTATAGCGCTTTTTACAATACAATCGTTGCAAAGCAGCTTTACAGGAAATTAAGTTTCTACAATAGATTTATATATTGTTAACTTATGGCAAAATGTGGTTAATTCTGTATACTGTCTGAGGGTTGTCATCATCTCTTCTCAGGTGTTCGGTCATCTCAGATCATTTACGGGTTGGATCCAGACTGAAGCTTGTGTAATTCCTAGTTACAAAAACAGAGAAACAAATAATTAGACATAATTAGCGTAGCTGTTGTTCCATCCAAGCAAAAATTATTTGTTCAACCCAAGCTAAAGCATAAAAATGTTTGTATCATCATGTTTTATTCATATTGCACAAATGTCTTGACTCCACTGCCACAGAGCAATGCCAGTTAGAGGAGGGCGCTGTTCCAATATTGTTCTGTATTATGGGATATATATATATATATGTATATATATATATATATATGCATGTATTTATATATCCAGAAGTTTATATCCATGTTTTATTGCAAGTATACATCCAGACTGTTTTTTATACAACCCTTTGCCTGTTCTAATGTATATCAATCAGGAGTGGGCTTTTGCTATTTCTAATGTAGATCGCTTCAGGAGTGGGCACGAGATTTGTCCGAGCAAGCTTTGATTCTGACTGTGAGCCAGAGCAAGCATGTAGTGAGTCTCAATCAGCCAGAACCTGTGAATGTAGTTGAGTCACCTCATATAGACAGCTCACCTTTGTCCAATGCATCACCTCTAGTGGATACGGGCCAGGCCGGAGGCGGTGCATGGATAGTCGGGCGGTGGCCGCCAGGCAGGTGGATGGGCAGTAGGTCAAGGGGTGGAGCCACTGCAGTGGATGGGCAGTTTTGAGTGGGTGGGAGGTGCTGTAAATGATGACCAATCTTTTCCGCCGGAGTAAAGCGAACAGTAACCATGGCAGCGGTACGCAAGAAGGCAACGCTGCCTCAGGAGAGCTCAGTAACAGGAGGCCTCCACGTCAGGTCCGGCGTTTGGAGTTTAGCCAGGCTATGGACGACTTTAAGACAATGTTCCCCAGCATGGAGCATGAGGTCATCGAGTGTGTCTTGAGGGCCAACCATGGTGCTGTTGACTCCACCATTGACCAGCTATTGCAGATGAGCTTGGACAGCCAGGCCACGGATGACAGCTCGGATTCAGAGGACAGCATCCCTCCAGAGGTGAGTTTAGGAACTTTTATTGAGACCTAAAAGTCTGGCACTTTTAGATCTTGGTACACAAAAGAATCTTCCTATCGAATCTCCTGCAGATCCTGGAGAGAACGCTGGAGCCGGACAGCTCAGATGAGGAGCCTCCACCCATCTACGCGCCGCCCTCCTATGACATGCACATCTATGACAGAAAACATCCCGCAGATGTTCCATCCACACCACCACCCAGGCAAGAAGAACATCTATTCATGGTTCCTGTTGGAAGAAATTACTAATAATAATTACTTTTGCCCAGGAATTTCAGAATTTCTAAAGCAACATTTGAGACTGTGTACAATGACATTGATCCACTGGTTAGTGCACTTGTCCAATCCATGATCTGTTCATGTGTTCAGGCAAAGTTACATACGTTTTCTGTTGTGCATCAGTCGAGAGCATGCATTTTTATGCACAGCTTGGTATTTCCATCATGTGTTTTTTAATGCAATATTACAAAATTCTCAAACAAATATGTGGATGGAAAATTAGTTAATGATCTATTAGTGTGTGAACTCAGTAAACAACAGTTTTTAAAAATTATTTAAATCACAAAATCCCATCATGCCTTTCTAATTTCAGGAATGTTTCATAAGAAGAATTTGTTTTCTTTTACACTCATAATTTTGTCAGGTTCAACGATTATCCCCCTCCTGGGCACCAGCAGGTCAGCAGATACAGGAACTGGAATCCACCGTTACTAGGCAACCTCCCTGATGGCTTCCTGCGTATCCTGCCTCAGCAGTCAGAAAGTCTTCAGGTGGATTTATAAACTAATAACATGTATTCTGTTGTAAAATCATGGCTAAATATCATGTGTTTACATCAACAAACATATCGATCCAGATTCCAATTCTGTCCAAATTCAGTGGGTTTATATACAGTGGCCATATCACACATATCATATTTTTGTTGCATAAAATGCATACCGCTTTTTCAGCCACAATTACTTTCAAAATTACACAAAAATATTGAATTTAAAACAATAAGCATAACATCTTGATTTGAGGACCTCAGTTAATGTCAAAACCAATTAATTTGTGATTTCTTTCTCTTGCAGCGTTCTCAGAGCAACCTGTCTCAGCCTTCCTCCTCCTCCTCCTCTTCCTCCCTGTCATCCCTGACACAGCTTTCGTCCAGCAGCAGTGCCCTGTCAGGTGGTGTTTGGCCATCTGAACAGGACAGGAAGTTGAAACAGTACTTAGAGGATGAGCGAATAGCCCTTTTCCTGCAGAATCAGGAGTTCATGAAAGAGCTACAGCGTAACAGAGACTTCCTCATAGCTCTGGAGATAGGTACACAAACACAGAAATGTATTTGCTGACCTCCATGCGAATTTCATATTGTCTTTTGTTGTTTATAATGTCGTAATATAACGGAAGTAGCAACAGAATTTTTCTTCCATATTGTGATTTACATCAGAGTGAAATGGATTAAGGAAAGAAAACAAATTTAAGGCAGAAAGGGGTGGAGTTTAAGTGGACTAAATTATTGGAAAAGACCAACAAACATCACCAGAGAGAACTCTGTCACTTTACCAGAAGATTTGATTATAACATTTTTATTTTTCAAAAACTACAAGGACAAAAATCGTTCAAAATAAGTTTTAGAATAAGTGGATTTTATTTTATTGTTATTTTATCATTTAACTTACATTACATTACTATGGGGAACATTTTCAGACATCCCCCCCCCCACACACACACACAAAGGTTTAGTAAAACTTAGTCAGAAACACATTGCACACTGTCACACAAAAACTAATTTCTCAAACGTACTTCACATAAGATGAAATAATGTTTGGATTTCTCCATGTGAGGAAACCCCCTCATTCATATCAAAGAATTCATTAACCAACATTGCATTCAAGCATTTTTCTTTACCATATTTTGGGGCCCCTCAAAGTCTTGGTTCCTTCCAAGATCTCTTCCACATCTTACCTGCTTTTTGGAATGATTTGTATAATTAATAGCACCATACAAATAAATTCACAATTAACTGAATTGAGTACTACATGCTTAATTTTAAGCCCCTTTCTATTTGCAAAAAGATTTGCAATGTTTTTCATTCTCATATTGGTAAACCATTCCTCCTATCATTCTGCTAAAATGCATTTTAAATAAAAATTGTGTGTGTGTGTGTGTGTGTGTGTGTGTGTGTGTGTGTGTGTGTGTGTGTGTGTGTGTGTGTGTGTGTGTGTGTGTGTGTGTGTGTGTGTGTGTCTGTGTGTGTGTGTGTGTGTGTGTGTGTGTGTGTGTGTGTGTGTGTGTGTGTGTGTGTGTGTGTGTGTGTGTGTGTGTGTGTGTGTTGTTTATTATCTGATGTGTGTGTGTGTGTGTGTGTTGTGTTGTGTGTGTGTGTGTGTGTGTGTGGTGTTGCTCTGATATGTGTGTGTGTGTGTGTGTGTGTGTGATGCTCTGATGTGTGTGTGTGTGTGTGTGTTTGTGTGTGTGTGTGTGTGTGTGTGTGTGTGTGTGTGTGTGTGTGTGTGTGCGCGCGCGCGCATGCCTGTGTCTGTGTCTGTGTGTGTGTGTGAACAGCTTTCATTCCTCACTCACTGTTTGCAGTGTTGTGTTGCTCACTCCACTCTCTCTGGAGCGGCTGATCTTCACCTGCCCTCAGTGACCCTCTTACCTGCTGTGTTTTAGATCGTCAGAGGTGCGAGAAAACACAGTGTGGTCATTCATCCGCTTGCACGGAGAACTCCGCTGAAGGTAGATTCCCTTCATCTTCATCCATCAGCCACGTCGGCCACACAAAGACTGACAGGAAGCTTCATCTGAACCTGTCTGTGCCGCCAAATAAAAAAAACACAGATAGCGGCCTACACTACAGGGACCATATTCTACACTTCACTGCATTTATTTATTTAATTTTTTTATATAAGGTTAAATTTGTCTGTTAACCAAAAAATTATATTTCGGTCATCATCTGCAGAACACAAAGGAGAATATGTGATTGTAAATGTTAGCTGTCATATGTTGATGCGCTCATGTCAAACTCTTGTAGGTGATAATTGTGGCTCGGGGTCTGAGGAGGCCTGTTCATCAGTCTCTGACGATGCCTTATTCCTGGAGAAACTCAAGCACATGGGCAAATGTAAGAAAACACAGACCTGAAGTTTAACAGCAAATTCATGTAATGGCTTGAGCTCTCTCCCTTTCTGACCACTGTATTATTACCTACAGCAACAAGGAAGAAGCTCTTTGAAATTGCTAGATCATTCTCTGAGAAGACCAGGAGAAAGAAGTCCAAAAAGCGAGCTCTGCCCAAACACCAGTCATATCCTCACGTGTCCAGCCCTGACAGTCGCTGCCTGGAGTTTGCATCTGCGTATGTTTTGTAGAGGAGGACGACTTATGTTTGTATTTATAGATTTTTCTTAGTCTTGCTATTAGTTTCAATATAACGTGTGTGTGTCTAAATCTGATTATTCAATCTGCTTGTTGTAATATGTATTGTATGAATTAAAAGGTAAACTTTTAAAAGTTAAATTTTTAGTGTACTTGGTCCTTGACTTCTTCTCAGTCTGGGCTCTGCAACCTCCAACGTCAATCTCCTGGAAGAAGTAGAGGGTCCGCCGTCGGGTAAATATTTTCCTTATCTAAATGCAATTGTGGGCTGTTTTGGCACTGCATAAATGTATAATATTTGGTGAAACCTTATAAAGTGAATATGTGTGTGTGCCTATAAGCCGAGGATGACAGCCAATTTAAGAGACTCTCAGGAAGAGAGGAAGGGGAGGAGTCAAAGGAAATGATGTCATGGTAAGCACACACAAACACACTAAACATCCTTAAATCATTGGACAAATTTAGATAATTACTACATATATTTTTATAATCTCTCACAGATGGATGAATCCTGGCTGGAGCAGCCATTGGTCTCTGCTTTAGAGAGCTTGCTTCAACAGCTCTGAAGACTGACGCATTATGAAGATGGAGATTTTACTCATTAGTTTCCTGCAATGCTTATTTAAACCTGAGCCATGAGATCATCATAGTTCTATATTGTTTGTATTCTGGTTCAACGGTCTAGTTTCTGATGAGGTGTAGGCTAGCAGAACTGTTGGTGTTTAGAAGAATGCTGTGACGGGACAGTGCTTATCCTGTGCTGGGACTCGGGACTCAGAACATCCACAAGCACAAAACCTCATTGCTCCGCTTGATAAGAAGATCTGTGTTTATCTCAGGAGAATTTAAACGGCATGGAGCCCATGTACAGTTCCTGCCATGTTTATAGATGACGCTCTTATTTGATAGGTATTACTTTGATAACTGGGTGATTGATTAAAAAATAGTTATCAAATGTAGTTGCTATGTTGCGATGTGTTTTCACACTTAAATCATGCTCCAGACTTTTTCGAAAATTCTGCTTCTTTTCGCCATTAATTCCTGAAATTAAGTCATATTTTATTCTTAGTGTTAAGTAAGGTCTGGTTGTGTGTGGGATAGTAATTATTAAAACTAAATTGTCATTTTCACAGTTTAGAGCTGTCAGCTCACAGTAAATTGCTATTGATTTTCAGAAGATAATTTTGTTTGTTATTAAATAAATTACATTTTGAAACCAACACGTCTTTGTTTGTCCTTTGATTATTAGTTTCCAGAATGGATGAAACTTTTCATATGCACAAATTCACTCAAATAATCAAATATTTAGAATTAGAAACAATATATATTTAGAAACCATTTGGTTTCAAAACGTTCATTTTATTGAATTCTCTGATGATTTTTATTGTGCTGCTTTTATTGCTATCCTACAAAAACCAGTGGAGGAAGTCATATGTGCCAAAAGGTCAACCCTTATAAAAAATAGTTCATGGTTACTGTAGTTAAACCATGGTAACCACAAATCAACTATGCTTTTGCTAAACTAACCATAGTTTAACCATGGTATTTGTAGTAAAACTGGTTATACAAATGTTAATCAATACACAAAAAAAGTTGTTACTACAGTTTTACTATAATAAAACCTTGGTTAATTAAAGTGCTTTTCACATTTAAAAATTAACATAACAAATCAACATAGCATAACATAAATATTTCGCCATTGTTTAAAAAGACATCAGTTTATGATTTTTTAATTGCGTATAAACATTGGATTTTAGCCAGTCTATTTTAAAGAGTAGGCTATGATTACGTGATGTGGTGGGCTGAGGAGGGATGTTAGGATTTAAAGGCTCACTAAGACATTTTTTCTCTTCAGTAAAACGTTTTGCACATAAAGAAATTAATAGCACTTCACACAAAAATATCTTTGAAATCACAATTTACAATGAAATAGAGAAGGTCTCTCCTCATGGGGGCAGACGTTTGGTCACATGACAAACTGAACACTCACTTTATCTTGATAATTTCCTTTTTATTAAACACTTTATACTGTAGAATTTTTTTTTTAAACTTTAACTTTTGCGTGATGCTTCATCCACAACGCTAGGTGTCAGTATCATATCGGCCAACACTACCAAACTGTGTACATTAAACTAATCAGCACCAACAAACCACTTAACAAAAAAAAAAAAATTGGATGCAATTAATCGCAGGCCAGCACTAGTTTGTATATTTAAAAGAAAATTCAAAACTTTCAGTTGTCTTATTTCAAAATCATTCATTATTTATACACTTGATGTTTACCTACCTTATTCCTTATATCAGGTGATAGCATGATTCGACTTAATGTTACACTTAATGCACACCTGCCAAATCTTACCTTTACCTTACCATTTGCATATACACTGTGTGCAGAATTACCAGGCAAAGTTGATTTTCTGATCATATTTCCCCCCCCCCCCCCAAGTACATTTTACCAATTCAAAACCACATCAATCTTAATAACTAATAATTGTGTATTTCATATTTTATAATCTTTTTTTAGCTAATTTTATCTATAAAATAAATCTGCCCAATAATTATGCACAAATAAGGCGTTTTTCACTTCCAAGTTCCAGCCTCCTCTTTTTATAATATGTAATTTATAAATGTTCACTTACCTTACTCCACTGTACAAATAAGAGATTAGACAAGATACTTAGTCTGCAGATGGTCATCGGGTCAGCAGCTGTGTATGTCACAAACACGTTAATATACTTAAGTTTATACATTTATAACACACTTATGTTAACAACACAATCGTTGAAAGATATTATCATGAATAATAAATAGTAATGATGAGTGTGATAGTCTTACCTTCCATAATATTGAGGCTGCGTGGCTACACGACCTTCCCAAACCAGCGATGCACAAACATCCAGTAGTCTCCACTGATCCCTGCTTACTAATTAGCACCCACGCCGAGTGGTTTGGACTGCTCGACTGGCTGGGGACTGTGCACATTTGCTTTTAAAAATACGAAATCACCCTCGCTGTGTAACATTAATATTGTAATATTGGTAGGCCTCTGTACTTTTATAATTTTTCATTGCTGCTCCATTAACTCCTTCTGACAGGACAAAGTAGTTAAATATGTCCCCATAGGTTACCTCTGGCCACTTCTTTATATCGTCTACCCACGTTAATAGTGACGATGGATGTAACAATTTGAGACCATCTGATCGTCGTAGGACCTTTTCACTGTGCTCCCAATTTATAACATTTACGGCATTAACGTTCTTTGCCATTTCGACACAGTTATAGCTAGCTATAAACAATCTTAACGTTACCGGATGTGCCGTCTCCAGTTTAGCGGAAGTCGGATGACAAAATGCGGAAAAGCGAAGAATTAAAAGTGGGCGGGGCGGAATAAGGTGAATAGACATACAGGTTTTTTTTTTTTTTTTTTTTTTTTTTTTTTTATTGCAAAAATAATAGAGAATACAGTATAATAGAAAACAGACAGAAAATAACAGTATGTATAAAACGAACAAAATACCTTTCAATAAAAAAAATACTCATGGAACAATAGATAGCAGAAAAATAAATGTAAGTTCTTTAAATTTGGTAGGAAAAAAAAGGAGAGATAGAGGGCATACAAATAAAGATACAAATATATTAAGGGAAAATCTTAAATTTAGCACAAATTCTAGAAGTTTTTAAAGCTTTCTTGTTAACAGACATTGATATTGTATTTAAATACAATTTCAGATCTTGTTTGAAGATGTTAAAGTGGGGTTTACATTTAGTATATTTACATTTATGGACATAAAACTTTCCAGTAAATAACAGAAGGTTTATACAAAAACTTGCATTAAATAGATTCTTATCTTTAACATAAAACCCAAAAATAATGTGTTTATAGCACAAAGAGAAATCATAAAAAATATTTTGGACAATCAGAGCATTAAGATTATTCCAAAAAGACTGAACAAAAGGACACTCCCAAAACAAATGAGCTACAGTTTCAGAAGAAAATTCACAGAAAGAACAAGATATATCAATGTCACTTTTAAATTTCTGTAAAAACTGCTTGACAGGATAAAATCTGTGAATTATTTTATAAGATATTTCTTTAACTTTATTTGTTAAGAAAAATTTCTGAGGAAGTGACCAAACATATGCCCACTTAATATCATCAAAAAGGTTGTTCCAATAAGAAATAGAGGAAGAAATAGAAGTAACAAGGTCCAAAAATAAAGACCTAATTTTGTAATTAGATTTTTTAACAGAGAAACAAACAGAACCAACCACAGTGGATTCAGGAGTGGGAGGACAAACAGAAATCAATGAGCCACTGTTATTATTTCTAAAGAGCATACAAATTTCTGAAGATATGGCCTTTAAAACGGTATTAAATTCTTTTCTAGAAACAGGAAAATTATATCTTAAAATAAAATCAGAATAATTAAACAAATTGCCATCATTGTCAAACAACTGGTTCACTAACAGCACTCCATTACTGAACCAATTTACTAAAAACAAGGATTTCCTCTTATGTAAAATATTACAGTTGTTCCAAATAAAAAAGTTGTGTGGCGAGAAATGATGCTTATAAATAAGTTTCCAAGCCAAAAGCATTTGCTGATGATAATTGGAAAGTTTGATTGAGAGAATCAAAGTCAATAAAATTTAAGCCACCTTTATTGTAAGAATTTAGAATAACAGATTTTCTAATATAATGAGTTTTATTTTTCCAAAGAAATTTAAGTAACATTACATCAATTAACTTACAGGTTGGTCTATCTACAAATAAAGAATTAGCAGCATAGGATAATCTAGAGATACCCTCAGCTTTAGTAAGCAAAGTCCTTCCTTTCAATGACAGATCTCTTAATAACCAAAGATTAATTTTTTTTTTAGTTTTTTCCATAATTGGCTTAAAATTCTCCTGACATCTTAGTTTAGAATCTTTAATTATTTTGATTCCTAAATATGTGACATTCTCTTTAATGGGAATATTACAGATAGAAGATGCAGCACATTTTTTAATTGGAAGTAACTCACATTTATTCATATTAAGCAGAAGGCCAGATGCATTTGAGAAAGATAAGAGAGACTTTAAGGCAATTGGGATCTGAGAGGCATCTCTTAAAAACAATGCCGTATCATCAGCCAATTGGCTAATAATTAATTCCGTTCCAGCAACAGAAATTCCCTTCACAGGGCTCTCTTTAATATGGAAACATAAAAATTGTGTAGCTATTAAAAAAAGATATGGGGAGATGGGGCAACCTTGCCTTACACCTCGTTTTAAAGAAAATCTAGGAGAAGTGCCATTAGAAAGTCGGATAGAACTGTTTGCATTGTTATAAAGCATCTTAACACATTTGTAAAAAAAACCTACCAAAACCAAGTCTGTGCAGGGCCTGTAACATAAACTCATGTTCTAAACAATCAAATGCTTTGTAGTAATCAAGAAAGAGGATAAAGCTATCAGTTGAAATAAAATCGGAGTAATCCAACAAATCTAAAATCAGGCGTATGTTATTAGATATATGTCTCTGGGGTATAAAACCTGATTGGCACTCATCTATTATATTATTAAGAATAGATTTTATCCTCTTTGCCAAAACTAAGGCAATAATTTTATAATCAGTATTCAGTAAAGAAATCGGACGCCAATTTTCAATTAAAAGGGGATCCCTGTTGGACTTAGGTATTAAAGTTATTAGTCCCTGACATAAAGAGGGAGGAAGTGTTGTTTTTTCAATACTCTCTAAAAACATTTTATGTAAAAAAGGAGCCAATTTTTGATTAAAAGCTTTATAAATCTCTGCAGATAGCCCATCGGTACCGGGGGATTTGTTACTTTTTAGATTATTAATAGAGATAGTAATTTCTGAAAGACTAATGGGTGCATCACATAGACTACAATCTTCATCACTAATTTTTTTAATATAAGATAAAGAGTTAAAAAATTGTGTGGCCGATTGCTGGCAAAATTTAGAAGAATATAAATCACTATAAAATCTGGCACAAAAATCTGCAATTACCTTAAAGTCATCAGTTACATTTCCATCAATACATAGTTGCTGAATAGAATTTTTAACTCGCTGCCTTTCCAGCCTAAAGAAATAGGCAGAATTCTGCTCACCCTCCTCTAACCAATTTCGACGAGATCTGATGAAGGCACCTTCAGCTTTCTGTTTATAGATATTCTCCAAGTGATGTTTCTGATCTATGAGCTCAATTCTCTCTGAATCCGTAAATTCTTCCATTTTTTTATGTGATAAAGCAGTGATTCTAGCCATAATTTGGTCTTCATTATTTTTTCTAGTTTTTGCTAACAAACTACAATATTTCCGACAATACTTTCCCATTTCAAATTTAAGAAATTCCCAATTACTGCAAAAATTATTCTCTTTATTAGCTTTATCCCAATAAAAAGAAATTAAGCTGTCAATTTTAGTTTGGACTTCAGTATGAAGAAGAATTGAAATATTAAGTTTCCAGTATGAGGACCTTTTACTCAGGGAAGTAGAAGATATAAGTGGAACACAAATAAAAATGGCCTTATGGTCAGAAAACAGAGAGGGAATTATATCTGCCTTAATATTTGATAATTCTGCTGAAGTTAACCAAAAATCAAGACGAGATTGACTAGAAAGTGAATTATTGTTCCAAGTGAACACTTTTTGCAAGGAATGTGTTTCTCGCCACACATCAATAACGGAAAATTTTTGCATAAAGGATAATAAATAATCAGAAGTAGCATTAATGGGTTGAGGGGGCCATCTATCTAAGGTATTATTCAAAACTACATTAAAATCACCACCCAAAATTAAGGAAGAGTTTGGGAATTTAGATAACATACAATTTATACGTGTTCCTAAATTATCAAAAAAAACCTTGTTATCTTTTGGTGAATTATACCCATAAATATTGGCAATAACATATGTCAAACTTGCAAACTGTAAAGCAAGTAATATATAATGACCATTAGTATCACAATCAGAAAACAAAATCTTTCCACTAAAAAGATTTTTTAAAACACAAACTCCGGCAGAATGTTCATTTCCATGAGACATCCACAAATCTAACCCCCACTGTGACCTCCATAAATTGACATCTTGTACAGTTGAATGAGATTCTTGTAGAAAACAAAAGTCTGTGTTAAAACGTTTAAGATACAAAAAAACTGCCTTACGCTTAAGAATGTTACGTAGCCCTCTGCAATTTAAAGAAATAATAGAAAAAGACATAAAAAAGCAAAAAAAATAAAATATATAAAAATCAACAAAAGAACAAGACCTAAGAACAAGTATAAAGATTAAGTATCACTGTAACAGAGAACCCAACTGGTCAGAAGCTTAATAAAGAGGGATGAGGATAACAATCCCTTTATATAGCTAGAACTAAATGAACCATAAAAGTACAACAACGTTGAAAAAGGGGAGAGAAAAGAGAAACCTTTTTTTCTAGACCAAAAAAAGTGGATCAAAATCCAAGAGAAGTCCAAGAGATTCTGATTCAAATCCAAGAGAAGCTGGACTCCACAACAAACCTAAAAACACCTCAGCAAAAGCAATCAAGGAGAATCCAGTAAGAAACATTTAACTTTTAAGCTGGAGGGAAAATTTCCGTTCCATCTACAAATGCGCGTCCACCGACGAAAAAAGCCCGTTTGTTCTCTTTTCGGGCTTTTTCAATTGTAGGCATAGACATACAGGTGCATCTCAAAAAATTAGAATATCGTGAAAAAAGTTATTTTGTTTTGTAACTTATTTCAAAAAAAGTTAAACTTTCATATATTCTAGATTCATTACATGTAAAGTAAACATTTCAAAAGTTTTGATTTGTTTTAATTTTGATTATTAGAGCTTACAGCTAATGAAAGTCAAAAATCAGTATCTCAAAATATGATATTTACATTTGAGTTTCAATAAATGATTATCCATACAGTATAAGTTGTGGGTATCTCGCTCTTTGAAATCACAATAATGGGGAGCACTGCTGACTTGGCAATGGTCCAGAAGACGATCATTGACACCCTCCACAAAGAGGGTAAGTCACAGAGGGTCATTACTGAAAGTGGTGGCTGTTCAAGGAGTGCTGTATCAAAGCATGTTAAATGCAAAGTTGACTGGAAGGAAGAAAATTGGGTAGGAAAATGTGCACAAGTAACAGGGATGAACGCGCTTGAGAATACTGTCAAGCAAAGCAGATTCAAACAATTGGAAGAGCTTCACAAGGAGTGAACTGAAGCTGGAGTCAGTGCATCAAGAGTCATCACGCTCAGACATCTTCAGAGAAGGGCTACCAAGCCACTTCTGAAACAGAAACATCATCAGAAGCATTTTACCTGGGCTAAGGAGAAAAAGAACTGGACTGTTGCTCAGTGGTCTAAAGTCTTTTCAGATAAAAGTACATTTTGCTATTAATTTGGAAATCAAGGTCTGGAGTCCGGAGGAAGACACAGAATCCAAGTTGCTTAAAGTCCAGTGTGAAGTTTCCACAGTCAGTGATGATTTGGGCTGCCATGTCATCTGCTGGTGTTGGTCCATTTTGTTTTATCGAATCCAAAGTCAATGCAGCCATCTACCAGGAGATTTTGGAGCACTTTATGCTTCCATCTGCTGACAAGCTTTATGGAGATGCTGATTTCCTTTTCCAGCAGGACTTTAACACCTGCCCACAGAGCCTAAACCACTTCCAAGTGGTTTGCTGACCATGATATTACTGTGCTTGATTGGCCAGCCAACATGCCTGACCTGAACCCCATCTGGAATCTATGGGATATTTTCAAGAGAAAGATCCAACAATACAGAGGAGCTGAAGGCTCAATAGTGCCTCAGCAGTGCCACAGGCGGATCGCTTCCATGCCACACCTCACTGACGCTGGAGTTTGTGCTAAAGAAGCCCCGACCAAGTATTGAGTGCATAAATGAACATACTTTAAAGAACTTGAAATTTTCTGTTTTGCTAATCCTTTTTTGATCGATCTTACGAAATATTCTAATATTTTGAGAGACTGGATTTTTGACTTTCATGAGCTGTAAGCTCTAATCATCAAAATTAAAACAAAAAACTTTGTTTTAAACAAAGATGAAATGTTTTACTTTACATGTAATGAATCTAGAATAAATAAAAGTTTCAATTTTTGAAATAAGTTACACATTTTTTTGACTTTTTCACGATATTCATTTTATTCTTTTTGCGATGCACCTGTACATGCGAATGATAGAGAGATTGACAGAAATATATTTTGCCTATTTTAGTTTAAATTAACGTTGGCACTGTTGACCTCGATTGTTTGTGACGCTTTATTTTCACTGCACTCCATCATATTTTACCTAGATCAGGTACCTATAATAACGAATATGATAAACAAGCTCATGCTCTGGAAACTGCTGTAACTGTCCAGCAGATGGAGCTATACACCAGTGCCTTGCTGTTCAATGTTTGTTCATCTCAAACACAATCAGATTTTTCTTTTCAGTCAGAATCTGTTATTACTGTGATAGATAACATTTATTTTGTTATCAGGAACAGCCTAAACACATGTAGGGCCCCTGAGAGAGAGAGAGAGAGAGAGAGAGAGAGAGAGAGAGAGAGAGAGGTTTAACAAGCACTTTATTACTCCATAAAACTTACATCCCTTCTCAATAAATAAAAAGTACATTTAACAACCTTAAAAATTCACTACAAGTTGATCATCATGAACTATGCAAAGAACCAAAGAGAGAGAGAGAGAGAGAGAGAGAGAGAGAGAGAGAGAGAGAGAGAGAGAGAGAGAGAGAGAGAGAGAGAGAGAGAGAGAGAGAGATGGCTTGTGCACACGTGTCCGAGTGTTTCTGCTCATTGTCTGGTGTCTGCAGATTGGGGATTTATTTATAGCTGTGTCTGTCTACCTTCAAAGCCCCATAATGCACCACTCCCAGATCCTTCGACTGCTGGCCTTTTTTACCTAGGTCTCGAAAATAATCTTAAATCTGATCTCACAAAACATAAATAGAACAAAAGCACACACTGCTAAAGCTCACACACACCTGCCCCGCAGACACAAACAGTCTGAAATGTGACTGAAAAGACGTGTCAGTCGGGTATTTACTGAAAGCCTGTGTCACGGATGATCTCTGCCATCAGATTCCCCCCAATCCAATTTAATCTGCTGTATCCTGGGAAGGGATTCCTCAGGCTGACCAATAGAGTGTGTGTATCATGACGACAAAGCAGTAGCAGGTGGAAGCTGCACTTTGTCTGTAGTACATTCGTAGGCTTTTTTTGGCTTAGTGCTCTGAAACTTTCTCACATAATTGATTTAGAACTTGGTTTAATTACAATTTTAGTTTGACCAAAGAGTTTTAAGAATGCAATAACATCAGAAATAATACTAAAACCTATCATAATAGCTTGGAAAGAGGTATGGTTGGTTTCTGGATGAAACAAACTCTCATGTGACGTTTCTTCTGTCTGCATGGAAGGTTTCTACAAGAGGTCCATGCGGTCATCAGCATGGAGCAGATGTTCACCTGACACTCTGACTGGTGAGAGAAACAACTAGAAGAAATGCTGGAGTTAATGTTGACAGTTTCAAATTAAAATTTAGAATTTAGATATCTACTTAAACTTCTGCTCTAGTTTTACAACTACTACTCTGGATTACTCTTAAAGGGACAATTCAGACAAAAATGACAAATCTGGCATCATACACTTTGTTGTATTAATGTTTTTTGGTCCATGCAATGAAAGTCAACCCACGGTCTTTCATTGCATCAATGATTTATTAACTTTTCAAATTTTTATTAACTTTGATTTATTACTAATTCAAATAAAGTCAAGATAAAACAAAAAACCTAGAAAATGGAAATTAGAAATGTTGACAAATAACTGAAGAAATAAGTTTAAGTTGAAATTATATATATATACATATATATAAATAAACAAGGTGGGCTATTTGCACGTAGTGTAAATAGACTCTCCGATAAAAAAAAGAACACTTAAAATTAAAAAAATGAAAGCTACTTCAAAACATTATTAAATATTATAATAGTATATGAATATTACTAAAGTAACTGCTTTGTATGAACAAAAACATATTCTGAAATTTGAACTGAAAGTCATAAAGATTTGAAACGATCTGAGGATGAGTAAATAATGACAGGCTGAACAACCCCTTTAAAATTGTTATCCTTCTCCGACTTCTTTATGATATTAATTGTGCTTGTTCTCATATTAAGTGCCCTTTGATCAAATCGCTTGCCCATAGATTGTGCATATGTGCGCTTTCACACTATGAATGCTCAAATGTCTCAGATCAAATTTGAACAGGAGACACGAGATTTCTGGACATATTTTGATGTCTCTTTTTTAATACACTTTAAGGCCTTGTTTTACTCAACTCCGACTTTCTTTCTCGTATTTGTAAATTGAGACTTCTTTCTCATTGTTTGAAGATTGCCGGTTTGGACAATAATCCATCCATGCATTGCAAACGAACCTCAGCGGACACCTAGAATAATGTTCTTTCTCTGAGATGTGTGCATGTGTTGAAGGGGAGGATGTAGAGTGTTATGCAGCACGCAGATGGAGAGATAGAGGACAGATGGAAGGATAGAGAAAGAGAGTGAGATGGAGGACAGATGGAAGAGGAGGTGAGGTTTGGAGAGTGACTCAGCAGTCAGATTGAGCGTTTGATGTGAGGGAACATCACACCCTCAGTGAGATGAGAAATCCTTCTAACACCCCCCCCCCCCCCCCCCCCTTACATTTTAATAAATGTGATTAAACATGCTCATGCATGTACGGAAGCACAGGGCAAAGCGGTGAATTTCCACATTCATTTATTGCATTCTAGACCCTAAGATGTGAAAGGCCCTCTGTTTGAGCCGAGGACACCCTAAGGAAAGAAAAAACACTAATAAAATCCCCTTAATACTGCAGTTGTTTTTCCTAAACAGTATTTAGATTAAATAAGAACAAATATGGTTTTTGATTTGGTTTTGGTTTGCTTCACAGATGTGTCTTGTAATCTTGCACGTGTCTCCTCAGAAGAAATCTCAACAATGTGTTTAACTGTGCTATGATTTGCCAAGATAATACATATCCTCCTTTTTATTTCCAAGAGACTATATATGACACAGTTTGAAGTCCTATCATAAAGAGGACTTCCTGGACGCTTCAGATGAGGGATTTGGCCATGACTATTTCCTTTCCTTTTTAAAAACACCAAAATATCTGACACCACAATTCAGCACGTTATGGAAATAGGAACATTAGCGGTTACTTTGGAATTCATTGTTAGTATTTGATTGATTTACAGTTGTTTCTTGTAAATATCTCAAGTATTAATTTGTGAGTTGATTTCTTCAGTGTCCTCTATGATTGACTGCAAGTGCATAGTTAACTAGATTAAAAAAGAAATTATTATTTAATATTCCTAGTACCAGTTTATTTATTTAGAAGTTTTCTCTTAATTGTTCAAAATAATGCATAAGGTCGTAACCATATTTTGGTCCTGTTTACACAAATTCAGGGATAAATTTACAAATGACAAAACTAATTTAATATCTGTCAAAAAATACATTTCGTATGGAAATGGAAAAACATCATTACTGGTTAAAGTGTCTTTTCTTAATAACAGGATCCTACAGTTCTCCAGAGGGAATATTATTATATCTGTCTGTCTGTCTGTCTGTCTGTCTGTCTGTCTGTCTGTCTGTCTGTCTGTCTGTCTGTCTGTCTGTCTGTCTATCTATCTATCTAGCAAGCATTTGCCTACAGTCATGTGTGTACGGACTTCATTTCCCAGCGCGCATCGCGTCGTGCGATGTTTCCCACAGCTGACAGACAGTCAGTGAGCAGAGACTCGCAGCAGAACGCGCAGCTCGTACGACGCGCTTTCACAGCGCACTTGGATTTGGGATTACCTCGAACCACATTTCCCTTGTGGATCCCAGTGTAGACCGCATCTCTCGTCCGCTCGGACAGTCTGATGGCATGCGTCTGTAGTAGTGCATGTGGATTGTATTATTATTTGTAGTTGCACTCATCTCTCCATCCACGGCGTGCCCGATGCAGTGGGATGGATGGTGTTAGAGTGGGGCTGATGATGGTGGAGGAGAGTGATGAACAGAGGGACAGCGGCAGCGGTGGTGGTGTCGCAGCGATGGCCGCGCTACACCAGTGTGAACTGATCCAGAACATGATCGACATCTCCATCTCCAGTTTGCAAGGGCTCCGGACCAAATGCGCGGCGTCCAACGATCTCACGCAGCAGGAGATCCGCACTTTAGAGGTAATAACGACGAGAGGGGCCGAAGTGCAGCGTCATGAATGAGCGGATCCGCTCTCGCGCGCGCTTTATCCGTTTCTTCCTATTTTTGCACTGCAGCTGTTTATTGTGGTGCATTATAGAGGCGTACAATACTGGGACTGAACCCCTCTTATTGCAATTTACCAATGAAGTATTACCATCTTTGCGCAGGGTACCGTGGTAACACTTGGAATTTGGACAGTACTGTGATGCTATATTTTTATAAACGCACAGAGATGTGATAGAACCTCTCTCAGAAAAATATACCATGGTTTCCTGAATAAATTTGTCCGGGGTTCTCCATTAAACAGCAAAAAAATGTACTATGGAATTGCCATTCAGCCATTGAGGGTATAGTAATACCATGGCTTCTGGATTAAGCTAAGGTGTAAATTTCACAGTAATCATATAGCAGCACAATATCAATACTATGTCAGAATGGTACAGCCATAGTACTTTCTTCATAAATGAGCATAAGACGTTTTCAGAATTTTTTATGTCTGTTGTGGTGGCATATAGTATTTCTATAGTTATACATTTTGGAAGCACAATATAAAATAAAACACCACAAATACCACAGTGTATTTTTGTAAGGGAAAACATTGAGCAATGGCTTATGCATGGAGTTCACAGCACACTAACCCAGTGGGGGGTTCATTTGACCTGGTTCTGTTGACTAGGTGAAATATTCTTGGCAGTGAGATGCTGCATAAAGCACAGCGTCCCTGCCGCATCTCAGAAACAGATCCAGTCCTGATATTTTGAAAGTAAAGGCCTTCACTGGACTGTCGTCTGGTCTGTGTGATATTTTGCCAATAGTGTCTCACCCTGACTTCCTCAACATTGGCGGTTAGTTGTCAGTATTGATGTGTGCTCCACCTGGAAAGTGCCCCATTGCTGCACCGGTAGGGGTAATTAATGGGGAATCAATACAGCCGTGGGGTGGAGGGTGTGCAAACAGCCCCGGAGGGCCTGTAGTTTGAGTATTGGGTGAAGATGTGACCGCATGCACCAGAGTGTTTTTTTTGGAGATTTGAGATGTTTGTGGAGCTCCTCAGAGGTTTTATGGAGTGTTTATGGATCTGTGTTTCTTGATCTAAAAGGAAATTGGTCCTGATTGGGGCTTAAATGCCCAAGAAGATTAGTTATATTTATATGACCGTATAAAATTACTATTGTCTCTTTTTTTCATTATGATTGGCCATTTGATCAAAATCATTTGATTAAAATTCTATGTAGTTTTATTCTAAATAAATGAAAAACTAAAATTGTTTTAAATGCTTAAATGCTGCAAGTGAGTTGAGTAATCATATTATAACGTACACGTAAAATACGATTTTTTTCAAAGATTATTGCAGTGTGTTTTGCAAGGAAAATACTATTTCAGTCATTCAAAATTTCACGTTTAGTTCAATGTGTTACTTGATGTTTAATTGTATTTAATTGTGAAATTTATAAGCCAAAATTGTACATTTTATTGTATGAAAAATATATAAATTTTGAGACTTGCGAAGAACTATATATGGTAACTTAATCGACCATTCATAATGGCGTTTACACATCTCTCCGTGAGCTCGTAAAAGCGCATGGATTTCTCCCAGCCAATCAGCGGATGTCAGTCTACGTCACAGATAGTAACACCATGGCATCTGACCAATCAGGAGTTGCCCGCGCCATTACAAACGTCAGTGTCATTCAGTATTTCAGAAAGACGGATCTATGCTCCAACTACTCAGACACAAACATTATTACCAGCGAAACGAAACAATGGTAAGTTAATGAAACTCACACATTATGTGGTTGAATAGTTGTGTTAAATACTGAGATCGATGTTGTTTGTGTAGGATGTCTAGAAATTAGTGAACGTTGGACATGAAAAATGGTGTGATCATATTTGATCATATGCCCCATTCAGGTAAAACTAGCGCAAGCTACAGTGTGTCCATTTATAGACATACGCCCGATGCGTCTAGTAAGCTATACTTTAGGTATTTTTTTTTTTAAATAATGCATTATAACGTAGGACAATAGTATTTAACAGTGCACTGAATGTTGCCACAGGTTTGTATAATATTATGCAGTGATCCAATCCATTTATTGAAATGATTAAGCCATAAATAGGGAAATGTGTGTAATTTTGTTCAGTTTTATGACCTTATAACAGTTTTTATTATACTTAAATGGCATATATTGGTGTTTATTTTTACTGTGAGCCTTATTACTGCTAAAATAAGTGGTACCACCAGTACTTAGTGCTATTTTTCATTTCTTATTATATATTTACAATTTACATGTCAATATTCTTTGTTTTCAGTAGATCTGTACTTCACTGTTACTGTTTTCCTTCACAAATAACTCAAAGTGGGCTTGATATTGATTCAAAAACGTACTTTTCTTTTGCAGCTCTGTCTACTCGGCTCTTTTATGGAAAGAGGGTGACTGCTGTTGTGCCAGCTGACCCCGCCATCAGTGACGATGAGGGCTCTGATGAGGAAGACAATGACGTGGCAGACCCCGACTTCATCCCACTTACCCATGAGTGCCCGAGTGACATGGCCCCTCTGCCAAGAGGAAGTGTGTGCAGACTGCAGTGGAGGAGCTTGAGGACGAAGACGACGACAATGAAGAGGAGGAGGATGAAGACCAGCCAGCACCACAAGCCAAGGGTCCCACAAAGAAGGGGAAGCCAGCATCCAGGCTAACCACCTGGAAGAAGGTTGACCTGGACAACCAAGCCCTGCCTGAGTACCAGCACGTTCCCCCTGACTTCATTGAGACTCCATATGCTTACTTCAGCAAGTACTTCAGCCCCCGTGTCATCAAGCATATAGCATACCAATCCAACTTGTATGCAACCCAGAAGGACGTCAACACCACCTTCACCACCACCGAAGATGAGGTGAGGAACTTTGTGGCCATCCTGCTCTACATGGGGATTTCTGAGCTGCCCTCCATTGAGGACTACTGGGCAATGGAGACCAGGGTCCCTCAAGTTGCAAACATCATGTCATCTAAGAGGTTCAGGCTGATGAGAAGGCTTGTCCACTTTAACGACAACCCAGATCCCTGGCACCATCGACAGATTCTTAAAGTCCGGCCACTGTTCAACCTCCTGGTTACTGTCTTCAGGAGTGAGCCACAGACCCCCAAGCAGTCTGTGGATGAAGTTATGGTTGCCTACAAAAGGCAAGACAGCTGGCAACCTGAGGCAATACATCAAGAGCAAGCCGGACAAATGGGATTTAAGTTGTTTGCCAGGGCTTCTGAGGATGGCTTTATTCATGACCTGGTGCTATACCAGGGCAAAACTACACTGAAGGCCCATGGTGTCCCCATGATGTCTGAACAACTAGCCATGGGTGTCACCAGCCAGATAGTCTCTGTCCTGGCCAGCACCATGTCCTCGTCCACCACCACAGCCATCTTTGCGGACAACTTCTTCACCAGCCTGGAAATAGTGCGGTACCTCAAAGACAAGAACTGCAGGTACACGGGGACAGCCAGGGACACCAGAATAGGCAAACCTCCATTGAAGTCCATCAAGGACATGGAGAAAAAGGCTGTCCCACGTGGTGTACATGACTACGTCACCAGTGATGATGGGATCCTGGCCCTCAGGTGGAAGGACAACAGGGTTGTCTCTCTGCTGTCAACAGACATGGGGGTGGAGCCCATATCCTCAGTCTACCGGTACTGCAGTGACACCAAGAGGAAGGAACCGGTAAGCTGCCCTGCTGTCATCAAGAGCTATAATGCCAACATGGGGGGCATTGACAAGAGTGACATGCTGGTCCACCTCTACCGCACCCCCATGAAATCCAAGAGGTGGTACATGCGGATGTTTGCATATGCAATAGATGTCAGTTTCACAAATGCCTGGATCATGTACAGGCGGGACATCAAGGCTCTTGCTGTGGATGGCTTGTCATTGAATAACTTCCGGATCCAGGTGTTTAGGAGTTGCAACAGCCAGAGGCCAGTTATGTCCTCGCCCCCGAAGGAGCTCATCGTTTCCATGTGCACCCAGCACCTCTGTTGATGTCCCCATGCCTATCCGGGGACACTGCAGCCACACCCCAGATGCTTCTTTGCGGTTTGACATGCCCCTGTCTACACCAACCGCCAGACCTGCAAGTACTGCAGCAGGAAGGGGAACATTTTGAGGTCAAATGTGGTCTGCAGGGTCTGTAAGGTCCACCTGTGCCTCAATGCTGAACGCAACTGCTTCATCAAGTACCATGAAGCCGTTGCCTAAGTGACTGGACTGGTCGTTTTTGGACTTGGAAGCCGTTGCCTAAGTTATGACACATGAAAAAAAAAAAAAGTTCCTAAATAAAGAAAAAAATGTTCCTAAATAAAAAAATTATGAAATTTATATAGGTTTCATGTATTTATTTATATTTTATATATGTTTCTTATATATTAAATGTATATGCTTTTTGGGAAAAAAGACTGGCGCCATAGACTGGCGAGGAACCATATATGGTAACTTCATTGACCTTGATTTTCAACATAAAAAGGATTTTTTTTTTTTAAAGTCACAAAAGTTTAAAAGCCTTTTAATAACCTCCAATAACACTCCAGGGTTGAAATTTTGAATTTCCAAGTATTTCAATGAGTGCCCTATAAAGGGTTAATATTGCATTTAACAGTGCCATTAAATCGTTTGTGTTTTTATATATCAACTTTAAGTTAGCGTTCACTGTGAAAGTAATCTAAATGAGGGGAAATACACTAATAAATATTAATAAATGTAAAAAAATATATAGCTTGATAAACGATATGGTACAGATATTCTGTATATCATAAGATATTTCTTCCACAAAAGATAAAATAAAAATAATTTAGTAAAAGAACAGCAAGCTGATTCCTTAAAGGAATAGTTCACCCAAAAATGGACATTATGTCATTAATTACTCACCCTCCAGTGAGTAATTAATGTCCTTACTATAGTTCTGGGTCTGGGAACTTTTCAGTTACGTTGCTATTCTCAGGAATTTTGAACGAAATGAGGGTGAGTAGTTCAGCAGAAAGGTAAAGAAATCTAATATTGGTCAATAACCAATATGGCACACACACACACATATATATATATTATTTTATCGAATGGCCTACTCAATACATACAATATATATATATATGTATTGTATGTATTGAGTAGGCCATTTTTGTGAAAATTTAAGAAAGAACAGCAAACCGACTTCTTCAGTTCTGCTTCCTGCTTTAACAGGAAGTTGAATGTTCTACCTGTATTCCAAATCAGGCACTACTGGGCCGTTAGGTCTACAGGAAATGATGGAGTCACCACCGGGGAGCGCTTTCTCAGCCTGCTTCCTCTTTATGTCTAATGTAGCACTTTCTGGCTGCGTCTCCTTCTCTTAGAGCTTGTATCTCGAGTAGTTGCAGTAAATTAAACGTGGTTAACCATGTTTCAGGTAAGCAGCCCAGGTTTCTCTGAGAAAATCCTAGAGTTCTCTGAGCCCTCAGCAGCCATCATTACCTGTTTAACCCAGCTGAACGGGTTGATGGATTGTAAGTGTGCTCTTATGAGCGTTGTTCAGAGGGACAGATGGAGCCCGTCAATACTCCAGCTGTATAACAGGCCCTGGATGAACAGTAGATCTGAAGTGGTCACATTCAAACCCTCACCACTTCCCGTACACTTCAGCGCAATCAAGAGACGCTTGAACTCGCATTAGATTCTCACTTAAAGCTCTCTATAACATCATTTCATGTCTTTTTTATCAGCTCACCACTCTGGCAAGGAGATAATTATTCTCAGTCTCCTGCTGAAGTGCTGAGTGGTTATGTTTGACCGAATGTTCTCACTTTCTCCCACATCTGCCGTCTTGCTGATCTGCATCGATTTTGAATCGCTAGTTTACAGAAGTAGGATGTGTTTCTGGGTGAACTTTGTTGATACTGGAGGAACGTTGCTATCAACCAATCAGATATTAGGGTTAAAGTCAGCATGAAACAGTGTTCGAAACCACTTTTTAAAATGGGTATGGAGTAAAAGTGGGGTAGGATTTGATATTATCCATTGGGAACCAGTGTTGTTATTGTGAACTGAAACTTTTAGAAATCATTTTAAAAAACCCAAATGAAAATTAGAAATGTTATACAACTATATATATATATTTGTTTGTAATTGTAATATTTACAATTAAACTAAACCAAAATAAAGTTAAATAGTGATATAAAAAAATCAAAACCTAAAATGAAAACTGAAAGTAAAAAGATTAAAGCTAATTCAAAATATTAAGAAATACTATAATAGAATATAAATAAAACTAAAATAACGCTGTTGGGAACTGATTGGATTGTGACTAGTGATGCACAGATGTTACATTTTTTACAGATACATTGAACATTGTTTTCATATGCCCGATGACTGATAAATGTCTGATATTAACCTTCTATGTTAATATAAATAAAAAATAAAACTCTAAAAGCTAAAATAAATATAAAATTGTATAAGTGAATTGAGCCATCACAGCATTTTAATGTACAAATGCAAAATTGATATTCATTTTGACACTGGCTACAGATTATTCGTTTTAAATTATTCATTTATATTTTCAGATTTCATTTGAAGCTTTGTTTTGCAATTTAGTTTTGTGCTTTTGTCACTTATTTGTTTTATATATTATTTAGGTTTAATTTATTTTTATTTCAGTTTCAAGTTTTTTCCAGTGAGTAATTTTATTGCTTTACCTGTGTTTTAATTGGAAAGTTTTTATAGTTTCTGGTATCATTTTTAATATTTTATTCTATTTCTGTTATTTTTTTAATTTACAAAAGTGTTTATAAGGGTTTTAGTTAACGATAATAACCTGCTAGGTTTATAGGACTTGTGTTCTATTCTTCTGGACATTGATCTAGAAATGTAAATTAACACAATCACTTGAAATCGTTATTGCTCATCAAACCAGAGCAAATCGGCTTGCACCCTATGTCTCTTTCTCTAGACTTGGGAATGCTAGTCCTGCACCAGTTGTTTCCCCAGCTGTTGCTTCCAGAGTAGGATTGGTGTGTCTCCTCCAATCTATTGTGTAGATTTTGATGAACTGTGATGTTTGATTCCGACAGCATGAGATGCCGTCTCAGGAACGCCGTGACCTACTTATATGCAGAGATCTTCAATCTCACTGTCATAAACAAGTTTGTTGATGGTAAAAAAGAAGAGCTAGCTTGGCTCCAGAGGGTTCCTGTTGTGCGGACTCGAGCGGTCAGCTGTTGAAGCCCTCATCAGTCTGGGCTTAGATGTCTTCCTCCCTACGCGTTTTCAGGGTTGGTTGTTAAATAAGAAAATAATGACGTGAAGAGCATGAGCGAGGGGGGGGGGGGGGGGGGAGAGGGAGAGTGCCAGCCAATCAGCTTGCGTATGTTTGAGGGCTCCCAATAGACTGGGAATGGGGGGGGGGCAATAGATTCAGCCAAGCAGAGCAGGTAAGAGATGTTCCATCATTACTCGTGGCTGTGTCAGCGCTGAGCTCTTCCCCTGATATTCTCCAGCGCATCTGAGCTGCGTCACTAAGTCGTCCTGGCTGGCAGCGATCATGTAATACGATGTAGACGATCAGATTGTTTACACTCTTTGATGGCAAGATTGTCAGATCTTCACTGTTTTTGGTATTTATGAACATGCAAGGAACATTTTCAAACCTCCATCCACATTTCCTCTTAGTTTGGAGGGTCAGATGTGAAGATCTGACCTCCTGCTTGAGTGTTTGGTGGACAGGTCAAGACAGATCAGTCCAGAGCCATGAGCTCTAGTCCTCGGTTACATTACTCCCACAAGGGTTTTTGATTTAGTGCATATTCGGTTCAGCTTAAACTGCATGCCAACAAGTGTTTGATGCCATCTTTAGTTTTGACTGGCTGCAGCTGGGTATAATGTAGCTTTCCATCTGGAGGTTTGTTAGAATTTGATAGAAATGGCCATGAACAGTAAAATGGAATAAATAAGATAAAATAAAATATGAGTGTGTAAAATTTTCATTATGTAAACACTTATATAAATACATATTTAAGAAAATGGTGAAATTAAATAAAATTACAAATGCATACAACAGCATTTCAAAACTAAATATTTAAATGAAAAAATAAAATAAAGCTAAAAACAATTCAAAATATTAAAAGAACAAAAGGTATGATTATAAAAATTATTCTAACATGACACAAAACAGAAGTGAAACAAGCAGTAAGAAAGAAGATCAATAAAAAGCGATACTTATATCCTTTGACAGTGTCCCTGCCCGGTGGAGTCGATGGTCTTTACACTCTTCGGGCTTCTCACGATGAGGGCTTCACGCGAAGGCTGCCGCGGTAAACTACGCTTTTTATACCCATCTAACAAAATACTACTCCAATTCAGCTGAACACACTTTCCTGTTAATCACAATAAATGGCCACGCAAGCGCCCGACACTGCACAAGGGACACAATACAGTACAAGACCAAACGCGATTTCAGCACGTCTCCACAGTAAACAAAACAAACATATACACACATATACATGTATACATATACAGGTGCAGCTCAATAAATTAGAATGTCATGGAAAAGTTAATTTATTTCAGTAATTATAATTGTAATTCTAGTTTTTAGTGTGTGTGTGTGTTATAATAAAATAAATTTTGTACATACTATACAATTATGATATATGATGAATATATATGTAACCCCCCCGGTCCACACACACCACAACTCGTTCGGTCTCGAGTCTCGAAACAAGGAACGGGTAACACGGGATCGCCAAAGGCGCCTCTAGCTCAGTCGAGGATCTTGACACAAGAGATACTGACACACTCATATACATATACGTCAGTCTCAGCGCAAATGAGTACACCCCTTTGAAAAGTAACATTTTAAACAATATCTCAATGAACACAAAAATATTTTCCAAAAGTTAGTCATTTTGGAAAATGTTTTTGTGTTCATTGAGATATTGTTTAAAATGTTACTTTTCAAAGGGGGTGTACTCATTTGCGCTGAGCACTGTATATATAAATCATCTTTTTATAATAATCTTTTTTAGATATTATAATGTAAGATGTATGTAATATAGTTTAAGATATTCACAATTGTTATTTATATTAATTGAAAGTTTAGATTAGAACATTACTTATTCTTTGGATATCTACTTATATCCAGTGTACACATGTACTAAGTAGTTTTCCAACTTCCAATTAATCAAAATTTTCTGTTTAATTGTATTATTGTAAAAAAAACTGAATGTGTAGTTTGTGTCATTAATTATCAAGTCAATAACTCAAGTTTTGTTTATCTTTGAGCTGCTGGGAATAGATGAACGTTTATTTCTTCTATAATAAATCCCTAATACAGGCTCATTAATACTCCTGTATCTTATGAGATTATCGGGCTGGCGGTGTCAGCATATACACAGACACACGACCCACATGTGACATGACACTGTACATGTGTAAACGTCTGAAGCAGTGCAGGGATTAGCTGTAGCCAGGTTTTTGTAAATCTCTCGTGTGTGTTGTTTAGGGGATTGTCTGAGGTCGGCATTAAACTCCTGTGCGTCCTGCAGGAAGGTGAGGTCTGTGGGCAACTTGTAAGCAGGGATTGGCGTTAAGCACATTACACCAGGGTGACAGGTGAAACTGCATAGAGAGACATGCTAATTAATGTGGATCAGGCGGTTACTGCATTGTTTGATTTTTTCTGCAGATCTGTCTGTGGTCTTTGAGCAGCTGGGCGGTTCCTGCCCTATGGCTGTCAATCACACCTGCTGACCTCACTGAGCCGTTGTCATGGCAGCCTCGTCCCGGTGTTTGCAGTCGGGCAGGTGCAACCCCCCCCCCTGTAATAACATTATGCAGTGATTTGGAGGTGCTTGACGCACATGTGTTTGGCTCCATTTTAGTTTGTTCCTAATGTTGTATTGCTGTCTGAGAACAGGTTGCCCCAGATATTCCTCAGTAAGATTAAAAACCTCATCTTTTTAGCAGCTATAAAAACAAGCATGTTATCATGGTATTATATGATCGGATGCTATTTCCATGTTACTTTGATATACCATTGTATAAATGATTACTGTTATTAATTTTTATTATTGAATAATATTCCCATGGTGCCAAGGTATTTTAAAAACCTTATTATGTTACTATATTGGAAATGAATCTCTTAAAAACCTCAGTTGTTGCTCCAAGACAGCATTGAGAGGGTAAATGGACACTTTTTGGCTACAGTTTTTTTCGTAGTGATTTTTGTGGTTCAACTTATTTGATCTTTTTTTAAGTTGGTTGCAAATGCAAAATATTTATTCATATTTAATTTGATTTCAGCTTATTTCAGTTATCAAAATGTTTATAATAGTTTTAGTTTTAGTTCGCTACACTGCTAGGTTGATATTTATGGAAGCCCGTTTCCGCCACTGAATACAAAATTAAAAAGGTTATTGCGACCTTTTTCTCTCACAATTCTGCCTTTTTTTCCTCATAATTGCATTATATCAACTCGCAATTCTGCCTTTTTTTCTCGCAATTCTGCCTTTTTTTTCTCAGAATTCGTGAGAACTATAGTCCCCCCCTTCAAAACTGGACTTTAACTCGGAAATTGCAAGTTTATTTCACACAATTCTGTGGGAAAAAAAGTCAGAATTGTGAGATAAAAAGTCGCAATAACCTTTTTACATTTTTTTATTCAGTGGCGGAAACGGACTTCCATAGATATTACTAGAACTTTTTTTGGGTGAACTTTAAGTCTCCTAAACCACGAAAGAGCAACTTCTCAGCAATGCATGTCCAACATTTTTTTGCCACTGTAGGAACATTTTTAGCTTCCATAAGCTAAAAATATTATCATGTTATATGTGAAGATACAACAAACTTAGAACAAGTTGATGAGTCAACACATTTCTGAGAATATCGTAAATGCAGATTTGTAGATTATGACTAGATGACTGTGCCATGCTGTGTAGAGATGTCTAGTTTTCACCATGTTTTTCTGTCTGTGGGAAAATCCCACTCGGAAAAAAAAAGCGTTACTGACGACCCAGGAGTGTAGTTGCTAGGAAACCTGACGTCACACTTTCACCAGTTTATTGTTATCAGTGATGTGTGTGTGTGTGTGTGTGTGTGTGTGTGTGTGTGTGTGTGTGTGTGTGTGTGTGTGTGTGTGTGTGTGTGTGTGTGTGTGTGTGTGTGTGTGTGTGTGTGTGTGTGTGTGTGTGTGTGTGTGTGTGTGTGTGTGTGTGTGTGTGTGTGTGTGTGTGTGTGTGTGTGTGTGTGTGTGTGTGTGTGTGTGTGTGTGTGTGCGCGCAGAGACCGCAGCACAGGTTCAGGACCTGGTCCGGTCATCAGCAGGTTGGAACAGAACCTTCCTAAAACATTTAATCTGGGTCACACATGCATGTGTTATGAATATGAGAAATTCAACTGGAGAGACTAAAATACAGATACTTTTTATCCTGCTAGACAATTCAGTAAATTGAATCGATAAAAAGACATTTCCAGTGAGCACTATAATACCTGGAGAAAGCTAGCTGTTAGCATTCCCATTCACCTCAATGGCAGTTGCAACTTTATTCTTTTAAACTTAAAATCTGCCATCAGAAATAACGCAACCCACATAAATGAAGTGTTTAGCTTTGTTAGAGTCTCCTGTGTTAACACACATGAGAGGAGTTGAGGTGGTGGGCTTTGTTGTTTGGTCTGAGAAAAATAGGCTGTTGGTGTGTCTCTGCAGGCTTTAAGCCACTGCGGCCTTAACTTTCACACTAACAGCGAAGAATCATCCTGTTCATCTCCGTCTAGCTTTGGCCAAGCCCCAAAATCAATGTTCACAGGGACGAACCAACAAAGAACATGAAAGTGTGTGTTTCTCTGCTTTGCTCAGAGCTGTGAGACTAGAAAACCAGGAATCGCGCCAGTGCTGTGGTCGTTATGGTGGACACCACGATTAGTTCCAGAATCGTGACGCTCTTTTTGAGCACATGTTCAGAAAGTAGTCATGGACTTCATTTATTGTACCCTGATTACCTTTTTTAACATTTTAAAGATACCAGTTTTAGTTTATAAACCATAGGTAACTCTGCGTGACAAACAGAGTCATAGCAGTTTAAGGTGGTCAAGCGGTTTTTTAGGATGTGGTAGTTGTTTTGTTGCTGTTCCAGGGTGATTTACCAGTTCTGACCAGCTTGACCAAGGTGGTCATCTAGAAACCAAGTAAAAACCACCAGAAGCTGGTTTGACCTATATATGCTAGAAGGTATAACGATGGATGGCACCCCATCACAGAGGTTAGATCAATATAACTGTGATTTCAATTAAAAGGTCTAAGGACAACAGAGGCTAAGAATAATAAGAATCTGTGAAAAAAAAAATATATTATTTTTAAATAAAAGGATGAATAGAATGTTCAAAAGAACATAATTTATATGAAATAGAAAGTCTTTGTAATATTATAAATATTGTAATAGCATGTATTATTACTATTTCAATAAACTATTACTATTTCTATATAATAAACAATATAATTGCATTACTCATATCTTGCATAGACTTAAAAAATTGTAACTATACTATTGCACACACAACCAGTGGTAATGCTTACCACTGTTATTATGTTGCTGCTGTTCATACTGTACATATAACCCTATATTTGCATCCCTATTTATATTCTGTTCATACTCTGTTTAATATTGTATTTGGCAACTCCATTGTGCATACTGTAAGTTATAGCTTCACGTGCTCTGCACTTATCTGTATATAAAACACTATATTCTTGCACTTCTGGTTAGATGCTAACTGCATTTCATTAGCTGTGTACTTGTACTCTGCATAATGACAAAGTTAATCTAATTAATGGAAACCTTGCTGAATAAAACAATATTTTTTTAATTATATATATATTTGATTAAAAGAAAATAACACTTTAAAAAATTGCCATTACAAATTAAAAATAAATAAATAATATCCAGGAACCTTGTCCTAATGTTAAAGGAACGTTGTAATGTTTCCCTAATGTTAGCATACAATAATCTGCACTAAAATACCAGTTGCTACAGCTTGTGTTTCAGTAGAACAGTGGCTTAGTACTAGATGTAAGTACTAGTATGCCCAATATCTATATTCAGAAACAGTATAGCACCTTGAAAATGGCTATAAAATATAGCTTTTTAGCTGGAAAGGGTTCAGGATTCTCTTGTGTGTAGTGTGCAGTATGTGAGCATCGGATGAGACCTTGTGCTGTTGAACAGTTGTGAGGTTTTTTGTTAATGCTGAAATCTGAGCGCTGTTAAAAACTCAGACCTCAAGCACTTGACACAAATTTTCATATTGACTGCGATGGATAAAAGCTTTTGAATGGCAGTTGAGCTTTATTGAGTGGAGTGCTCACTGTCCTCTGTGTAATTAGCATTTAGCTGTCTACAACGGAGCTTTAATTGCTTGTTTATTGGCTCTGACCTCCCACAAGGTAATTTCGGTTCCCTGTCCTCCTACGCGTGTGACCCCTGACCCCGGCTGGTGTTTATACTGCCGTCTGCTATGAGATGCTCGCCTGCAGTGCGCGGGTCCTTTGTTGGCTTCTGCCGCGACAGTGTGCTCAAGGTCTTATTCTTTTTTACTGAAATATGCGTGTGTGAGTATGTGTACAAAAGAGAGTACGTTTGTAAGCTGATGGCTCTTGAGAGGTTGTCATTGAAGCTCTGATTCACCTGTTGAGGTATTAGTTTCTCTCCGAGCCGTGTGTGCGTGTATGTAACGGAGATAAAGACTGAGAACTTTCAGCCAGAAAATCCCCAGCACAAAGATCTGATCATTGCATTAATGCAAAGGCCTTTAAACGGAGCACAAATTGAGTTTAGTTTTAGTATGCAAGGATCAGTTTGAGAACGTAGGGATCATTTGAAATAACGGGTAACGATTTGATAATGTATGTATGATTTTGAAAATATGAGTGACTTATATAAGTAGGAGTCTGTTTGAGTATGTATGGATCATTATGAGTGGTGTGGACTTACATTTGATTATCATTTAATTACAGGGTTCATTTTAATTATCCAAGGACCAGTTTGAGTATATAGTGAGTGATTAGTTTGTTTATGCTAGGGATTAGTACAAGTATGTAGGGATTGTTTTAAGTATGTAATGATTAGTTTGAGTGTTTAGTGATCAGTCTGAGAATACAGGGATCAGTTCAAGTATGTGGACTTGATTTCAAGTATATAGAGATCAGTTTGAGTATGCAAGGGATCAGTCGGAGTATACAGGAATCAGTTTAAGAATATAAACATCATTTTAAGTATATATTGATTGTTTTGTATATTTAGTGATCAGTCTGAGTATGCAGAGATCAGTTTAAGTATGTAGGCATTATTTTAAGCAAATAATGGTCAGTTCGAGTATTTAGTGATCAGTCTGAGTATACAGTTCAAGTATGTGGCCTTGAAGTATATAGAAATCAGTTTGAGTATGCAAGGGATTGGACTGAGTGTACATCATTTTAAGTATAAATTGATTGGTTTGAGTATTTATTGATCAGTCTTGAGAGTACAAAGGAATCAATTTAAGTATGTGGGCATCATTTTAAGTATAATGATCAGTTTGAGTATGTAGTGATCAGTCTGAGTATTAGAGATCGACCGATATATCGTTTTACCGATATTTTTCTCGATATTTAAGCATTTTACCATAATCTGATATCGGTTTTGTAAAAAAAAAAAGTTATATATATATATATTTTTTTTTTTTGTCACATACACAATTATACAGAGTATAACCAGCAGTGAAATGTGTTCCCTGCATTTAACCCATCCACAGTGCACACAGCAGTGGAGCAGCCGACGCGACGGTGCCCGCCGGGGGGGGTTCGGTGTCTTGCTCAAGGGTCTCACCTCAGTCGTAGACAATTCTTGCCGGAGCCGAGGCTCGAACCCACAACCTCGGGTTACAAGTCCAACGCTCTATCCATTAGGTTTGCAGTGTAAACCCTTTAAAATCCTTTAACATGAGCGTGGAAAAAATATGCACCGCATAGGCCTACGCACTGCGAACCTGGCGTTATGTGTGTGCACTTCAAGTGTGCATGAGTGTACGGTCTCCAGGAGAGCGTGCGAGCGCTGAAGGGTTAAACACTGGCAAGAATTAAAAAGAAACGCAATTTATAAACTTTAGTGACAACACTGCCTTGATTGTGCAAGTGACAATTCCCGTGTCAACTGTGTAGCGTACAGCTTACTTGTAGTGCAGACGCAATGTGATAAGAAGCCATTTGCGCATTTTGAGAGAGAAAGAGCACGCGGTGATTCACTCGTGCTGTTTGTGAAATTATGTCTCACAGAAAGTTTTCAAATTACTTTAGAAGTTATTAATGAAGACATATGAATTGCACCTCACCTTCAGCATTATAATTATTTCATCCGCGCCGAGCAGAGACTGAGACAGTGCCGCTGCATGTCATGCCAAACCTCTCTCGGCAGACGCGTCATCAGCTTGAGATCGTTTTATGAGATCGGCCTTTTTAGAGACCGCCGATCAAACATCCCAAAGCGACTATCAACCGATAGTGATCGGTAGCCGATCAATTGGAGCATCCCTAGTTTTGGTATGTGTCAAATCAATCGGAATATGATTTTAGCATCAGTTTGAATATACAAAGGTCTCTTTGAACATGCAGGTAAGATTATACACATCAGTGGATTATGCAGAGATCAGTTTATATATTCTGTGTGTATATGTCTGGTAATGATGATAGAGGGATGAAGTGTGTCTGGCCACTGCTGTTTAACGCATGTATAAGCGTGCTCTTCTCATTAAAGCAGTGATTGCAGGCGGCCGCAGTGGGATGGGGGGGCGGCGGAGGGGGAAGTGTGAAAGGATGACTTGTTTTATGGCCGTCGGCCTCATGGTAACGGGTCTCTGTGCGTCAGTGAGCCGCTGACCTGAACTGTCACAGCAGGTGAGCCCTCCTCTCACCCACTCCCTTGTTCTCTCTCTCTCTATCCCACTATTTCCCCCTTCTCTTCTTTCTGTTTCACTGCGTCATCGGCACTTCTGTTCTGCTGAGGTGTCGTGCGGCCCGTCCAGGAAGCTGTATATAGGTATAGGTGTGGTTTTTTGAGTGTATCTGTGAATTTAAGGTGGGTCAGCATTCTGCACCGAGCTGGAAAATTCCCCCTGTATAAGCCAGCATGGTTTGTTTGTGAAAGATTTGAGAGCGTGTTTTTACTATCCAGAACAGGCCAGAATGGGGAGAAATCCCGCAGACCAGTGCATATAGCGGCACGTACAGCTGGAAGCAGACGGCCGCGTTCGACGAGACGGACTGGCGTCTTAGCCTCCGCGTGAACTCTGCGTCTCATGGAGCTGTGATGTCAGAACGCTCCCACCGTCAGCGCAGTGTTCCGATGACACTCGGTTGCCATGCCAGCAGTGCAGTCGCCCCCATGAGAAGGGCTGCAGCTCCCTTCCATATAATAACAGTTATTTATAGCTGACGGCCCTGTTTGCTGAAGGGGAGCACAAAAAAGAGAGAGGGAGAGAATATCCAGTCAGATTTCAAACTGCGTGTGTTCTGATGTAGGGTTATTTATCAGCCTTGCAGGTGCTGCGATTTAATGGCGACTGATGCTGAAGCCTGGCTGATGAGAGACACTGCAGCAATGCATAGCTTTGGATCAGTGTTAATTTTGACATTTTTGTCACTGATAAATTTATGTACCGAAACGACACTGCTATCCTGAAAATCATGCATTATTTTTGTTGTGCACCATATATATATATATAAGATAATATAATGCAATACATACACACATACACACACACACATATACATATGTTTGGCACAGTATATAATATATACAATAAAAAAAATGCTAAAACGAAACAATTCCACTCCACCTAAACAACATTTGATTACACAAAATTATGGAAAAATTAAAACGCATATGGTTACATCACATTAATACAAACAGTATATCAAACAAGAAATGTCAAGAGAAAGAAACAAGAAATATCGAAAACCAAAGATAGGTGAATAGCATGTAAATGTTATATATGTCTGTATGTGCTCGTATGAATGTGCGTACATATATCCATGAAATGAAAACACATGAGTATATATGTAAGCATTGTATTTGTAAGCGTACCTGTGGAGAGGGTATTAATTTATAAACCAAGAAACAAATACTATAAAGTACACTAATACATACAATAAACGAGGAAAAAAGGTTATAAAGCAATAATAATATAGTCTTTTAATAACGTTATAGAAGAAAAAAATTGACAGATGAGATAAGCCGTTTTAAAATGTACTGACCTCTACACATCTTTGAGATTTTACATCCACGTCAATTAAATCTAAATTGAACTGATTATATGTGCATGTGTCCTTTGTGATGTCTATCATGTTTTCTGATGAGCTGTATGTGAAATTGTCCTTTGGTTGTAAGTGAAACCGCAGAGGCAATAAAGGCCTCTTACAGACCGTGACGGCTCCTCCCTCATCTGCTTTGTGCTCTGCTGCCCCCGCAGGTCAAGCTCATGAAGTACATCTGTAAACAGCTGCAGTGTAAGCAGAAGGTGCCAGACACAGAAAGGCCACTGGCCCTGAACAGCTACCCACGGCTGGAGAACTGGTTACGCACCATCAACGTCAGACCTGAGCTCATAGAGGTAATGTGTATGTGTTTTTATTCCTGTAAATATTCAATAATTTGATAATGTCACCTGTTTTTACACAAAAAATGCAATTTATCAATGTAGCATATTGACTCTCAGTGGTCATATTTGTCTGGATAATATTTCATACCAAAATCAAATTATAATAATTTAAAAACATAAAAAAGTAATAATAAATAATTAAAAGTCATTATAAAAGTAATATATTTTCATATTTTCTCTCTCTCTCTCTCTCTCTCTCTCTCTCTCTCTCTCTCTCTCTCTCTCTCTCTCTCTCTCTATATATATATATATATATAGTTACTATAAAAAAAAATATATATATATATATATGAATTACTGGTAATTTAATAAATTAATGATTTTTTTTATTTATTATAATATTAATAACATAAATGACAGATTTTGTGCAAAGAATATTTATTTAATATAGTATATATATTTTTTAAGTTATTATAATTATTGGTAAATATTGTATGTAATCTACACATTTTTATTTGCTCAAATGTTTTGTATTGATTATGTTTTTATGAAAATGTTATATACATAAAACCAAGATAGTGCGGCCATCTTACATATTAAATATTACAACAAAAGATCCTAATTAGGTGCCCAAATAAAAATCTTCTTCCTCAGATCTTCCTCTTGTAATGTGTGAGGCTGGACTCAAATCTTCTTAGAAATGAAAACGTATTATTGAGTGTTCATTTGAGTGTGTGAGCAAGGATGTGTTTTTTGTGTGTGTTTTATGCTTTGTAGTTCAATATCCTTGAGTAAAGCTGAGGAATTAGAAAATCTGCTGTGTTTTGGCAGTTTGGCCACAGCCACATTCCCAGCAGACCCGAGATACACCAACTCTAATTACCCAACATGCTGAGTCAGCCTCTCTCTCTCTCTCTCTCTCTCTCTCTCCTCTCTCTCTCTCTCTCTCTGACACTGCTCTACTCCTACATTACATAGCATCCATTCTCACGGACAGCAGTGGACTTTCCTCATTTTATTCTGCTCAGCTAAATCAGTTGCATGTGTGTGGTATGATACTGTATGTCACATACATATCATTTCATTTTATGATTGCTTTTCTTACTTCTCCGCATCATATCCCGTGCTCTCCATTATGAATGGCATTAAACATGTCATAAAGCCTAAAAAAGAAATCAGTTTGTGAGATTTACTACATATTTACAATATGAATGTGTGAGTAGTTCAGCAATAATACGTTATTAATATCAGTCCAATGTCACAAGCTACTCACTTCAAATCAGTCACACAGGTTTGTAATTAGGGAATCAGATTAATTCGTTCTAAGAGGTCATGTGTCTTGGGAGTTTGAAGAGTTATATTCACAAGAGAATGCATTGATTGAGGCAGGGGCGTAGATTACGCTGTGGACGTGTCCCCCCCACTTTTAATATCACGGAAATTCGTCCCCCGCACTTTTTCGGGCAAGTGTGTTCGCATAAAGCTTTTCAAGAGCCAGTGGGAATAAATATAGATTTAAATTCAAAGAGACAGGATAGTCTGTTTTATTCGGACCCAGAATAAAGCGAGATGATTACATGCAGTGTTTCATTCATACTGGATGCCGGTTATTATTATTATTGTTTATTGTCCAGCAGTGTATCTGATTTCTAAGCCAATTAAAAGCTAGAAAAATAGAAAAATTTAAGTTGGCTATACACTACCAGTCAAAAGTTTTTGAACATTAAGATATTTAATGTTTTTAAAGAAGTCTCTTCTGCTCAGAAAGCCTGCATTTATTTGATCCAAAGTAGGCCTACAGCAAAAATGAAATATTTTCACTATTTAAAATAACTGTTTTCTATTTGAATATATTTTAAATTGAATTTATTGTGTTTTCAAAGCTGAATTGTTAGCATCATTACCCCAGTCACACGATCCTTCAGAAATCATTCTGATATTCTGATTTGCTGCTAAAAAAACTATTATTATTATGATGTTGAAACAGCCGAGCAGAATTTTTCAGGTTTCTTTGATGAATAGAAAGTTCAGAAGAACAGCATTTATCTGAAATATACATCTTTTGTAACATTATAAATGTGTTTATCATCACTTTTGATCAATTTAAACCATCCTTGCTAAATTAAAGTATTCATTTCTATGATTTCTTTATAAACAAATCAAATAATAGTTATACTGACTCTAAGCTTTTGAATGGTAAAGTGTATAATATTACAAAAGCTTTTTATTTCAGATAAGTTCTGGTCTTTGGATCCTTCTATTCATCAAAGAATCCTGAAAAAATGTACTCAACTGTTTTAAATATTAATAATAATAATTAAAAAAGGTTTCTTGAGCAGCAAATTAAGATATTTAATGTTTTTAAAGAAGTCTCTTCTGCTCAGAAAGCATATCAGAATGATTTATTTGATCTGAAGGATACAGCAAAAATGAAATGACACAAGACTGGAGTAATGATGCTGGAAATACAGCTTTGATCACAGCGATAAATTACATTTTACAATATATTCAAATAGAAAGCAGCTGTTGTATTTAGCAAAACTGTATTTTGGATCAAATCAATGCTGGCTTGGTGAGCAGAAGAGGCTTCTTTAAAAAAAACATAAAAAATCTTACTGTTCATTTGCTGCTAAAAAAACTATTATTATTATGATGTTGAATATACATTACAGCCTGAGCAGAATTTTTCAGGTTTCTTTGATGAATAGAAAGTTCAGAAGAACAGCATGGATTGAGGTGAATGTGTCTGAAATATACATCTTTTGTAACATGATAAATGTGTTTATCCCTCTAACTGATCAGTTAAGGACATGTCAGCATCTTGTGTTATTAAAGTATTCCTTATTATTTAAGATTTCTTTTCAAAAACATAAACAAATCAAATAATAGTTAGTAAACGTGTCAGAATAGACACACATGCACATTAAAATAATTGTTTCGTGTTTTAAAATGTAATCAACATCTAAAAAGCTTTTTATTTCAGATAAGTTCTGGTCTTTGGAAAAGTCTTCTCAGGCATCAAAGAATCCTGAAAAAATTTAGAAATCAGTTTACTGTTTTAAATATTAATAATAATAATTAAAAAAGTCTTCATTTATTTTAAGAAACATCAGCATTAAAATGTATTATCTATTCTTGCTGAATTTCTGAAGGATCATGTGACACAAGACTGGAGTAATTCATGGCACATGATCCTTCACAGCTCATCACATATGCATTACATTTTAAGAAACATTTATATTATTATTATCAATGAAAGCAGCTTGTTGTAAAACAGTTGGGCTGCTTTGGATCAAATAAACTTTACTGCTGGCTTGGTGAGCAGAAGAGGCTTCTTTAAAAAAAAACATAAAAAATCTTACTGGTCATCAATTCAATGCACACTGGTAGGTTGTTGAGTAAAATAATAAATAAACATTACAGAAATGTTATATTGTAATGTGATTTATATATATATATATATATAACATTTCTCTAAAATTAAGGTCTTGCACGACCCTGGATCCGAAATGAGGTGAATTTCACTTAAGAAATAAATACTTACACATGTAACCCTCTAACTGATCCAGTTAAGGACATGTCAGAAATCATCTTTCGGATTATTTAAGGAGTAAACGTGTCATAGACACACATGCACATGTCTTCGCAACATCTAAAAAGAGGCAACATCTTGAAAAGCTCTTCAGGCTGCGAACAAAGTGAAAAGCATTTATTTGTTGCCGAATTCAATCTTTCTTAGAACTTAATCTGACATGCACATCTTACTCTGAGTCTTCAGTGGCTGACATGATGAAATCTTGTGAAGTGCTGAAACATTTATTATTATTATCATTTATTGAAAACAGTTGGGCTGCTTGTTTTTTTGGAAACCATAAACTTTACTGTCACTTTCGATCAATTCAATGCATCATTGTTGAGTAAAATAATAAATAAACAAAAATCTTACTGACCAAACTTTTGAATGGTGGTGTATGTTGTTAATACATTTCTCTAGACTTAAGCATTGTGAGTCAAATTTTTGTCGTTTCGACCTTAGTTGAATGTTTACTATTCTCATTTCCGTCCGTCAGTGACATCCGTAACAAGCTTTTGATAGGCACATTTTCAGTTCAGGATCAGGCAAATTAGTAAAACTGTGACTTTTCTGATGATGTATCCAATCAAATCTATGTTATTTTCCTCACATGCTGTGTATTTTAGACTGCCCTCTGGCTCTTATCAGGCAGTGAACGTGAAGCTGTCATTGGATGCGCTGCTGCAGATGCCCGGCAGTCAGGTGAAGGAAACCTCTGGGCTTCAGTCAGGTGAGTGCTCTTTTTAAAGAGTGCCCTGAGATTCTCTTTCCCTGACCCAATACTAGATATCTTCTGAATTGACTGTGACTTTATGACCTTCAGGGGAGTTTAAAGAGGACAGCGGTTGTTGGTTCTCCGAGCCCATGAGGCGGGACAGTGGCGGCTTGACTCCAGTGGACCAAATTCCGTTACTAGGAGGTTCCCTACGCCCCCACAGCCCTTCCCCTCTGGCCCGGCCCATGACCACTCCCTCCACCCCCTCTACACCTCTCGCCACCTGCCCGTACCCCCGCTACATCCTGTCGCTCGGCGAGGCTCACATTTACCACGGTTACGCAGAGAGTCTGACCGACCCCAGCCCGTATTACACCTCCCGTCCCGTCAGACTCCACGGACACACCTCGACTCCACCCATAACCCCGCCCTCCCGGAGGAGACACCGCCTCAAGCCTCCCTGCACACCTCCTCCACCGTCCCGCAAAGTTCTGCACCTCCTCCCAAACATCTCGCTGCCCCGCAGCAAGAGCCACGAGAGTCAGCTCGGCCACCGCATCGAAGATACATCCACTAACAAGTAGGTCTTGAGGAATCGGACCACAAAAGTATAGACTTCAGAAAGGACATAAAGCCTAATTTATACGTATTATATTTGATACGTTTCTGAGGCCCAAGATTTTTTGTAAAGGTTCGATAAATTCCATTTCTATTATGTCAGGTTTTATAGATTAAATCACTTGAATTATCAACATTGACTGTGTTTTCATAAGTCATGCCTGTTTCTACACAGTTACTAATAGCAATCTGTGATGATGCAAAAACCAATAACGGCAACAATGTGACCACAGATTAACGTCACTCTACTCGCCGGCAGTTTCATGATTTTTGTTGGTGTTTGCTCGATATGGGCTTTCCAGCAACTGATTCTGATATTTAGAGTCAAGTATATTAATCAAATGTTTGACACAATTGACAAAAATGTGCCTAATGATTTAAAACCATTTTGATCTAAACACTTAGGCTTAATAAAAATATATATATAAATAAATAATGATAATACATTATGCATACATACAGAATTAATTCCTTTATAAACTAATTTTAAAATAATTAATTATATTCTACTAAATGATGCAGTTGGACTACATAGTGATGGAAATCAGCCAACAAGTGTCCAGCATACATGGAAACATCAATTTCCAAACTATATGTTATATTATATTATATTATATGATTAATGTAAAGAACGAAAAGAAGAATACAGAGTGAGAAAACATTTTACATTATCATTATCATCATTATTCTAAATGAATTTTGAGGCGTAAATACTCTTGGCATTTAATAAATGTTTAATTTACACAATATTTCCTCTAAATTGACAAAAATATTTTTTAAAACAGGAGAGGTGCATGTTCATGTTTCATGAAAAGTTTACCAAACAGGCTAAACTTGTGCAATTAATCCCAAATTAGCCAGATATCAGCCGAATAATTAGCTTGACATTGACTGTCTTTCATTGTTCTTAGGTGTGTGAAGAAAAACAAGCTGTTTCTGAACGTCCAGATTAATGGAAACGGTTGTGAGGACTCTCCGTCTCGCTCGCCCACTCTCTCCGCACGGACCCCTGGGGCAGCACCCGCCACAGCCCCGTACACTTTGCCAGGCACTCCCACACTAAAGGAAGAGCACATCGGCCTGCGGAGTGAGTTCAACAGCACAATTACAGCATTTCAAAGACATGCACGGTTCTTGACTGAGCAGATCTGTAGTTCAAAATAGACCAGACTGCAGTGAAGTGCCTACTGAATGCTGATCAGACTGAGGTCACAGTTCAACCTCTCAGAGTGAAGAGGAAGCTCTCACCTGCGCTCTACACACTCAAATACTCCTGCTATCGCCGACGGTTTTCAGGGAGCGGAGTAAATGATTCACCAGCAGCACTTTGTAGGAGCACAGCTGTTTATTGAGAGTTTGCTACTGAGTCTAGACGAGTGTTTGTTGTGTTTTCGAGGTCCAGTATATCTGGTGGTTTTATGTCTAAAAGCATGCTGTTTAGAGATACTTAATCAATTGAAGACTCTCATTTAAACTGTCTCTGTCTGTTCTGTCACTCTCTAGATAATATTACCGTCCATCGCAACTCACCTCAGGCTCTGCGGAGAGACATTGGGCTGGCTGTCACTCACAGGTCTCCCCGCCTCCTATGCTCTCCTTTATTGAACAAAATCGGTGAAAATTATTGTTGAATTCTGTCCCAGAGACATAAAGATGTTTTTGTGTGTTTGTGTGCATTTCTAGGTTTTCTACAAAGTCATGGCTCTCCCAGACCTGTCAAGTGTGCCAGAAAAACATGATCTTTGGGGTGAAATGCAAACATTGCAGGTGAGTGACAACAAGTACTTAAAGGCCTAGTCCACCAAAAAAAAAATATATATAATTTTGTCACCCTCATGTTGTTCCAAACCCATGTGACTTTTTCTTCTGTTGAACATAACTGAATATATTCTGAATAATTGTTCATAACCGAACAATTTCAGGTCCCATATTTTTTTTGTCTATACAGTGAAAATGAGTGGAAACTGAAACTGTTTACTTACCAAGATTCTTCAAAATATCTAAAACATAAAATATTCTTCTTTATTGTTCAGTGGCCAAGTCATATTTCACACCTCGAAAGGAAAAAGAAGAAACTTTATTTTGCATTAAAAATGAAACCTATTTTAAGGATTAAAATTATTTTTTTGCAGTGTGAAATTATTTTAATGACAATAATAATTTTTTTTTATTAATTACCAAATTTCCATTGCAGTGGTGCAAAACATATAATCATCTTTATTGTAATAAAGTAGTGAAAGGCATCTTGCCTGAATGCAATAAATATTTTTTTTAATTAAAATCAGCATAAATTAAATTCAATATAGTAAAAACTACCATTGCTGAAAATACTACATACATTTACTATAATATATTGCATATCATCCTTTAAAATTATATATATATATATATATATATATATAATCTTTATTTTGTTTCATTAAGTATATCTTTAATTTATAAACTTTGTAAAGCATATATATAGTTTTTATAACCTGTAAATGTGCTTAACTAGTTTTGTTAAGCCTCATTTACCGCTATTGTCGTTGTGTCCTCAGAGTAATCTATGTGAATATCACGTCTCATCTTATCCTCTCGTAGGTTAAAGTGTCACAACAAATGCACTAAAGAAGCTCCACCCTGCAGAATCTCCTTCTTCCCCAGTAAGATTCTCTTATCTGTTGCTCAGATATAAGAACATACATAATGACAGACATGCTTTTCTAATAATTTCATGTGTGTCTCTCAGTCACAAAGATTCGTAGGACTGAGTCTGTACCCTCAGACATTAACAACCCCGTGGACCGTCCACCCGAAGCACCCCAGTTCGGGACGCTACCGAAGGCAATAACAAAGAAGGTACTGGTTCCTGTTTGACAGAATGATATACTAGTATACAGCTTGTCCTGTTTTTGTTGCATGCAGTATATATATATATTCTCCAGATTATGCAAATCACGTCTTTTTTTAATAGCATGCAATTAAAAACAATTCTGTGGGATCAATATGGTTAATTTCTGGCAGGATCAACCTCCAGCGCTGAATCAGCTGGACTCTAGCAGTAATCCATCCTCCACCACTTCCTCTACACCTTCATCTCCCGCCCCCTTCCTGCAGAGCAATCCTCCAAGTGTAACCCCGCCCCCAAACCCCTCCCCAAAGGGCCACCGTGACAACCGCTTCCACTTTCCAGGTAAGCACCTGTAAACACTGACGCTGCAATAAATGAACACATTAACAAATACTACACTGATTAATACATAACACACATCTGCATTAATCCCCGGTAAAAATGCTGATATTGAGGACTCTTTATCTGCATGTAACAATGTAACTCAACATAAGGCATAATGGGACTTCGCCTCTAACCCCAGACTGTCTCTCTGTCTGCTTCCTGCCTGTCTTCCTCTCTTCCTGTCTTCCTCCTGTGTGGCAAAGCTGCATGTTATTTTCAGCACCGACAGCAGTTCATCTTCCCTGGTGAGTTATAAAACACTGAGTCTGTTATGTTCCTCAGCCCTCATAATGACCTCCAAGATTCAGTGGAGCAAATGTAATAAACGTGAATTATTTCAGCACAGTTATATAAATGCATTGTTATAATGCATTGTTAATATATAAAGTGTTATAATCAGGCATATATTCAGTCTCACATTATGTTGGTGAACAGAAAAGCCCACTGTCTTTTCTTTTTATTGTAATACCATTTCTGCTTGTAAAAGCATATTGAAATAACTTTAGATTATACAAAAAGAACAACAACAACAAAAGAATATGTAGGTGGAGTAAAATAGCTAATCAATTTTGCCTAATATTTATTGTAATTAGCTACAATTTTCAGGTAAATTTGTTTTCTACATTTTTGTTTATTGAAATAAAGTTAAAAGTTAAGCTTAAAAAACGTATTTACAAACATGAAAAATACAAAATGAAAATTAAATATGAATATGAACATTAAAAATGTTGCCTTGACAACTAAGACTGTATAACTAAATGGATATATTAAAAATCTAAAATAAAATGGCAAAATGTAAATGAACATAAAAATGATAACTCAAAATATAAAAATGAAAGGTAATTTAATATATTAATAAATACTATAATAGTACACTAAAACTACATACTGCTAATGTTATCCTGACAATAATTTGATGATACATGTACACCACATTTACAGATGTAAGAACTATAAAGTCCCTCAAACTTTTTTAGCAAGAGCTTATTTTTATGGATTCCTTGTCTAAAACAATGAAATTCAGCAGATTTTCAGCCATGAAATGGCTAGCATAGTCTCCAGCAGATCATTTTATCCAGTCTGAAGTGAACTGAACTGACTTTTACAAATGTACAATCTGAGCAATGCCTAAAGTAATGTGTTTTGCATGTTTTGCATGCTGGGCTTTGGTCTGGTTTATACTTGTGAGATTAGATGCACCCTGCTGGTGATTTGTGGCGCTGCATCTTGCATTAAGCAATAATAATATCAGTAATTCTGTATCGGTACAAATAGAAAAAACATGTTTACAGAGTCAGTGAATTTAACTCTTTCTAACTTAATAAGCTGGTCAATATTTTAATGTCTTTCACAGATGTGTGCAGCTCCAGCCTCCTTCATTCAGATGGACTTCCAGACACAGTGTAAGTAACGGTAAAATTACTGCTCAGAAGCATAAATATACAGCTGCCTGTTCTGCATTCAGTCATAGCGACAGCTAAATATTGAATTGTATTCACAGAAACGAGATCGATCCATCATTAGAGGAGATGCATGCAGAACAAGACGAGGAAGATGACAGAGAGGTGAGACGTTTGTGGAACTGGAATCTAAATTAAAGATGGAATACAGATGTACTATAAAATCATGTAGTGTATAACAGGCACAGTTTTTCCTCTGTAACCATTTACAAAGTCAGCAAGAGCGTGACACAGAAATGTATTCCAGCCTCAAGTAGCACTTCCAGCACTGCTGAGAAAACTCATTGTGATTGGTTCCTCTCGTCTAGGAACTTGAGGAAGAAGAAGAAGAGGAAATAGAAGCAGAGGAGGAAGAATATGTAGCAGTGGAGGAGGAAGACGAAGAGGAAGAGCTGGAGGATGAAGAGGAGGAGGATATGGAAGAGCTGAACCACAGCTCAGAAGGAGACGAGCTGGACGACCTGCCCAGTACGCGAGGAGGAACACACTGGAAGGGTCCCATCTCTCGTAAGGCCAGCCAGACCAGCGTTTACCTGCAGGAGTGGGACATTCCCTTCGAGCAGCTGGATCTCGGCGAGCTCATCGGGAAGGGGCGCTGGGGTCGGGTCCATCGCGGCCGCTGGCACGGAGAGGTGGCCATCCGACTTCTGGAGATCGACGGAAACAACCAGGACCACCTGAAGCTCTTCAAGAAGGAGGTGATGAACTACAGACAGACGCGCCACGAGAACGTAGTCCTCTTCATGGGAGCTTGCATGGCTCCGCCTCATCTCGCCATCATTACCAGGTAGAGTCTCAAACATCTGAGTCCGTCAAGCGATCGAGAAATGGTCATTGACAAGCACGTCTTAATTTCCCCACAGCTTCTGCAAAGGCCGGACGTTGTATTCTGTCGTGAGGGACACGAAAAACACGCTGGACATCAATAAGACTCGGCAGATTGCGCAGGAGATTGTGAAGGTAGTGTTTGCGTGTTTAGGGATCTTGTTTCTCAGAAACGAAAGTCATCATAGTTTGGAACGCTTGTATGGAGGTGAAGAAAGAAAAACAATATTTTAGTGCTTCTATGACTTTACAGGAAGAGGGAAAAATACTGAGAGATTTATTATATTGGTCAGGAGAGAGAAATGTGTCAAATTTGCCATCATTGCATCATGGAAATGAATGCTAAGGTAATAAAAGTTTATAGTGTTATAAATGTACACTAGTGGTCAAAAATTTGTAATAATAATTTTTTTTATGCTTTTGAAAGAAGTCTCTTGTGTTCACCAAGGCTGCATTGTTTTATTAGACAACCATTAAAAACATTAATATTGTGAAATTGTTCAAAAAAATGTTTGAATATATTTAAAATGTAAATTATTCTTGTGATGGCAAAAGCTGAATTTTCATCAGCCATTACTTCAGTATTCTCATGATACTTTAGGAACCATTTCAATATGCTGATTTGGGGCTCAATTGTTGTAAATTATTATCAGTGCTTAATAATTAATAATATTTATTATTATCAGTGTTTTACTGCTTAATATTTTTGTGGAAACCATACATTTTGGATTCTTGGAATAGAAAGTTCAGAAGAACAGCATTTATTTGACAGAAATCTTTTTTAAATATTTTGAATGGTGTATCACAGTTTCCACAATATATTATATATATATATAAAACAAAATCGTTTTCGTCATTAATAAGACATGTTTGGATCATGAAGGATCATGTGAAACTGAAGTAATGGTTGCTAAATATTCAGCTTTGCATCACAGGAATAAAATAATTTATTTAAAAATATATTAAAATGGAATACAATACTTTTAAGTTGCAATAATTTTCCATAATATTATCATCAAATATATATATATATATATATATATATATAAAATGCAGTCTAGGTAAGACAAGAGACTTTAAAAAAAACATGAAAAAATCTTAGTCCAAACATTTGACCACTAGTGTACATTATTTTATTTAAAAGAATAATAATATGAAAAAGCTTTGCTAGATAGATTTACAAAGGTAATAACTGAGGAAACGCGTCTGTAAAGTGGTGGATGAGTTGTGTATGTGTGCGGCTGTGTACGATTCAAATCCTGCTTGTGTTTCCTGTATTTCAGGGAATGGGCTATCTTCATGCTAAGGGCATCGTTCACAAGGACCTTAAATCAAAAAACGTCTTTCATGACACAAACAAAGTAGTCATCACTGACTTTGGCCTTTTCGGGATCTCTGGAGTGGTTCAGGAGGGCCGGTACGTCACTGCATTACTCTTGATAACATGGATTGGTTCTGTAAATCAATGGTTGGGTCTGTTGTGTTTTTAGACGTGAAAACGAGCTGAAGCTTCCTCATGGGTGGATCTGTTATTTGGCTCCAGAAATCGTGCGTAAAATGAGTCCCGGAAACAATGAGGACAGACTTCCGTTTTCTAATGCTGCTGATGTTTATGCCTTTGGGTGAGAATTATACTTGACTTCAGAAAATTCACCCCAAATAGTGCTGCGTTGACCTGCCGCCTTATCTGCTCTCTTTTAGCACCATCTGGTACGAGCTGCAGGCGAGAGACTGGCCCATCACCAGTCAGCCCGTAGAGGCCACCATCTGGCAGGTGGGCAGTGGAGAGGGCATCAGGAGGGTCCTGGCAGAGATCAACTTGGGAAAAGAGGTCACGGTGAGTGCCACATTTTAAGTCTATTTATTATTGGACACCTGCTCAGTGGAATGGCAGTGAAATTATGCTACTTCACTCCACTTCCCATGCCAAGAGTCGAACCCAGACCGCCTGGGTGAAAATTAGCTCATGTGACAGCTAGACCATATTGGACTTTTTTATAATAATACTTTTATGTATTATTAAGTATCAATTATTCATTATTATTGTTAATTATTAATATTATTTGTTTATTGTGTGCATTTCCATAGCTCAAGTACACTTGATCAGTCAGATTAATAAATATAATTAAATTAATGCAGGGAAAAAATAACTGGCAATACAAATTAAAGAATAGTATAATTTAGAAATTACAGAAATATAGAGAAAAAACATAAAAATAGATCAAAATGAATGTGTCATAGTTTAATGTAACTGTAAATCTTGCTAACCATTTGTAAATAATGTGTTTGTAAATAAAATAAATTTATTTTTCATTTAATTTCATGGTTTAGTACTGTAGAAGTTGTTTAAGAGAAGCACAAAACACTGTAGAGTGCTACCTTATACGTTGACCAAAATGAGGTATCTTAGATGTTATCCTTGTAAAATCATCCAAAGGTCAGCTGTTTGTGCTGACTGCTTGATTCCTGTCTGTGCCACAGGAGATTCTGTCTGCCTGCTGGTCATATGACTCTCGTAATCGGCCCACGTTCACGCAGCTGACCGACATGCTGGAGAAACTGCCCAAACTCAACCGCCGCCTGTCTCATCCTGCGCACTTCTGGAAGTCTGCAGAGTACGTATCCTAGAATCTGGCACACTGTGAAAAGAGGACAAACAGGTGGTAGAAACCTGTACAGTCTGCAGAAACGACGACAAAGATGACCTCAGAGACACCGCAATGAATCAAATGTGTTGTTTGTTTGGTTACTTTCTGTCTGACCCTCTCTTCACTTAGAGTATTTTTATCTTGTTCAGTCATTATTTTTACCAGCAGCATCTGTCTAACATTCAGAAGAGCAGTATCAGCACTTATAACAGCATAGGTCAACTGTTTAAATTGGAAAAATAATCCCATAATCACAACAATTTAATAGCAATACAAATTATGTCAAATTAATAATACGCACACACACACACACACACACACACACACACACACACACACATATATATATATATATATATATATTAGTAGTATTTAATGCAAATATAGTATAACTTGTGTTTGTTTGTATGCTGGGTTTTATTGTATTTGTTATACTTGTATTTGTTTTATTGTTTCGCCATGAAAATAGCCTAAGATGCTGACATGGCCTTAATTAAAAATATACTACTACTACTACTAGTTAATGCAAATAATTATTATTAATGTATTTATATAATCACAATCATTGTTCATTAATAATAATAATGAATTTATTATTTATTATATTTAACAACAAAATAATTACAATACTTGTCCTTATTACTTATATTTTATCCCATTATTAGTAGTAGTATTTAATGATTTAATGCAAATAATAATTATAGATGTATTTAAATAATAACAACAATTATAATATATATATATATAGTATAGTTAATAATAACAACAACAAAATAATAATAATAATTCTTATTACTTATAATTTTAATCCCATAATCACAACAATTATAGCAATACAGTTATTTAAAACACACACACACACACACACACACACACACACACACACACACACACACACACACACACACACACACACACACACACACACACACACACACACACACACACAATAGTGGTAGTATTTCATATTAATAATATTAATCATTATTGGTGATGTTGGAATGACAATATTTTATTGGAATATTGGATATTGGAATGATAATATTTATATAATTATTAACTGCAAAATAATCATAATAATTCTTATTCTTCTTACTATTAATATTAATCATTTGTTTTTTACTTTTTGAGGTGTTTCTAGTAGTGTTTGCTAGTAATGAACATTTCTGCTTTTTCTAAAACGACATACTACATATGTAGAATCTAATTATTTCTTCAGCTTGGTCAAGTTTTAGAAGATTTGGTTAGAAGGTTTGCACTCTTATTAACTTCATTTCAAAACATGAATTATTAATCCTGAAGGTGCATTAAGTAATTTAATTCCAAAAAATGAAAATGATGCTCTCTTAGACTCTAGTCATATCTGTGATATTGTGTATATTAAGATGGTCCTTCTCATTTCACTCAACACTATAGCTTCCATCTTGAGAGCACATGACCAGTTAAATACTAGGTACTTTATGACAAACAAAAATGACTTGGTGCACTTTTAACAAATGCTTCCTTACTGCTAATTTCCTCTCCAACTGTAAATTCATAACTGTAGAACTGTCAATTTCTCTCTCTAATCTGCTTCTTTTTCTGTTTTTGTCTATGGTTATTTCTTGTCATTGTAGGTTGTAGCCGCGTGCCTGAAACATGAGCAATGCAAAACACAATTCCTGGCTCTGCCTTGCATGCCTGCTGAACGCCTGACCTCTTCTGGACTTACAAACTAACATCGCCTGCTCTTCCGTCTCTAACTTTCTTTGGTTCTGTGGGTGGTGGGATGGGGGACTGCTGTGGCGATGTGTAAAACGAAATGCTTTGCCTTTTTTATTCCTATTATGATTTTCGGAGTGTGCGACTGGTTCTCGCTTTCCACTCGAGTTTGTGACGTCACGTGACACATTTTTCCCGCTGGATTCGCAGGATTCAATGACACTACGATGAAGATGTTCTCTTTCTCTCTCTCCCTCTCCTGTGGTCTTGGTGCCTCTTAGTCCTGTGTGACATGCGCTGATTCTGTCTCTGATTGGCTCGTCTGGTTCATGCTAACACACCTTTAGTTGTCACTCTTCATCCATGGTGTCCGATAGTAGACGTTTTGTTTCACAAATGATAATGTTCTTGATGGTGTTCAAAATTAGGTGTGTAAGTCACATAAGGGCCCTTTCTGAGTAGAGATTGCGAAAATGAGCCAAAGAGAAGCAATGTGTGTCTTCTCACCCGAGTACAGGGCCTGATTTTCCACGAAGAAGACGTTGAACGTTTGTGTTAAAGCGAGATTTCGATGAACCCAGCAGAACACTGTTCCATAAGTTGTGTAAACATGAACTCTCATGTGTGTTTGTGTGTACCGTGCGTGTTTGTAACGTGTATGTGGAAGGGTGTGTGTTTGTTTGTTCTGTGAAAGACTGGACTTTGTGGTTTGGAAATATCAATGACAATGTAAAATATTTATGTATAAATATGGTTTATTTATTGTACAGTCAATGAACAGAATTCTTTTAATATTTATATGGACATTTTGTATAAATAAATAAATATATATACTGTACATCATGACATTTTGAATAGGTACTGCTGTGCTATCCCAAATGTAAATATTCTTTATATTTTTTCATGTAAAAAAACAACAACAAAGCAAAAAAAACATGGAAAACTTTTTTAGAATGGGTCGATACATGTCATGTACAGTCATATTTTTATATTGCATGTGGCTACTGTACACCGTGTCTGTTCTCATCCTTGAAAGACAATAAAATCGAGCTTGTCACGTGACTGTGGTCAAATCTATACACGTTAGAATCTTAAAAGGATCTCAGAGATTTATGACGTGATGCCAGACAGAATTAAACGTGTTTATGATGATATTGTTTCTCATATCGCACAGAACATGCTTAAACCCGATGCACACAAGTGTGTGTTTCAGCATCCTACATTAAATGAATGTTCCGGATTGAGGGGTGTAACCAAATAATTATTGAAAAACTTGTATTAGGCAACCACTCATCTGAACATGTCGGATAAATATAGGCAACAACAATTGTTGTAATTATGACTAATGTCCCTCTCATTGAGCACAATTCTGTTTGTTGTTACAATGAAGAAAAAGACTCATGTCTTGTAGATGTAGACTGTTATACCTGTAATGACCTGTAGATGTCAGTGTTACACTGTCACTGAAGAAAGTCCAACCCAAAACTGGAAAAGGTAAGGTGTATCAATACATATTTCACACTACTTCACCGGTACAGTGAGGCCCTTGATACCACTTTTTCCCTTTAAAATAATTTTCCTCTTTCAAAGCTGTAACTAACAATGCATTCAGAGGTTCAGGGAACTATGTAACACTTGAGTGATGATGCAGGCCCATCGGTGCCTGTGGAATATAAAACCCTGTCGTTTAATATACTGATTATAATGAATGCTTTTTTTTTTTTATTCGTTTTTTTATATTAAGAAATATGGCCTATTACTAGAGAACAGTGAAGTTTGCATGCTTATATTACAGTATTCAACTGTAAGAGAGTAAATGAACTGTCACTCTGAACCCAGCATCATGCTGCCAGCAGTACGTATTCTTGTGAGGTCTGCAGACTCCTGAGAAACTGTCCATTCTCTGTTTCCACTGCAGAGGTTTGAGCTCCAGGGCTCTTCACAAAGGTTTTCTTTGTGTCTCGAGGCAGCTTCTAATTTCTCTGTGTCTGAGAGCGTTCACTGTTCTGCGTTGACCTTGCTGTTTCCGGCATCTCTTTGAGTTTTACTCACACACTGCCTGCAACAAGCTGCTCTTTCTTCTGCTCTCTCTTTCTGCCTTTCCCAAAATTCATAAATCTGTTTCCTTTACAGCATGTGACTGTAAAATGGCTAAATGCAAGAGAGATGGCCTGCTTTTAGACAGAGGGTTATTAAAACATTACACAAGAACAGATATTCACAAACCTCACGTGTTACAATATTTTTTTGTATATTGTTTTATAATAACGCTCAGAAATTTCTAGATTAGGGATTGATATATTTAGAGCTAATATGAACACAGTATATTTATTTCCAAATAATCATTATTATCATAAAGTAATTTCCTGGTTTGTGATCCTGTCCCACTGGTTCTCTCTTTTTATATATACATGAATATTAGTTTCAGTTTCAGTTTTTATCGTATAGTTTTCTTCTCCCTCAATTCATTTCACGTCCAATATGTTTTACTGATATGATGACTATTGATTACAATGTTGGAAAAGCATTAAATAATAATATTGTGTGATATTAACGGAATAAAGTTTCATATTAGGAATATAGAATTTTGTTTATATACTAAATATAATTCAAATAAAAAATTAAGCATTTTTTTTCTCTGTCAGTGTATGAATATTCGTTTCAGTTTTAATAAATTGTATAGTAAGTTTTCTCTCTGACAATTAATTTTACGTCCGAGAAGCTTTACTGGCGCGTGATTATATAATTATAAACAAAGAGACAAAAATAAAATAAAAAACAAAAACAATCTCTCTCTCTCGCTCGCTCGCTCGCTCTCTGCTGGCGCATGCGCACTCGTGTTTTCATCTCCCATCTGCACCGCTGCTGTGCTGCTGCTTCGCTGGATCGGAGGATTCAAACTTCCGGCACTGTCATGGCGGCATGCTGCTCCTTCTGACACCGACCAGACCGTATACCGAGCCGTCCCTCGTTCGGCCCTCAGCGCGGCGTGCATCGAGGAGCGCAAGGGTTGTAGACCGCGGAAAAGGCGTCCTTTCCTCCTCCACTTCATCATCATCTTCACCATCATCATCATCATCAGCGGCGGCGGAGGTGCAGGCGTGAGCGGCCATGGCGGCGCAGAAGCCCGTGGAGTGGGTCCAGGCCGTCATCACCCGATTCGACGAGCAGGTCAGAGCAGCTCTCTGAACGCCTCGTCTGCACGGATGCGCAGTTACGCAGCTGTCGCAGCGCATCCGTGCAGCCGCTGCGCGTCTCATTCTGGTGCTGTTGTGTTTATATCCTGTAACAACGTTGAATGCATGGGACGCGACTAGTTTTGTAGTACATGTTCCTCAGCATCCTCTACTTAACCTGAAACTCTTGTCAATGTCAACTCAAAACCTAAACAAACCCTACTATCCTAAAATCATAGGGCAAGGGTTCATCTTAAATCAATCCTCCTAATCACTCGGCTACTGATTTTAGGGTTAGGACCTGTAGTAGCATGCCTGTCATTAAACAAAAAAAGGTTTGGACAGTGATTGGAAAAACATTCTTCTTGACCAATCACTGCTCTTGGATTTTAGGGATAGGGTTAGGGTCAGGGTCGCCCCTAGGTGTCCCATCTGCCACACCACTATGACCCACAGGCCAAAACCATATATCTTTCACATTTTATTTAACCCTTTAACTGGCACAAATATGCAAATTACTCATTCAAATAATTAAATAAATCCATAAAATACAGGTTTCTGTAAAGGCAGTAGTTTTTTGTGTAGTTGTAGTGTTTGATTTCATGCAAATTTAACATACAAGAAGAAATAACGTACAATTTTGTGTACAAAATAGGGTACACAAATGATGATAAAAACATAAATGTCTTTCTTATTAATAGACGTACCTCAATACAAAATCAATTCTTGCTCAAGGGCAATAAAATGGGGTTTATGTTTGGTGCATTTACATCTATTAATGTAAAATCTTCCAGTAAACTAACACAAGTTTATGCAGGGATATGTGTTATTTTGTTATTTATATTAAAAAACATACAGAATCTGTCCATAAAATAAATGAAAGTCAGATGAAACATTCTGGATGTTCAAAGCATTAAAATGACTCAAAAAGACACTCCTTAAATAAATGAACAATAGTTTTGGACAGAACTTCACAAAGAGAACAGGGTGTATGCGATACGTGCCTCTGTGTACACAGATATTGAGACAGTTTCTTGGGATTTAACCGCTTTGTACCACTTACATTCTTAATTAATAATTGAATTTATTTTACTTCCTAGCAAGGTAGAAGGCTATGAATATTTTGACTATTCAATTTGAATGTCGTTGGGTATCCTTGAACATTCGGTTGATTTTTAGTATAGAAAGTATTAAATAAAATTGTAATAACACATTTGTGTACAAACATCTTATAAACATCACGTGCATAATAAATCATAAATGTCACGTAAACATGTGAATAAACTCCAACTGTAAGCCAAGCCGTTTTTGTGACGAGTAAACTCTTCAAAATTGGATATCTTGTCAACATACAGAGGCTATCAAGGGTTAAAATTCTGTCTATGATTGGTTGACAAATGTTGCTCCAGGAACATGTCGTGTCCTACTTTTGTAATTCACATCATGTGAGATGAGTTATTGTTTATACTTTCACTTCATATTTTGTGTCCCACAAGCGAATGACCATTGATTGATCCACACAGCTTCACTTTCTCATCTAAGAGCTGTGTCGTCAGTTTAATATCTCTTCAGAGCTGTACTGGGTTATTAGGTTACTTCAGATTCAGTGAGGTATAGGCCTAGCTGGGTAGTATCTTATGCAATGATGACTCTCCCTGTTTAGTGTGGATCCTACTGGTTTAAACCTGCAGTTGTACTTATGAAACAGATTGTAAGTTAGAAATATAACCCATTGTTTACTAGACAGGCGAAAGCCTGTGAATGGTTAAGCTTGCATGTTTTCTTTTCATCTCATTTGCGTTGTTTTAACGGCATAAACTTGCCTGTGTTAAAAGTCCAGAAGTTTTTGACTAAAATTTGACCAGACACCAAAGAAACATTGACAGACCTAACATTGACAGTCATGGCAGACACAAAAATGGTCATTATTTACTCATCCTCATATTGTTCCAAACACGTTTGGATCGTTTTGACGTTCTGTGGATCACAAAAGGCGAGTTTCTGAGAGCATATTGTATTTATATGTTTTTAATTTTCATTTTGGGGAAACTTTCTATTTAAGAGCAAAATTCTGTGAGTGTCACGATAAATATGATGTTTATGAGCAAGTTAATGGTAACACAGGAAGAATATTTCCTTTTAGGCCTTATCTACTTGAGCTAAGAAAGGTACAAGCCACTATTTCTGCCCCTCAAAGACTTCTGAAGGTACTGCTGCAACAAACATTTTTGGAAACATGAACCAGTGTTTCCGCATTGAGTCTTTAGCCTGATTTCTTTTAGCGGTAAATACCAGATTTGGTGGCATACACACACTGACCAGTGTACTTGTAAGTCTGTCTAGCCAACAGTTGGAGCACGAAGTAAGCCTTGTTGAAGGGGGGGCTTGTGGTCTGTGTCGGGATCATTGCAGTTTGATTGAAGTTCAGCGGAGATTAGGGGTGTTTTGTGATGCTAAACCTGGCCTAAACTCTGGATAATCCCAAAATGGGATTCCGTTCTGCCGATTGGCCGAGATTAACTACCGTTTACTTTTTGTAGTAGCAAGTTACAATACAAAGGGGGATTTTTGAAGAATATGCAGGCTACTATTTTGCATTTAATAAAAATAAATGGGCTTTCAAGCTACAAAATGACAAAAAATACCATAAAAACACAATAAAAATGGTTTATAAAATTTGTGCACGATATTCCATGTCTTATGTGAGAACAGAATGAAATGAAGATATCTCTCACTCAGAGAGTTTGTCCTGTAAGTAAGTTGAAACTTCTTCTGAACATGTATTTGTCTGTATCTGAACATGTTTGTTTGTTTTTAGCTTCCTGTGAAAGTCGGCGTGCAAAACACACACACTAAAATCAGCACGGAACACAATAAGGAATGTCTGATCAACATCTCCAGGTACAAATTCTCCCTGGTCATCAGTGGACTCACCAACATACTGAAGAACGTCAACAACATGGTGAGTGTTTATTCAAGGGTTGGTGCACAAGCGCAAGAGACGTTTACAAATGGAGTTAATGTGTATTTTTAATATCATATTTACACTTCCTTTCAAAAGTGTTCAAAGTCAGGAAGATTTCATGTTTTTGGAAAAGGTCTCTTATGCTCAAAAAGGCTGCATTTATTTGACTAAAAATACAGTAGAAACAGGAATATTGTAAAAGATTATTAATATTTAAAATAACAGTTTTATATTATAACACTTTTTAAAAAATGTAATTTTTTAGCATTACTACTCCAATCTTCAGTGTCACATGATCATATATTCTAATATGCTGATTTGGTGTTCAAGAAACATTTATTTTTATCATTAATGTCGAAAGCAAATGTGCTGCTTAATATTTTTGTGGAAACCGTGATACTTTTATTTTCAAAAGAACAGCATTTATTTGAAAAACATAAATGTAACATCAATGTCTTTACTGTCTCTTTTGATTAATTGAATGCATTATTGCTAAATAAATTGGTGTATTGATAAATGTATTGGTCTGTCCCTAGGCAAAAGCTACTGTGAACGTTTGTTCTAGACTGTTCTTTGTGCTAGAGCTCTATGGCACATGTGCTGGTCTCTCTCTCTCTTGCAGCGGATATTTGGAGATACTGCAGAGAAGAACCTTTACCTGTCCCAGCTTATCATCATGGACACACTGGAGAAGTGCCTGGCAGGGGTGAGAGACGACTGCAGACCATTCATTGAGCTGTCACCATTGTGCCATTATTGCCTTTTAAACTTCAATTTTGAAGTGAGATGAACATCTAGATGTTGATCATTCTTCTAAAGAAGTCCTGTAAACTCTCTTTATCTCTCCAGCAACCAAAGGACAGCATGCGTCTGGATGAGACGATGCTTGTAAAGCAGTTATTGCCCGAGATCTGTCATTTCATCCACACGTACCGTGATGGAAACCAGTACGCGTCCGAGCTGAGGAACTCAGCCTGTGGGGTTCTGTTCTCTCTGAGCTGCAGTAACTTCAACGCTGTCTTCAGCCGCATCTCCACCAGGTACATACGAACCCTTGTGATTAGGTGGAAGGAATGAATGGATCTGATCTCTCTGATCCCCTGCAGGTTGCAGGAGCTGACCGTCTGCTCTGAGGATAACGTAGACGTGCACGACATCGAGCTCATCCAGTACATCAACGTGGACTGCTGTAAATTGAAACGCCTCCTGCAAGGTTTGATTGACTCAAACTAAAGCTTTAATGCTCGGAGCTGAAATAAATTGATGTGGGGAGTTCTGGAGAAAATATTAGAGGCAACAGGAAAAGTATCTATTTTTCTTTTAATGTGTCAAAGTCTTTTCTTTTTGCAGAAACTGTGTTTAAATTTAAAGCTTTAAAGAAGCCAGCCCAGTTGAGTGTCATCTACAATTTAGAGAAGGTAGGTGGAATTATTTATTATTATGTGAAATATTACAGCTGTGCGCCTCATATAATACAATTTAAAATTACAATATAATAACTATTTTATTATATTACTTTTATTTTTTATTTTATTATATTATGAAGAAATTACGAAAATTACCCTAATAACAATATAAATATTATTATAATATAAACTGTATTATTATTATTATATTAAATATCATCGTTATTATATATTATATTATTATTATAGCCAAAATTGATACCCCTAACTCCACTGTGTGTAGCATAATGTGTGTGTATGTATATACAAAGCATTTTTTATATATAGTACTGATTAATTTTCATTTGTATGTCAAGGACAGCTTCTTGTTTTTATAGATTTAAATGGTTAATTTAACATTTGGTAATCTGTTAGTGTTTTGTATGAAATTGCCTCTACTGCCACCCAGTGATGTCCTCTCTCAGTGCAGGAAACATCTGCTGAGTGTGTTTTTGATTGAATTTGCAGGCGTTCTGGAACTGGGTGGAAAATTATGCTGATGAATTCACCAGGTTGTACCAGAGGCCTCAGGCGGACATGGCTGGTGCGCCCACTGAAAACCTCACTGTACCATATCAGCATTGCTTTGGAGAGGAGATGTGAATCTGATCTCTGTGTCTGTGTCGTGTGTGTGTGTGTGTGTGTGTGTGTGTGTTTCAGAGTGTGCTGAGAAGCTGTTTGATCTGGTGGATAGTTTTGCTGAGAGTACGAAGAGGAAAGCAGCCGTTTGGCCCCTGCAGATCATCCTCCTCATCCTCTGTCCTGACATCACTCAAGATATGTCCAGAGACACGTCAGATGACTCCAAAGTCAACAAGGCAAACAAATTTGTGCATGTGTACTTCTCAGGATCACCTCTTGACCATTATAGTTCTTAAATTATAATAACTAATAAAAGACAGCTTGGATAGCTGATTAACTTTTAAATATTGTAAATACTGTGTAAAATATATATATTTTTTAATTTAGCAGTTTGTATATCATTTGCCATTTTAAAATGATTATTTATTTGTTTTTATTTCTTTTATTTCAGTTTTTATTTCTTTAAGCATATTTTATGCTATAAAAATAAAATGAACGAAATAATGAATATTATTAATTAATGATTTTTCTGTAATATTTTTATTTCAATTTTCATTTATTTAAAAAATGAACACACACATTATATTGGCCGCTTATAAAACCCATCTGAGTCCTCACTAATGTTGTTAAAACATATATATACACACACCTTTCCTCACACTCATACTAAACCTAGACAACTACTGCACATTACACCGTTTGTACATTATAAATAGTTTATTTCGACAACCCTCACTTTTTTGTCAAATTAATAAAATATAAACTATGACTAGATCTCAGTCTCTGAACTGTTTACAATATGTATTCATGTGTTTCTTTTTTTCTGTAGAAACTGTTTTTGGAGAATCTGCGGAAAGCTTTGACTGGTCAGGGTGGAAGCAAACAGCTGACGGAAAGCGCAGCTATTGCCTGCGTTAAACTGTGCAAAGCGTCCACATACATCAGCTGGGAGGATCACTCCGTCATCTTCCTGCTGGTGCAGTCCATCGTCATGGATCTGAAGGTATGGACAAATATGACTCCTCACAGACCTTTTATTTAGTTTTTGACTGGTTGAGAGTATCAGAGAACGATTAAGCAGTAGGAAGGGGAATGGAGGTGGACTCAAATCTGCATCACCCAGATTAACAAAGGAACAAACACTTAAAGAAACCCAAACCTGGTGGCTCAATTTTTTTTTAATGTTGATGCTGTCCTCTTCGTTAATGGCTGTCTCTTGGCCTCCAGGGCTTGCTGTTTAACCCAGCTAAGCCGTTTTCCAGAGGCGCCGGGAGCCAGAGTGCAGACATGGACCTAATGATCGACTGTTTTGTATCCTGTTTCAGAATCAACCCTCATAACAATCAGCAGTTTAAGGTGTGTGGTCAAGTCAAATGTATTTATATAGCTCTTTTCACTATACAAATAGTTGACCTATATGCGTTATGTGGTGATATTGAGAATTTTGAAACAATTTATACACTGTTCCAATAACATGCACAGACTTGACCGAAATCTCTGGTTCTTTTTCTGTAAGGTGTGTCTGGCTCCGTCCTCACCTCCTACCTTTCATTACGTGCTGGTGAATTCTCTCCACCGAATCATCACTAATGTAAGAGCTTCCTGGTGTCCTTAGATCACCTCAGAGAGATAGGATGTCTGATTCACTTCCATGGTGTCCAAATGTCCTCTGTGTGTCTTCCGTCATGTTCTAGTCCCCGCTGGACTGGTGGCCGAAGATCGATACCGTGTACTGTTACTCGGGAGAGCTGCGGCTCATGTTTGCTGAGACTCTGGGGAGAGTGGTGCAGGGCTGCAGCAGTCACGCCCCCCTCCGTATGACCTCGGTGAGACGCCTGCAAAACTTCTCCGATTTAAGATCACCTCTAGTGTCCATGCTGAGAATAGAATGTTTGCGTACTGCACAGTTTACTGCATGCAGCCTACTATTTTTAGACATAGAATGTGAAGCAGTATGCAGTATGCTGCAAGAAATGCTCCAAACAGTCCGTGACATCACTATGTAGCATAATTAATTCATAGAGTAGCATATCTCAGAAATAAATATGGCCATTTAGGATTTTTAATTCAGTTTTGGTAAAAATGCCTTGAGAGATAAACAAAATCACAGATAAAAACATATCTGAATAATACGTTTACATTTAAAAAAGATTGGGGGACTGTATGACATTTATGAACAGATGAGCGGATGAAATTTCTGAAGTTTATGCACTGTGTATAATATATACACAAATTAATAAATTAAAATGAATGCATTATTTATCTTTTATAATATAATTATACTCTTATATTTTAAATATATATAAAATCTACTGTTATATATTTATTTAAATATATATTATAACATTATTTTTTACCAATATTTTATATATTATGTATTGTTATTAAAATAAATCTCATATACAGTATTCATCTAGACTGTGTTTATTTGATCAATACTACAATAAAACGGTTTATATTGTGAAATATTACATATTATTACTATAAGTAAAATATTACTATTTTCTATTTTAATATATCTTATTATGTAATTTATTCTTGTGATGCAAAGCTGAATTTTCAGCAGCCATTACTCCAGTCTTCAGTGTCACGTGATCCTTCAGAAATTATTTTAATGTGCTGATTTGGTAACCAAAAAGCATATATATTTATTAATATCAATGTTAAAAACAGTTGTGCTGCTTAATATTTTTGTCTAAACAGATATGCATTTTTTCTAGATCTTTAGATAAATACAAAACTCAAAAGAACAGCATTAACTTGAAATACAAATATTTAGTAGCATTATAAATGTCTTTACTGTCACTTTCAATTTATAAATGCATATCTGTCTGAATAAAATTGCTTTTTGTATATATTTCTGTGTCTTCCTCTCAGAGTTTGACGTTTAAGGAGAAAATGAGCAGTCTGAAGTTTAAAGAGAAAACCACTGATCTGGACACCAGGAGTCACAAGTATCTGCTTTTGGCTTTGGTGAAACTCATCCATGCAGATCCCAAATTAATGCTTCATGTGAGTGAAGAGGCTTAGCTCTCTTTGGCTTTACAAAGACATTCTGCTCTTCTGTACTAGTAATGTCACGTGTGTGTTTGTGAATCAGAATCCAGGTAAACAGGGTCTGGAGGTCCACAGCAGCACGGCAGATCTCATCACAGGCCTGGTGCAGTTTGTGCCGCTTGAGAACATGGGAGATATTTCCCAGGAGGCCATGGAGGTGAGGTCATTGTATCTCGCTGTTAATCTGGTGCCTCTAGCATGAGTTTAGATAGTCTGTATGTAAGTTTTCAGTCATAATCTGTATCTGTCGTAGGCTCTTCTGGTCCTGCATCAGCCTGAAAGCATCGAGCTGTGGAACCCAGACGCTCCTATGGAAACTTTCTGGGACATCAGGTAGCTCCTCAGTGGAAACGACTCCAGTTAGTAGGTGCTGATAGAAATGAAACGTTGCCCTGTTGATTGTGTATGTGTTGTCGGTTCAGTTCTCAGGTGCTGTTCTTCATCTGTAAGAAGCTGTTTGGTCATCAGATGATCAGCAGCACTGATATTCTGAAGTGGCTGCGAGAGATTCTCATCTGCAGAAACAAATTTCTTCTCAGGAACAAAGTGAGTCTGCACTCTCACCTGCACACAAGGCACTATGGGTAAAATGTTTGCATATCTACATTATCTAGATATTTCTAAAACATGAATTCATTAATATCCTTTTTTATGTTTCATTTATTTTTGCTCTTGTTACTGTTATCTGGCTTGTTTTATATCCTGATCTTATGCACTTATGCAGTGCAAATAATTGTTTTAAAAATGAATATAATTATTATATATTTTATAACAACAACAGCAAAATAATAACTTTATTATTATCATAAATTGTGTGGAGTATATAAATAAATTGCACACTGCGGTACAAATAAAAATTCAGTATTGAAAATAAAAATGCAAATAAATGAAGCAATTGTGTAGTACAACTAACAACTTAAAATAATAGTAAGAAGAAGAATATTTTATTATTATTATTTATTATTATTTGCCAAGGTGTGAAGAATATAACAAAATACAGTGTGTGGGGTACAAATATATTTTTTTTATATAAAAATTAATATAAATTATATATTTAATAACAACAACAGCAAAATAATAATAACCATTTTATTTTATCATTATTGTTATTATCATCATCAATTGTGTATTGTGTAATAATAATAACATTATTATTATTATCAGTTGTATGGCATATATAAATAAACTACACAGTGTGAGGAACAAACAAAAATTCAATACCTCTACTAATAATAATAATATAACAATAAATTGTATTGTTATTGTTATTATTGATGTATTTGTTGTTCTTATTAGCCAAAGTGTGAAGTATAATAATAGTTATTATTGTTGTTATTATATTGGCAAAATGAAGTGTACAACCAAACTATCTTACTACACTGTATCCCACAATGCATTGTGTTTGACCTGACTTTCCTGTGTAGCAAAAGAACAATGATATCAACCAGGAAATGTTAAAAATATGAAATAACAAAAATTGGTTATATAGCGATCAATGTAATATTTTTCTTTGCTTTATGTTCTTCTCGTACAGGATCGGGCCACAGCAGGCAGTAACATCGCCATCTGCCGGCAGGCCCAGACCAAGCTGGAGGTCTGTCTTTACATGTTCCTGTGGAGTCCAGACATGGAGGCAGTTCTGGTGGCCATGTCCTGTTTCCGCTACCTGTGTGAGGAGGCCGACATCCGCTGCAGTGCAGAAGACATCCCTGTGCAGTCCCTTCTGCCAAATTACAACACGTTCATGGAGTTTGCATCTGTCAGTAACATGATGATTACAGGTCCGTCTGATAAACTAGTTTGAATGCACGGATTCCGTCACGCACCTCTGGGTTTTGAGATTTGTGAGTGATGTTACATGTTCCTCTAGAGGGCAGCACAGTTTTTGTGAATTCTCTGATTTTTCTAGGTCGTTCGGCTCTACAGAAGGGAGTAATGGCTTTGCTTCGGAGGATTGAGTTGCCCACCCTGGGAAACACAGAGGTCAGAGATCACACATGTACACATTTAATGCTATTGGACCGTAATAGACTCATTCTGGTTGGTTGACAAACACATTTGCATTGTCCTGGTTGTGTTGCATTGTATTATCCAACATAATTGTTTTGAATCTGAGCCTTTTAGAATATGCAAAACTTAATTTGTTTTTCAAACTATGTGGTTGGATTTCATAGTTCAGTACTTGTGTGCTGTTATTATTGTTTGTGTAAAAAAAATCTACTTTTTGTGGTCTAATTTGAAGATAACATGTACTGTATGATGGGTTTTAACAGCACTCTTTGGTCATTTCAGGCCTGGGAGGACACGCATACCAAATGGGAACATGCAACCAAATTAATTTTAAGCCACCCGAAAACGAAACTAGAAGACAGTCAGGTCAGTCACCCTACAGTAGAAAATAGATTTTTGTCTACATGTGGGTGATTGTTCAGTTTAAATTTCTGTACATTAGGCTAATTTGAAGCAAAAATGCGTTAAAATCATTTTATTAACTATCTTATTATTATTAGTTTAGAAAATATGTAATAACTATTTTTTTAATACTGTATTATTTTTATCTCTTTAGATACATTTGACTAATTTATAGTGTTGAAATGTAACATTTAGCACTTTGTAATTTCTCCCAAGAACATTTAAAGAATAGTTTGTAGTTTTTTTACTTATTTAAAAATTCTATTTAATTCAAACTGTCATTTTAGTTTTTTTGTCAGTTTAAGTTTAAACACACACACACACACACACACACACACACACACACACACACACACACACACACACACACACAAATATGTTTTGGCAACCCACCAAAATAAAAGCTTGCGGATTTTTGGTTTAAAAATATTGAAAATTCAGATAAAAAGTATAAAAAAGAAACTATTAGCATTGTATTTTTAAGTGTACTATAAAATAATTGTATTTTTATTTAATACTCATTTTATATTTTAAAATATAATAGTATTATCAAACTTAATTTTTTTATTTTGTTTATTATTTTACTTTATTTTAAATAAACAGTGCAATATACTATTATTAATATGATTCATTTTTTGTAAAGTTAGATTTAATGGGACACACTATGTGCAGTGTGCAGGACACACTCATGAGAACAGACTGAAAAACTTATGTACATGTAATGACTATAATTATTATATACTTATTAACCCCTATAATAATTGAATCGACCAATATTAATTTAATTGACCATTGTTAAAAAAACAGCAAAACACGACATGACGAAATGTTGGCTGTGTTCCATAAATCCTGTGTCTCATCCCTCAGGAATGGATCAATATGACAGGCTTCCTGTGTGCGTTGGGTGGCGTGTGTTTGCAGCAGAGGAACACGTCTGCTCTGGCCACCTACAGTCCTCCCATGGGCAACCTGAACGATCGCAAGGGCTCCATGGTATCCATGGCCTCTTGTGAAGGGAACCCAGAGACACCCCTGAGCAAGTTTCTGGACCGTCTTCTGTCGCTGATGGTGTGCAATCATGAGAAGGGCCATCAGATCCGCACTAACGTCAAAGACCTGGTGGGGCTGGAGCTCTGTCCAGCGCTCTATCCCATGCTGTTCAACAAACTCAAAAACTGCATCAGCAGATTCTTTGATGCCCAGGGTCCGGTGAGACCGCTTTTCATGACGTCTTATGAAGCCATGTGACATCTTTATAAGCTGGTTGGACGTCACATGCATCAAATGTCATGGGTACTTATGTCTCTGCGCTCATTTGTTTAGGTGCCAATTAATGAGACCAACACACAATTTGTAGAGCATACTATCGCCATCATGAAGAACCTTCTGGACAACCATACGGAAGGAAGCTCCGAGCATCTGGGTCAAGTCAGCATTGAGACCATGATGCTTAACCTGGTCAGGTAAGTCATGATCAGCTTCGCTGTGAAGATCATTCTCTAAATGAATGTTTCAGGTTACGTTCTTTCCTGTCTTTCATCTTTACAAAAGAGACATTTGAGAAATTTCTCCAGGGCTCGATAGTATAGTTTTTTATTTCTGCTTGCCTGGTCGTACCAGAAGTTCACATTTCTGCTGTAACGTTTTTGTAAAAATGTATTTTATGCTCACCAAGTTTGGGACTGGTTGTATTTATTTTTACGTTTTTGTAGCTCACCAAGACTGCATTTATTATTATACATTATACACTATACATACAGTAATATTGTGAAATATTATTACAGTTTAAAAGTAACTGTTTTATTTAAATTTATCCAGAAAAGTGTTTTTTAAGGATACTTTGGTGAATAGGATGTTATAAAATAAAGTTATAAAGTTAAATATTAGTCATGTTGTAACATTGTAAATGTCTTTACTGTCAGTTTGATCAATTTAATTAATGATTGTGGAATAAAATTAATTTCTTTCAAAAATAACTTACTGACCCCAAACTTTTATATTTTCATTTATAATTTAATATATATTTAAAAAACATTATTTACAATTATTTGTTATACTTTTTTAAACATAAAATCAAACAATAAACTTTAAAGACTACAATAAATGTATATATATATAAAAAAATCTGGCGTACAAGGCAAATCTATACTGACTAGTTTCTAACCCTAATTTCTAACCCATTTTTACTGATGCTATCAGGATTATCCTATATCAGTCATTTTTTGCAATTTTGACTAAACTTAATCTATGTTACCTTTATTGTTGATTTCTTTGTGCTTAAACCGTAAGTATTTGTGGGCCTTTTTGTGTGTTATATAGATATGTGCATATTCTTGGCAACATGGTTCATGACATCCAGATCAAAACCAAACTATGCCAGCTGGTAGAGATTATGATGGAGCGCAGAGATGACCTCTCTTTCTGCCAAGAGATGAAGTTCAGGTACAACAAAACGCTGCTGTAGTCTAGGGCTGTGCAATTAATCGAATGCGATTATCATGCGCATCTCTTCAGTAAAGCCGGTTCCGTGATTGGCGGTAAATCTCCATCCCTGCTTTCAGATGGAGCGGCAGTTAATACACAGAGCCGTAGCTCACAGACAAGCTACGCAATTTTGCATTCATAATCGAATGCGATTCATCTGCGATTATGAATGCAAGATTGCGTAGCAATTGTCAGTGAACTACGGCTCTGTGTATTAACTGCCGCTCCATCTGAAAGCAGGGATGGAGATTTAGTTCCAATCACGGAGCCGGCTTTACTGACGAGATGCGCATGATTATCGCATTAGATTAAATGCACAGCCCTACTGTAGTCCTGCTCTTTATTCGATAGACAGATTATCTGCAATATTTTATTTTTGCTCTGGAGATGCATCAGATTTGTGTTTGTGTGTCAGGAATAAGATGGTGGAGTATCTGACAGACTGGGTGATGGGAACGTCCAACCAGGCAGCTGATGATGATGTGAAATGCCTCACAAGGTAACATCCTCGTGAACCCAGTATTTTCATTCAGATGGCATCATTAATACTCTAGTTTACTGAACAACCTCCATTGGACATTTGTTCTGGGATACCTGAAGTTCATATGTGCAATACAAATCAAAAAATGACTTTTAGTGGTTAATTCTTTTTTTACTATAAGCTGTATGGTTTTGATTGACAGGGATCTGGATCAGGCGAGTATGGAAGCGGTGGTGTCTCTTCTGGCCGGCCTGCCCCTTCAGCCAGAGGAGGGGGACGGTGTGGAGCTGATGGAGGCCAAATCTCAGCTCTTCTTAAAGTAAGACTCTCAAGTTCCATATTAAACCCTATGTTTTATAGTGTCCGGTCCAAGGTTATTTTCGTAAATGAAACTAAAACTAAGACTAAAACAATTGATGAAAAAACTATTTCGTAAACTGAAATAAAATAAAAATGTCAAAATATTTGAAAAACTAAAACGAAATAACAACAGTTATTGAAATACTAAGTGAAATAAAATAATAATTAACAAAAATAAACAATAATCGTTTTCGTAATCATTATGTTCTCACCCCTTGGCGGAAAACTATATGAGCTGTGTGACAGTTTAGGGAAATGCGTGTAAATGGCGCAATCTGACGGAGAGACGTAAAGCAGTTTAAAGCAGAGTTCTGTTTGGTAAACGTGCACCAGCAGTACTTAACAGAACTCCCGACCCGTTATCTGACAGCAGCACTCATTTATTTGTGTACCAGACCAGAACCGTTTGACATAAAGACCGCGAGTCGCGAAACCGAACCCGCATTAATCTACAACATCAGGCAAGTAAAATAATTTATTTTCTCATGTAACACAAGCAATCAAACCAACATTAGGCATTATAAGTTGGTGCTTTGAAGAAAAACAGAGATGCAGAGCAACGTGAAAATTAACAGAAAAAAGAACGCGCCTTTCTGTAAACAATACAAAACTTGGCCTAGCATTTTGTGATCACTCTGCTAAACTTTCAAACAAATATGCATAGGCTAAATCACATCATACACATGCTTATAACTCTTCATAAACAAAGAAAATAACATATTCAAATATGAGCTTTTATTGTTAAATACGATTGCCGTTATTATTGAATTTCATTAGTCCCAGTAGATTTATAGTACAAAGATAGGACTTGACATATAACCAAATCAGGCTACTTTTATTTTCATATTAAATATCTCAACACACCATTAGATATGACATTAAGCACAGCTTGTGTAGATTTTAGTATAAAGGCTTGACTGCTTCCTTTGATGTATATTTGTATACTTTTACCATCTAATGAATCTCAGCATGCGTTAATTTTGTGTCGCTAAACATTTGCCTCACTACGGTCAAATTACGCCTACATCTTTCTTTGGCCTTCGCTTTGGAAGTTGATTCTGCTAAACTTTAATTAAAACTATATAAACTGAAACTAAACTATATAAAAACGTGTTCACAAAATAAAAACTAAACTGAATTTTATAGAAAATTTGAAAACGATAATAAAATAAAACGAATTTACAAATTCAAAACTATAATAATCTTGGTGTAAAAACATGGAGTTTGTACACTACTCTGCCCTTGCTGTCCTCCACAGGTACTTCACTCTGTTCATGAACTTGCTGAACGACTGCAGTGAGGTGGAGGACGAGGATCAGCAGGTGGCCGGACGCAAGCGAGGGATGTCCAGGCGGTTGGCGACGTTAAGGCACTGCACCGTCTTGGCCATGTCCAACCTACTCAACGCCAATGTGGACAGCGGCCTTATGCACTCTATTGGTGAGAGAATCGAGCCATACACCTCTCAAATAACACTTTAAATTCCTAAATCATTTATTGAATTTTAGTTTAGTTAATTATTTTAACTACTTTTTTATTTTAATTATTTTAATGTATTTTTTTCTTACTACTTTTACATTTAATTTATTTTACTCATCAAACCCTTTAATTCTGTCATAAATAAAACTTATTCTTCAGGACATGTAATTACTTTTTGTGACAAATCTTTAACACCATATAGTAATATATTCAATAATATTATCAATTCAACGCTAGGACCGAATTAAGCTGGATAATGATACTGATGTTGTAACAGGGACACTGTTATTGAACTGAATTGAATCAACATTGAACTGAATTGAGCTGAATAATGACATTATTGTATATCTGTAGAGCTGCTTATATCGTTTCATATGAACCTTGCAACATTAAAGGAACACTCCACCTTTTTTGGAAATAGGCTCGTTTTACTACTCCCCTAGAGTTAAACAGTTGAGTTTTACCGTTTTTGAATCCATTCAGCCAAGGTTCAAGATTCATATCCATTCAGCAATGATATTACGCAGCGCCTGAAAATAGTCCCCAGCTTTATTATATCTAGTTACCTAGCTGGGGACTACTTTTAGGAGCTGCGTAATATCATTGCGCCTGCGGCACCCATGGTACGGCAGCAAAATTCATTTATTATTACGCTGGAATGAGAGTATAGTTCCTAGCCAAATTGGATGCATAACTTTTAATTTTCCGTCATCTTAGTACACAATGTAACTACAGAAGTGTCAAGCTTTTAATAGGAAAAATATCGAAACTCTTTTTTGAGCGAGATTATAATGGTCTAATCCGAATCAATGATCTATGCTAAACTAAGCTAAAAGTGCTCCCGCCAGACCCGGAGATCGGCTGAATGATTCAAAAACAGTAAAACTCAACTGTTTAATGGCTCGTTTCCACTGAGCGGTACGGTTCGGTACAGTACGGTACGCAATTATTTCTGTTTCCACTGTCAGAAGTTGTGAATGGTACCAAAATATCGAACCGTACCGTACCACTTTTTTAGTACCCTTCTGCTGGGGTACCTAGCACAGCAAAGGGTACCAAAAGGGTGGATCTAAACTCACAGCAGAAGTTGATTGGTTGAAGGGGATAAAGCTTCTCCTTCACTCGTTCCGCTCTGCTGTCCGTGTTGGGCTTATTTACATCAATCAGTGTACATATGCGCAAACACAAAAAAAAATATTTTTTTTATTTAAAATGTAATAATTTTATATTTTCACACAGACAATAGCCGTTTCTCAGTATGTGTTCTTGTCTGTTCTTGTGGACTTGAGAAATGTCATTGCCCAAAAACCTGCATCATTTTCAAAATATTACTGTTATCGTGTCATGAAATGTAGTTTTAAGAGTTTTTCAGGCGAGAATGTAGTTGTTTAAAACTCAAATCTGCGGTTTATTTATAAAGATAGCATCTATTTGGTAAATTTGCTATGCCGATTTCGGAGCTCCAGGTGATCACCGAGCGCTCAGTGCTCGTGTATCCGCCTCGTGCAGCCTTACGCTCGGCTAGTCCTTCCGTCATTTGCCGCTGGCTCTGATGTCTCTGTAGTGATTAAACACGAGATACAATTCGTTTGGAGTATATTTAACAGGAATTTGTGGTCTCATGAATCTATTATTTTTTCCTGGTCACATCGTTTTGGCTGTTTAACTTTATATATTTATTTTGAACTTTACCGTAGTACAGCGTTGACTTTGTAGCATACGTTTGACTGAATTGTTTGCTTTTGTCTTTATTTCCTCTTATTAGACGGTTTTAACGGCAACAACATAAGCAAACGTTACTGCGCATGTGCGCGTTTGTGGCCCTAACTTAACTTCCTGTAGACATCCAAATATTATCGATAACAACAGCTAAGTCCCTCTGAAGTAGATTATTTTTTGATAACAAGCTAAATATGTTTGCTTCGTAAATCAGACGGACTGAGGTGCAGCGATAACTACTTGGACAGACTTATTAAAAATGCAAATTCATTCTCTGCCAGTAGGAGACGCTTTAAAGCATTAGAGGTATCTAACGGCTGTTAGGCTGTAAGCTGAGTTAACAAACGCTGCCTTATCAGGCATATAACATGCAAGATGAAATGAAAATGACATCGAACATTTTCTAAAGACAGAAATACAGTGATTACGTGCTCATGTTTATTCAATGAAGCTTTTTGGAAAATCGGTCCGTTTTGATATCGTGGCGGGTCGCCACAAATAAATGTATGTATGTGAAACACATCCCACAGCACAACAACCTGAGCCCAACTTCATTACTCATCACTTTAACTTTAACTGCGTTTGTAGCCGGCGCCACTAACCAGCCCGATAAACAAACACAGACTGGAAGTTAACTTCGGGCCGGGCGCGTGCACCCGATGAAAAAAGAGGCAGAGTTGTGCTTATTGTTGGCGCTTTATCATCGATCGCTACTTTCCGGCATACTTTTTCGCGCTTTATGATCGCTACTTTCCTGCATACAGCGTACCGTCAAGTACCGGGTACTGTTGGCAGTGGAAACTGGATCAGGGTTCTAGTTCGGTCCCGAGTGTTCCTTTAGCGTACTACTGTACTTTGACACAATCTGTATTGTTTAAAGCGAGCCATAACTCTAGGGGAGTTGTAAAAGGAGCGTGTTCTAGAGTGTTCCTTTAACACTTATTTTTCTGTTTATTACTGTGAAGCTGCTTTGACACAATCTGTATTGTTTAAAGCATAAGGACTTGAGCATTTATTCAAAGTTTTCGTGTTTGACTCTCTTGCACGGGCTTCTAAGGACCTGGAGGTCCTCACTAAGATCCTGCAGCAGGGAACCGAGTTCGACACGCTGGCAGAGACCGCGCTGGCCGATCGCTTTGAGAGGCTTGTGGAACTCGTCACAATGATGGGGGATCAGGGGGAGTTACCCATCGCCATGGCGCTGGCCATTGTGGTCCCTTGTTCTCAATGGGTGGGTACTTTATGTAAATAATCAGATTTTTTTGTTTTTTGATGAGTAATGAATTAATTCAGCAATAATTGTACCATATTGTATAGACATAATTCAAACAATGTTTTTCAAAATACTGTATGCAACATACTGTTTTTTTTTTTAATACACATTTTTATCAACTTTGAAATGTAACATTGAGAATCTCTCAAGCTTGAGAATCTCCTATTGACGTACAATAATAGAATGTTTGCAAGTCAAAATCTAACCATGCATGCTTATTTGCATAATGATTTGGAAATGTTCTTTTTCTTTTCTTAGGCTGATTTACACGCTCATTTTGTTTTGGTCTTTTTTTCCTTACTTAACTATGTAGCCATCGTATATATACATAATTTCTTTTTTTCTCCATTAATTTGTACATAGAACAGTTGTTTTCAACCTTGGAGTATTGATATATTAAATTATAAATGAAGCACAGTTAATTTTGAGATTACAAATGTTTCAAGAAATATATTATATTCAATCAATATAAATACCTTTTCAGGGGGAAGAAAAGGGATTTTTATCTTGATGATAATTTTTTTTTAGCATTTTTATTTAGATTATTTTAATATAGTAATAATATTTTTTTGGAACTTAAATACATATAAGTCACAAAAGGCAAAAAAAATTTTTTTGCTTTGTTAAATGATTTTAACTTTTAAGAAAAAAGTATTATTAATAGTATAGAAAAAGCAGTATTATTGACCATTATTACTCACCATTTTATTTTCAAAATGTCATAAAAGTTTCTTTGCACATTGTAAGCCTAAAGAAGGTCAAATGACTGAAACGTTGCAAACAAAATTTTGACTTGCAAGTTTGAGTAGTGTGTGGAATTTATATTGAGCTTTGGTCTTTTTAGGATGAACTGGCACGTGTTCTGGTAACTCTCTTTGATTCGAGGCATCTCCTGTATCAGCTTCTGTGGAATATGTTCTCGAAGGAGGTGGAGTTGGCAGATTCCATGCAAACACTGTTCCGTGGCAACAGCCTGGCCAGTAAAATCATGACGTTCTGCTTTAAGGTGCTTCTACAATTCCCCTGGCGTGCATTGAAGTCAAATTAACATTCAAAGAGACAAATGATCCAGATTAAGTTTAGCTGTGAATTTCCCTCTTGGGGAACTCATGGAAACGTATTTTTTCAGGTGTACGGGGCCACGTATCTGCAGAAGCTGTTGGAGCCGTTGCTCAGGGCGGTGATCACGGGCACTGAGTGGCAGATGCTGAGCTTTGAGGTGGATCCCACCAGGTATCTGTCCAAATGAACCTTTAAATCAGTCATTCACAGCTGGTATGTCGGTGCAAATTCACCTGTCACTTGATAAAAGCTAAGCAAATTAGGAAGAAGCACCATGGACAGATTGCAAATCATGCTGTCATCCCAAAAACACGAACAAAACTACGCAAAGTAAAAGAGAATTGAACCCAGACTAATTTAAATAAATGTTCACTTGGCATGAGGTTAAACTGGTTTGCACCGACCACACTGAGTTCTGTGTGGTTAATAAAGATAAATGTGGTTCATTTCTTGCATTTCAATTGGTGTTTAGAAATCAAGGTATTTACCTACTCAGCCTGTGTCAGCATATTAATAATTAATTGTGATGTAAATATATTTTAATGTTTGATTTTTGTGTACTTTTATGTGATAAACTCTTTTAGTGCTATGTTGTTTCAACGGTGTTGTATTATCTATGAAATACAGCCAATGTTGTGTTCAAATTCTGGTTGGAGACTATTCGCTTGTGTTCTTCCTGCAGACTTGAGACCGGTGAGAATTTGGAGGAGAACCAGCACAATCTGTTACGGATGACCGATCGCTTCTTTCAGGCCATAATCGGCTCATCTGGCGAGTTTCCACCTCAGCTCCGCAGCGTCTGTCACTGTCTCTTTCAGGTGAGGTTGATGTGCAAAGAGTTTGTTTCTGTGTACGTCTGTATACCCGTGTTAATCTGTGTGATGATATTACTAATGTCAAATATGCTTCAGTTTTGCTGTGGATATACTGCTTGTTTAACTTAACAGTTTAAAGCCAAAATTAAATCAAAATTTACGTTCTGGTCTTATTTGTGCACAATTTATCACAAATAAGCTCAGAAAAATGACCTTTGTAATGTAATTAGATGCAATAGCCTATTTCAAAAGCACATTTGACGTTAGTTCCTGTGTGTATGATGAGAAGGCCACATAGAATCTGCACTGAACTAATTTGTGTAAATAGTTTATAAAACCATTCTTAGATTTAGTGTGTGATTATTTACCAAAGGATGGTCTTACAAATGATTTATAAAGAAATTCATTCTTTGTTTCCTAAATGAGGTCAGTTGTTTAAGAAAATTGTTCTATTCATCAAATAAATAATAAAAAAGAGCAGCAAATCAACATATTAGAATGATTTCTGAAGGATCGTGTGACACTGGAGTAATGGCTGCTGAAAATTCAGCTTGCCATCACAGGAATACATTTATTTGTTCAAATATATTAAAAATAGAATTGTTAAATTATTTTTTATATTACTGTTTTACTGTATTTTTGGTCAAATAAATGCAGCCTTGGTGAGCATAAGAGACTCAACTTTTCCATGGCCTAATAGGAAGAAAGCGTGTGCGTGTGTTAGCTTGTGCCATGACTTGTTTGTGCTCATTTCTGTTCTTTAGGCTACTTGTCACTCTCTCCTGTCTAAAGCATCTGTCAAAGACAGAAAGGAAGTGAGGAAAGCAGTAAGTGTGAATGGCGGACGTATCTGCTTCCTGTCTCGATCCACTTCATTAATCTGAGGCTCTTGTGCACCTCTGGCCTGCATTACTGTCATTACATCAAATCATGTCTACTAATTTCCTGATTTTTGGCAAGCTGATGCTTTCACGGAATGTAGCTCTTAGCACCAGCACCAGGAAAAAACTAACTCTGTAGCTCCGGCCATCATCTTTGCATGAGCCGTCACTCTCAAGACTGAGGGTTGGAAATGATCAGGACATTGAATGCAGTGGTGCATTGTGGGTAACACAATTTGGTAACGAACTTCACCCCTTTTTGAATGCCAGAATGATTTTACGCTTGACTGTTCAACCTGAAACGTTTATTCTGAGTACAACGCATTTCGCTGTAGTGCCATTTTAAATGCTTTGCTGTTCCCTTTTTTCTTCTCTAACACTTTTAAAGGTCACTGGTGAAGACCTTCGCCATCATTGGACTGTTTAACGGCTTCAAACTGCTTTCTACACTTTAACTCTAAAGCCTCTGGTGCCATTTCATTCAGATAGTTCCTCAACAGATATCATCATATGATTAATAATACCTCCAATAAATCAGAATTTAGCATGATCTGACCTGAAAATGTTCAGATATATTAATGTTATTATGAATTTTGGTTCTGAATTTGGAACTATCCTAATGAAATAGCGTCATGTTACCTCAGCCATAAAATCCTTCTTTCACGTTCCTGTGTATTTCTGTGTTTTGGTTTCAGGTGGTTAGCCAGCGTTTCCCACAGAACAGTATTGGAGCTGTAGGTAGTGCCATGTTTCTGCGTTTCGTGAACCCGGCTATAGTTTCTCCATATGAGGCTGGGATTCTGGACAAAAAGCCACCACCCAGGATAGAAAGGGGCCTTAAACTCATGTCAAAGGTGAGAGTTTTTGGCATAGGGATGAGATTAATACTTATTTTATAAAAGTCGTATATGCTGAAAAACCAGCTTATGTTGGGCAAGTTGGTTTTTGCTGCTTCATTGCTGCTCCAGAAAGGTCTTCCAGGTCAAAACCAGGTCTGTGATCTGGAAAGCCAACAGATTAACCATCTAGCAGGGTTTATTTAATCAATAAGCCACTATAATTGTAGCAATAATGTCTAAAACCAATTCATAGTTGTAAAATCACTGTAGTGCATGGCCTTAAGTGTTTTATTGCTAAAATGTAAGCATGATGAAAGATAATATATTATGAAAGACATCAGTGTACAATAAAGTTGTAGACAAAATGAAAAGATTTGGAGTTTTCTGCTTTATGCCAACTCATATTTAATTTGTCATCTGTCCACAGATCCTGCAAAGTATTGCCAACCATGTTTTGTTCACAAAAGAGGAACACATGAGGCCGTTTAATGACTTTGTGAAGAGTAATTTTGATGCAGCCCGAAGGTAAGAAAGCCATTTGCAACCTTCAGGATTTAGACCCCGCCACCAGCTAGTTTTAACTTTGGGTTTTCTTCTAGATTTTTCCTGGACATCGCCTCTGACTGCCCGGCTAGCGACTCTCTCAACCACAGCCTGTCCTTCATTAGTGATGGCAATGTTTTGGCCCTGCACAGGCTGCTGTGGAACAACCAAGAGAAAATTGGCCAGTATTTGTCTAGTAACAGGTGAGCAGGTCTGTGAAAGACTTGTGTTATCATCCAGCTCATGTGGTCAGTATCAGAGAGACTGTTATTGGAAGTGCAAATGCAGTTTAGGCTGTTCTTGGGATTAGATTGTTGAAATTCTGCTCATTCAAATCTCTATGTTTGGTTGGGAACTGATTTGCATTTTTTACTTTCCTTTCCCTTTCCTTTCAACTTGTTTCTCTCTGATCTGATTGTATTGGTAAAAAACTATCTTTAAGGGACAGCTGTTTAGTTGTAAACATTATCATCATCCATCACTTTGACTGACTGGGTTGTACATTTTTTTTGTCATCCTTTACATTAGGGATGCACCGAATGTTCGGCAACCGAAATTGTTCGGCCGAAAATAGGCATAAGCGAAAAGACCAATTTATGGTTATGCGATCAAATAGAGGCGCGCACTAATGCAGCAAACACGTCTGCCGTGTGAAAGCATTTTAAAACTGTCAGAGAGAGAGACGCAAAAATCATTACAAGCACGAAACACCAACAGCGAGAGACTGCTTAGTGCTGCATCTCATGTCTCCGATGAGAAGACGAAGGGGTGGTTGTTGCTGGTTACTGTGATGATTGAAATCGTGAAATGGCCTCAAACGATTACTAAATAAATTACAGAATGTTATGTTTTCTAAAACAAGCACGAATTGCATGTATTTAAACAGCGCTGCACGAGCTCGCGGCGCAAAGGTTTAAAGTCCAAAGCACGAGGAAATTCTGCGCTGAAACACTTACTCATCATTTGCTCATTTTTATAATTTTTTTTAAAGGCGTGTGACAAACATCTTCCCAAATTCGTAATGAGATATATCTGAGAAATATCTGCATGCTGTTGTCAACAAAAAGAAGCACTGAGGTCTTCCTGCGTGTTTCCGCCAAAATAAAAGCTCCATCAACATTCAGAAATGTTAGTATTGTAATTTTACTGTTGTTCTGTAAAATAAAATAAAAAGTAAGACAATAATAATTACCCTACAACAGCTGTATTAATACATTTACTATAACATTCACCAATAGTGTTCAAATTGGGATCTGTAATATTTTCTAATGTCTTAAAAGAAGTCTCTTCTGCTCAGCAAGGCTGCATTTATTTGTACAGAAAAAAATACATGCCTGATTCAGGAAGGGGGTCTCAAAAATGGCCAAAAAATATTATTTTACTAACTTATTAATTTGAAGTTAAATTGTGCTTTGTTGGTATAATGTCTGATAGGATGTATAAAAATGTTCAGCGTTAAGTACATTTATTTTCTTTTTTGTAAAGCAGGACAAAACAGTAAAAAGCTGATTTTGGCTATTTCAATTTATGCAATAGTGAAAAAAAATGGCAAAATAGGCCTACATGGGGAGAAAAAAATGACGAAAAACCGTATTCGGCCTTCGACCCAGTGTTTCATTTTGTTCGGCTTCGGCCGAGAATTTTCATTTCGGTGCATTACTACTTTACATTTATCCTACAGTAAAATATTGTGATGTAAGCATACATTTTTTTGATGATTCTCAAATCCTCAGTGAAGTTTCATTTAATCAGAGAATATTTTTCCAAACTTCAGGGATCATAAAGCAGTTGGCAGGAGGCCCTTTGATAAGATGGCCACCCTGCTTGCTTACCTAGGTCCCCCAGAGCACAAACCTGTTGCAGATACTCGTTGGTCCAGCCTGAATCTCACCAGCTCCAAATTTGAGGAGTTTATGACCAGGTAGAAAAGGCTGCACCATGTATTTTATTATAGTTTTCCAGTATGCATGGTATTTTTGTCTACTTTTCCAATAAAAAAAACTATACATTCTTGTAAAAGATAAAAGACTTGTCAGTTTGAATTAATTTATTTTTCTATCAGTTTTATTCTTATTTTAAGCAGAAACCCTACTTTTACTTTGCAGTTAATAACTGCAGTCCATAAATGTTTTTATATTTCTTTAGACACCAGGTGCATGAGAAAGAAGAGTTTAAAGCATTGAAGACTCTTAACATCTTTTACCAGGCTGGAACTTCAAAGAACGGAAACCCTGTGTTTTACTATGTAACCCGCAGGTAAGACTTACTGATACCCAAAGCCGGGCTCACACTGTGCGATTAAAAAAAAAAAAAAAAAACTCCTTTAGGATTGTACTTGTCAGACTGTACGAACATTATGATCATGTCACACTGTGGGATCTCAGTTGTCATTAATGTCAGACAAGACGAGTTAAAAACGGGTGTGCGCAAGAAAACTTGTCCAGAGTTTTACATTATCAACCCATACACATCCAGTGACTGCGAACTGCATTGCACGCGGGACCGAAATGTTGGCTATCATGAAAAGTATATGAACGGCGGCAATACCGGCGTATTTAAGAAGAATATTGTATGCAGCTCTACACACCCACATGAAAACAGCGGTGCAACCAGTGTTTATATAGAAAAGGCAACATGTCAGATGAAATCCATGAGCAGAGGACGGGAGCGCCAGAGTTTATGTCTGATAGAATAATTATCTAGAATTAATTCTGCTCATAGCTCGTCTTGAAAAACGAAAACAGTTTGAGTTTCATCGTAGGAGATGTCACACTGCAGGACGGTGTGCCAAATCTTCTGACACTGCCAGAATTTCGTCGGAGGTGAAATTTGATCGCAACAGCCGTTAATCTGCTGTCAGTGAACATGTCAAACCAGCGATCAAAGACTACAGATTTTAGCCTAGGATTATAGGAATCTTTTAGGGGTTTTCAAAATTTGTCTCAGACGACCAAATCGTTGCCAAAATCGCACAGTGTGAGCCGGGCTTAACCTATGATTGCAAAAGAATTACAAAGGCACACATTCTTTTGTTCAAAGATTTATTGCTTCTGAAAACAATCAGTTAACTAACAACAGCTTACGGATGCATATATTTACCTTTGTTGATTAAATTATGAGGATATTACAGCACTTTACAGCAATAAATTCAAAACCTGATGCTTGTTCCACAGTGGTTGCAAATAATTTTTCATATTTGAAATAATGTTAAGCAAAAAGCTGTTTGTTACAAGCTGTATAACATCTATGAAAGTTTGATAGCATTTTCAGAAAGACTATTAAGTCTACAAAGAATCTCACATTATTGTCTGCCTTCAAAGCACAAGGGAGGTTGATGGTCACTGTATCATCTGTAGAAAGCTCAAAGTCACGAACGCAAGCAGCAGAAGTTTGAAGCTGCTAATCATGGAGGAATCAGATGAACCGGAGGAACTGCCCATGACAGTTGTTTTAGCATTCTGGTTTGTGTTGGTATTGGAGCTGGATGGTGTGGTGTTTTTCATAGTCCCATTCGTGCTGGTGGAGGTGATGGTTGAACTGCCGTTGTTAGTACTCTGGTTAGCACCGTTCCCATTCTGATTAGCACCGTTTTTGGTGGTGGTGGTAAATGAAGTAGTAGTGTCTAAACTAAGGACCTGCATACAGCCGAACATCATAACAAACAGAACCACGCAGATGTCCACCTTAGAGCCATTTCTCTGATCTGAGAAGAACATAACACAAAAATCATATCAGTTAAGCACTTCTTTATTTACTAGCTCCATAATGATGTTTAACACAGCAGTTTTTTCAGATAAAAGATTAATATGTTTATAGATGTTGAGTATAATTCAGAATTTAATATTAATTTGTGAACAATTTACATCAGTCCAAAGAAATAATTTAGAGCTGTGAACTTTCCCCGGGTACTCACCAGCGGTGCTCCACGTAAGTAATGCTGATGTTTTATCTCTGCGGTCAGTGATGTGCAGTGTCTCATGCTGACGCTTTTAATAATGACACCAGTGGAAGAAGTCACATGGTTCTTCAAAAAGGAGGGTCAATGATGGAAAGATCATGCTGACAAGATTTCCTTTTGTTTAACAAATAGTTTGTTTGCTTTTCATGAGGTATCATGGGGACAATTGGATGACTGGCTTGAGTTGCTGTGTTTACGACAAAAGATTTCCAAATATAGTTAGGTCTAGTTTATATTCCTACATAGCTGGGTAACCTGACCGAGTCAACTATGATAATGAGAGCATGATGCTTGGAAAAGCTGTTAACATCAGATTTAAAGCTACATTTTAAGTTTTTCTGGTTAAGGTAGTTGTGAAGATGGATTGCCAGCTGTTTAGGAGCTTAAGTAAGGATGTTCATTTTAACCGTTAACCGACCGATAAGAATTTTGACATTAATACAATCAGTTAAACGGTTTAAAGTCAGTAATTTATAAAAAAAATCAGTAATTGATCAAAATATTTTAAAAGGTTTGCTGCATGGTTAAAATAAGCTATGCGTATTAAAAAAAAAAATTTTTTTAGCGAGAGTGAAAAAAACAAAACATAAGTTGCATTTTATTATTTCATTCATAAAAATGCAGACGTGAATTACAAACATTATAATAAACACTGTAAACATAGCGAGGCTATTTTAGTTCCCTCGCTCCACAACAAATCCTTTCAATTAACAGCAGGCTATTTAGAAAAGACCAATAATTAAAAATGTAAGAAGCTATAGCTAGCCTATATAAATTGCAAACCAAAACAAATTAATTTAGGCTAAAATTATCTTCATGATTAAAAGGAGTATTTGCTTCCACTGATAGAAGGGGAAAGAATCAAGTGATTGCTTTAAGCTTTCTACCTTGACAATGCAGCCTGTTCATTTATCATTATTAAAAAAAAATCAGTCAAACATATGGAAAAAAACACACTGCTCAGTTTAAATATGTAGTAATATCTGTGCTGTTAAGCGTTTTCACCACACCGCCGTGAAGTTATGCAAAAAAAAAAATTTAATGGATCTTATTATATATCGTGAATACAGAAACATTTTATTTTGTGTTGAACGAGAGACCCAACATTTGTTTCAGTTTCGTTTTAGCCTAAATTAATTTGTTTTAGCTTGTCATTTATATAGCGTTCTTACATTTTGAATTCTTGTTCTTTTCTATATAGCCTTTGTTGTCTTAGATTTGTTATAATAGTCTTAGATTGGCTGTGGAGTGAGGGAACTAAAATAGCCTAGCTATGTTTACAGTGTTTATAATAATGTTTGTAATTCATGTCGGCCTATTTCTGAATGAAATAATAAAATGCTACTTATAAGCGACTTATATTTCTCTCTCTCTCTCTCTCTCTCTCTCTCTCTCGCTCTCTAAAAAACGTATATTTTTATACGCATTATTTTAACCACGCAGAAAACCTTTTAAAATATTTTGATAAATTGCTGAAAAAATGTATAAATAAATAAGTGACTTTAAACCCTTTAACTGATTCTATTAATCGGTCAAAATTCTTATCGGTCGGTTAAAATGAACATCCCTAATATTAAATATGTTATTGTTATGAAGACCGACGTTAAAATTAATGTTCACATAATAAGTGCCGTCATTCAGGCTGTTCACAATATGTTTTAGCACGTAATATGTTTTAAGAATGATATTCTGTTTAGCACGCAATGTGTTTTAAGCCTAATATTCATTGATGAATTAATCAAACTGTTAAGATTTTTTTTTTTATAATATGTATGTTCATGCTCATTTTTAAAATAGAAATGTCCTAACCCTATGAGCAGTTGATAATCGACGGACTGTTCTGTTAATAAATGCCTTCATTCGGTTATGTTATATTAATGTTTCAGCAATCATACGTTACAACCATTAATTGGTTTGGGTTAAGATAGACTATTCTCTAATTAATTAAACAGTTTGTTATCATACAGATTGAAAGCCTGAATGGTCTCTCTCCCTCTCTCCCTGTTTATGTGTGTGTGTGTGTGTGTGTGTGTGTGTGTGTGTGTGCGGTGCATGCGCGGGAGGGGTGCGATTTTCCAATACTAATCTAATAATACCCAGCGATTATCGAATATTACATTTGCTTAAAATGCCCATCCCTAGTGCCTAGTTTTATTATGTTTTTCTCCGTTCGCAAAAGCGCTACAGGTGCATGATCTGATATGATGACATATGAATCCTCATGTTCTGTTGTTTGCTGCTTTTTGCGTATGTAAAATTAATCCCCGGAAAACAAATTTTTTGTATTTTTAACGGGTCACAGACACTTATTCTTTTTTTTATTTAATTCAGTTCTAATTTCAAATAATCTTTTTGGTTAACGGTTAAAAATCGGTTAACGAGCGTCGGTTGTCGGTTAGGGAAAAAAACGAAATGAACATCCATTAGCTGAAGGTGCTAGTAGACCATCTTGGATCAAGTGTAATGTTTGTCAGTCGTTTTTTGGAACATGGCAGGTCGTTTTCTGGTCATTTTAGTGAAAGATTTATTACTTTAAATTAAATTTAAATTAAACTTAATTTGTATTGACTATGGATGGACAAGTAATATGTTGTAGCTAAGTGGTGAAATTTTGGCTGGTTACCATCATTGATTAACCCCTGTTAGTAAATACCTTAGTTGTACCCTTATATACGGTGGCCCAGTAGTGCACAACACAAAGAGATCTCCATAACACAACGCATTGGACTTATATAGTTGTTTTGTGCTAATTTCGCTGTGTTGTGCTTATTCCTTTGTGTCGCATCTTGTTTCCGTTGTGTTGGGCTAATTTCGTTGTTGCGGCTAGTTTCTGTTTTGCTGTGCTAATTTTGTTGTGTTGCAGCTAGTTTCTGTTGTGTTGTGCTTGCTTGTGCTAATTTAGGTGTGTTATGGCTTGTTTCTGTTGCGATATGCTTCCGTTGTGTTGCGTCGCAGCTTGTTTCCGTTGTGTTGTGCTGCGACTAGTTTCTGTTGTGTTGTGCTAATTTTGTTGTGTTGCGTCTAGTTTCTGTTGTGTTGTGCTAATTTTGTTGTGTTTACGGCTAGTTTCTGTTGTGTTGTGCTTATTTTGTTGTGTTTTGCAGCTAGTTTCTGTTGTGTTGTGCTTATTTTGTTGTGTTTTACGGCTAGTTTCTGTTGTGTTGTGCTTATTTTGTTGTGTTGTGCTAATTTTGTTGTGTTGCGTTAGTTTCTGTTGTGTTGTGCTTATTTTGTTGTGTTTTACGGCTAGTTTCTGTTGTGTTGTGCTTATTTTGTTGTGTTTTACGGCTAGTTTCTGTTGTGTTGTGCTTATTTTGTTGTGTTGTGGCTTATTTCCGTAGCGATTTGCTTCCGTTGTGTTGCAGCTAGGTTCTGTTGTGTTGTGCTAATTTTGCTGCGTTGCGGCTTGTTTCCACTGTGTTGTGCTAATTTTGCTGTGTTGTGGCTTGTTTTTGTTGGGTTGTGCTAATTTCGTTGCAGCTTGTTTCCACTGTGTTGATAATTTTGTTGCGTTTCAGCTTGTTTCTGTTTTGTTGTGCTAATTTCATTGTGTTATGCACGACTGGCCACCGTACTTATGTGGACATAAAGCATATTTCTTTATTGAATTGCATCACAAAGTAGCTATGTAATCTGATGAAAGTCGTTATATTTCATTTTATAATTTTTTATTGAACAGTGCAGAATTTTGATTAAAAAGTATACTTGTTTTCATGTTTTTATTATTGCAGAAGTATTAACAGAATCATGCATTGAACTTAAAAATTTAAAACAGAAAGTATTGTCAGAAGTTAATCTGATTAACATATGAAATACTTATACACCCATTTCATGTAAACCTGTATGTCCTGTAATACTGCTTGTTGCTCCACTACATCGGTACATTGAGACTGTTCTGTTTTGGAAGTTTAAGTCCATTTAATGTTTTCATAGTATGTTAAACATAAACATTATTTGAAAATGCTGAGCATGTTATCCATTTGTTAACATTAATTTATAGTTTGATCGAAAGGCTGTGTGACTTGACTGACCCTCAGAGCCCTTGCGTCATTCCCATCAGGAGGAGTGTACAGCAGAGTGATGTGTAGAGTGAACCCACACTGCATCTTGAGCTTGTGTTTCGGCTGAGGTTCTGATTGGGTCTCTTCACACTCCGCGTACGGAGAGTGGTGGTTCTGCGGGTGGTGGAGATGGTGGTGACGAAATCGCCTGTTGTGGCTGGGCCTTCTGTAGTTGAATGAGTAGTAGAATGAGAAGCCTCTGAAGTTGAGGTAAAGAGAAGGCCATTTCTGAAAGACTCCTGTTCCTTGGTGCTTCTAGATCCTGTCTGGTCATCCCTGGTGTTTAGGTGTGACGTCCCTGACCAGAAGTGTGTGGTGACTGCTTGTACATATGGATGGCTTGGCTCTTCAGTTCCAAAGACATATGGGGACAGTGTGTAGGGGCCAAAGTGCCAGCTCCCTGTCCTGGACAGGTGAGCCTCTCCGCAGGTGTGCCAGGTGTGGCAGGGGCAGCCCAACACTCGAGCGGAAGTGTGTTTGGTCCACACCAATAAGTGGCTTATATTGGCAGTTTCTTCACAAGCCCAGGGATTGTCCCCTAGAGTGATGAGCTTCAGACTTTGCAGATGCTCAAATGCCCCTACCCTGACCGTGGTGAAGCGGTTTGCATGCAGGTAGAGCCGAGCCAGCCTGTGTAGCCGGTTCAGGGACCCCGGCAGGACCTGAACCAGAGTGTTGTGGGATATATCCACTTCCTCCAGGTTTTGGGGTATGTTGGTAGGTACTGTCCAGAACTTGTTATGACTAAGATTGAGAGCCTTCAGATTGGGGAGTGTGTTGTTGATGAAGACCACACGATCCAGCTTATTGACGGACAAGTCCAGAACTCTGAGGTTCCACTGGTACGCTGTGTCATCCTTGTTAAGTACACGCAGACGGTTTCCTGAGATGTTGATTTCCCACAATGCTCGTGGCAGCGAGGCTGGGAAGTGAAGCAGACGGTTGTAGGAGATATCCAGGATGCGCAGATGTGTTAAAGTGCTTAGGTGGTGGTCCAGGTCAGATAGTCGGTTGTGGGTCAGGTTGAGGGATTGAATGTTTCTCTGCAGGCCCACCGGCAGATGCCTAAATCCCCTCCAGGAACAGTCAACTGTCCGATGACTCTCGCTACAGGAGCAAACATTGGGACATTCTGCATGTACGTAAGTACACAGCCACAGCAAGAGCAGGCAGGACATCGCTGCACTCATGGGCATCTTCATTGTGTGCCTGTAGACAATTGCAAGAGATTTTTATTTTTGCGGAATGGTTGTTTGTTTGTTACATGCTAGATGCAGGATGCATCCAAAGTTATTTATATTTGTAGTATAGTACTAATGTCCACACTTACCCTTACCCTAAACTTACCCGTAAAACAATGCAAATATATTATTGGTAGCACAATCTGATAGGTAGCATGTTTCGTCGGTACACTTGTTGCTCTCGATCACGCGGCACCGTTATACACAGCGCTGGGAGATGCAGTGATGAAAGTAGTCGAATTCACCCCAGAATCAATAACTGTCAAATATGGTGAGAAGAATTAAAATTCGGCGCATAATTCTGTTAAAGCTATGGATATCAGAACAAATGCCACTGATGTGGAAACCATGAAAAACATTGTTCAATAAACACAAATCTCCACCATTCACCATATATTTAACATAACTACAGGAACAACTTGTGGCAGAAATTGTCAAATTTTTTCGAGTGATTTTAAAATGCTTCACATAACTTTTACCAGCACTTCGAAGCTTTAAGTATTACCAACTTTGAAAGTTATTTTTAATTTGATGACATTATTTGTCATCAAATTAAGTTTATCCTTCATAGGTTGCCTCCATTTATAAAACGGTAAAAGTTTCATAATGTAGGAACGCAAACACTTATTTAAAAATAAAAAGAACATTAAATTACCACTAGGCATATATGGTTGCAGAGACTTATAGGCTTATTAGCTTGTAGGCTTATTAGCCATTTCCACTCCCTATATATAATATATATATATATTTTTTTTCAAATTATATTTAGACATTATATGAATGACAGTAATAAAAGTTAATTTTATCTACATCTCAACTACCCAGACAGCACAAGCAAATATGTAAGACGTCTACTAAAAGATCTGGGAAAGATCTGGGAAACATCTGCCTTGCAAGGCAATGCAAATGTTATTTATAGAGCAGAATTTAACACAAATAAGTCTTTAAGCTAGATTTAAAAGCATCCAATGATGGAGAAGCTCTGATGTTCAAAGGTAGACTGTTCCACAGCTTTGGGGCCACTACTGAGAAAGCTCGATCACCTTTTGTGTTACACGGGGGGCAGATAAAAGTAACAAATCACTAGATCTTAAAGACCTAGAGACTATATGGGCTTAATGAGATCTCGAATATAATCTGGGGCAGAATTATGCAATGCCTTGTATGCAAAAAGAAGGATCTTAAAGTCGACTCTAAGTTTATAGGGAGCCAGTGTAATGAGGCAAGGACAGGGGAGATATGATCCCTTTTCTTAGTTCCTGTTTACGAATCTGGCTGCTGCATTTTAAACCATCTGTAATCGAAACAGTGTAGATTGAGGTAGGCCAATGTACAAAGAGCTACATTAATCCAAACGAGAAGAAATTAGTGCATGAATTTACTATTTCAATATTTCACTTTACTAGAAAGAAAGCGTTTCACCTTAGCCACTGATCTGAGATGAAAAAAGCTACTCTTTACAACTGTATTTACATGCTTATCAAATCGGAGAAGAGTATCAAAATGGACTCAAATATTTTTTGCATGATTGTGTAGGTTATTACTTAGAAAACCTCACTGTGTTTTAATTGAGTTGTTAGTAGCAGCAGGGCCCACTTTTGTTTGCAGATGTGAGGCTAGTCAAAGCATTGGCATAAATTCTGAGATTGACAATCAGTGTTACACATGCAAACGTACAGCAGAGATGTGAAGGTCTTCATGCAGTGGCTCTGCAGATCTGCCTGCACCTAGTTCTGCTTTACTCTCTAAGCACATGCTTAGAAAAAAACTGCATTTATGTATAATGAACATGAAAGCTTGTTCATATCATGCCACACAACCTGAAAATGTGTGATTGTGAGTCTAATCCTTCATTAAGCAAACCTTGCTGCATTGTGAATTACTTACCTTCCCCTTGTCATCATCACTCTGTGCTCGTTTTTCCTGTCCTCTTTCTGCCTTTCAGTTTCTCTCCATCTCCTCACCTCTTTTTTTCTGCTTGATCTTCAGATTAACACAGCTCTGATCTCTTATTTTTTATGCTATTCTTGTTTTGTGCTGCAGTAAAATCCAAGTGCCGTCTTTCTCTGTGCAGGTCCCTTTCTGGGATCACTGTGATAGCAGAGGAGAGAGAGAGGCAGGGAGGGGAGATGTAGTAGAGTCTGTGCCCTGGTACAAGAAAGAGAGAGAGGAAGTGCTGACATCTCTGTTTCCTCTTTAGGATTCCCTCATTCAGCATCCATTTCCTCTGATTTCTTTTCTGCACTCTCCCCTTCCCTCTCCTTCCTGTTTTCATTCTTTCTCCAGTCATTAAGCAACACTTAACCTGTAATTTAGGTCTGAGCATGTTTTGTCTGAGTTTTAAATGACTGGGATGGAGTCTGATAAAAAATACTAAGTCCAACTGAGATCAAATCTAAAAATGAACAATTTCTTATCTTGCAGAAATGTTCTGGTAACTTAAATAAAGTCCTAATTTTATGAATTTTGTTATTCTGATTATGCTGTTGTCTATCAGTAAGAGTACCGTACTGTCATCTCTGTTTAACACATTTTTACCATGTTTTAATCAGTTCCTCTCAGATTTTCCCACGCAATCAGCACATACTGTACAATTCAGTGTTTAAATTAAAACACTAATGAAGCAGTTCTTAATTCTTAGTGTAGTATCATTCCTAGCACGCTTTTTGGTAACTGATTTAAAGTTCCTCACCATTGTGTCCTTGCCCGGGGGCAGGTGTGGGTGCGTGTGCGTTTTGAACAAAAGAACGCTGTAACAGAACCTTTTCAGTGCCACTCTCCATTTCTCTCTCCTCCTCTCCCTCTTTCTTCCGCAATTGCTTCATTCATTCAGAGCCTGCTAATGCTGCCCAGTAACGACACATCCTCTGCATACTAATGTAGCTTTGCTCTGTGTGTGTATAATGCTTTATAATGTGTGTGTCAAGCAGAAATGACATAGACAATTTAGCTAAATCCATCTGCACTCAGCTTTTATTTTACATGTGCTGTCTAGTTTCTTCCCTTAGTTCATTGATCTGTTCATCAAACACCAATCCCCACTCCATTTCGAATTATTCTGTGGCATGTGTTTTAGTGGCAAAAGGGAACGTCAGCTGGAGGTCTTGGGTAAGAGAAGATTGTCATTGCTACATGACGTATACTCTTTTTTTTCACATGTATTAAGCTTTCCATTGTATATTATAAAGTAAATTAACATTTTTCAACAAGTTCTTCTTTGTTTTTGCGAATCATCATAATAATATTACTTAAAACATAGGTTTATAAATAGCTTTTTTATTAAAACAATAAAATAATTACAATCACACAATCTCAATGTATACAGTATAATATATTAACACTCATTTGTTCATGTAAAGTTAAGTGTTTGCATATGCAAGACACAAACATGTTGTCTGGAAGTTTGTGACTCACTGAGGAGTCTAGAATTTGTTAATTCGTAGTTTGTTTAGCGAAAAAAGCTGTCATGTTGAGGGTAAGTATTAGAGAGAACTCTGGGTTGTGACATCGTCATGTTTATACAAGGTCTTTGTGTTGTTGCTTGAGGGCGATAGTCTCATGAACATCACTATTTTCCTGCTTTGTCTTTTTGCTGTTCTCTTTCCTCATCTGTATTGCAGTGTGTGAACTACTGTTCTGCAAGACTGAATGATATGTTCCCCTCAGGAGGGGAGGACCTGCTACCCACATGTTGCTCCCGCAGTGCCGGGCTTGCCATTTTCTCCTTATTACCCGAAGCAAGATTACTATTAACAGCAACATGAGGCACCCAAAAGTGAAGAGTAATCCAAAAATATCTCTGCGAGTTTTCGTGTCATCTTCTATTGCGGTATTAGCTGATTTGTGTGTTGGTAAAATAAATGTTTTGTGTTTTTGTGAAACAGTTCTAGTTGTAGCTATTTGAGTTGTAATTGGTTGGCGCCCACTCGTGCTTTGCGTTGGTTTGTCCGTCTCTGTTAGATCATTATTGGTGTAATTTTCCTTTGGCATTGAATCTACTGTATGTTCTTGATTTATCGAGTCTGATCGAGACTCTTCTGTTTCAGTGGGTTGGATATTGGACCGTTTTGTTGAAATCCAGGATGGATTTTCCTGTGTTCCTGATGTCAGAAATCCATGTCTCATGACTGATGTGGTATGAATATGTTTTTCTGAAGGTTTTGGATTTGGAGTGAACATCGTAATGAGCGTTTCTGTGGAGACTGGAATAGTTTGAGATGATCGCACTCCATCTGTGGGAGTTTGAGTTGATGTGTCCTTTACCAACGGGAAACTTGTATGGGACGTCATTTTGCCAAGGATTGTATATTTGTTTGTTGTGCGCTGTGATTGTGTTTTTGCATTGCTCTGATAGATTCTGAATGATGTGGTATCCTGTAGACTAATGCCTGTCGGTAGAGAAGTGTCCTCTGGTCCTTTTGAGTCAACTAAATTGTTCTCTGTCAGGATGGGAAGAGGTGAAGTGGAAGCCATTTTGCTGCTTAATGTATCATTCGTTAGTCTGTGAGTATTTGTGGTCATAAATTCTTGCATTAAACTATCTCTGGAAGACTTTGCTGTGTTAGTTGTGTTTTTTTCAGTGTGTTGATTAATAGGCTCTTCTGTTGGTTTGGGTTTATGGTGTTCTGGATCTGATGTGGACTCACTGAGATCAGAGTTGGGGTGGTCTTCTGTCAGCAGAAGTGAAGTGGAGTCTTGGATTTGCTGCTTCAGGGTGAACGTAGGTATTGAAACTCTCCAATCTGTGGATGTCACAAGCCAGTTGGGTTTTCCATTTTGCCAAGTTACAGAAAGACTTTTTATTTCAGACTTGACTGTTGATATAGTTGTTTGTTTTGTCCTGGCAGGTGGAGTGGGATTTGAAATTCTTTGGACCATTCCATTGATGACCGGTGTCATTTTGGGTTGTTCATTTTTTTTCGTTTGTGGAAGTGAGGTTGGTTGAAGGTTTTCATTTTCCATTGTCGATGCAAGTATGTCATTATTTGGAATGTGTGGGTCTATGGCAGACTGTAGTGGAGTTGTCTGTTGAATTCTGTATGTTGTGGCCTGATCTGGGGTGGGCATGAGTGCAGTGGGTTGTACAATCTTCTGACTAGGTGCTGTCATTTTCTGCTTGAGGATCTGGAAATGTTGTGTTGAATGTTCGAGTAGTTTTGGGGCTCCTGACTGGGTGTTTTTTTGTGACTCTTGTGGTGGTAGATCAGTGGGAAAAGACATTATAGGTGTAGAATCATTTGTACCATTTGTTCCAGTGGAACGAATAATGGGTTCTGGATTTTCGTGTTGAGGTGATTCTTCAACTATTTCTGAATCTCCTGTTTGAGTTGGTTTTTGTGAGTCTAGTAATGATGATTGAATGAGGAAAGATGCCACAGCAGTAGAGTTATTAGTACCATTAATACCAGTGACGTGGTAGATTTGTTCATGTATTGTAATTGAAGATGGTTCTTCTGCTGCTTTGGATATTTTGATAGTGACTGTTGTGGAATCAGGGTGAGTTGCTCTGTAACTTCACTTGGTTCTATAATGTTATGTTTTGTGGTCTGGAAATGTTGAGCTGATTGTTCAGCAAGTTGTGAATCTTCAGATTGAGTTGTTTCCTGTGAGTCTGGTAATGAGTCGGGAAATAACGCTATAGTTGTAGAGTTATTAGTACCATTAATACCAGTGAATTGGCTGATTTGTTCATGAAGGGCAGTTGAAGAAGGTTCTTCAGATGCTTTGGAGGATGTTTTGATAGTGAATGTTGTGGAATCAGGGATGAGTTGCTCTGTAACTTCATTGGGTTCTGTCATTTTCTGTTTTGTGGTCTGGAGTCGTTGAGTTGATTTTTCAGCCAGTTGTGAATCTTCTGATTGAGTTGTTTCCAGGGAGTCTGGTAATGAGTGAGTAGGGAAGGACGTCATAGCTGTAGAGTTATTAGTTCTATTTATACCAGTGAAGGGTCGATTTGTTCATGTATGGTAATTGAAGAAGGTTCTTCAGCTGCTTTGGAGGATGTTTTGATAGTGAATGTTGTGGAATCAAGGATGTGTTGCTCTGTAACTTCACTGGGTTCTGTAATTTTCTGTTTTGTGGTCTGGACGCGTTGAACTGTTTGTTTAACAATTTGTGGATATCCTGATTGAGTTGTTTGCTGTGAGTCTGGTAATGATGATTGAGTGGGGAGAGAAACCATAGCTGTAGAGTTATTTGTACCATTAATACCAGTGAATTGGCTGATTTGTTCATGAAGGGCAGTTGAAGAAGGTTCTTCAGCTGCTTTGGAGGAGATTTTGATAGTGAATGTTGTGGAATCAGGGATGAGTTGCTCTGTAACTTCATTGGGTTCTGTCATTTTCTGTTTTGTGGTCTGGACGCGCTGAACTGATTGTTTGACAAGTTGTGAATATACTGATGGAGTTGTTTTCTGTGAGTTTGTTAATGATGAGTGAGTGGGGAAGGATGCCATAGTTGTAAAATTATTTGTGCCATTATTACTAGTGAAGTGGTCGATTTGTTCATGTATGGCAATTGTAGAAGGTTCTTCTGCTGCAGTGGAGGGAATTTTAGATGTTGTGGAATCAGGGATGTGTTGCTCTATAGCTTGATTGGGTTCTGCAATTTTCTCTATTGTGGTCTGGAGTCGTTGAGTTGATTGTTCCACTAGTAAATCTTCTAATTGAGTTGTTTTCTGTGAGTCTAGCGATGATGGTTCAGTGGGGAAAGAGGCCATAGCTGTAGAGTAATTTGTACCAGTCACACCAATGGAATGAGTGCTTTGTTCCTGTATGGGAGCTGAAGATGGTTTGACCTCGATCTCCATATTCTTTGGCCGTTCTGATGTCGTAAATTCCAGGTTGACTGGTCTCATCGTTGTATCGTTGTACATTTCGTTCACAAGTCTCCATAACATATAAAAAGCATAAGCCTTTTCTGGTAAACGTAATGCATGTTGTAGGTTTAAGTTCTGCCTTCTCACTCGTGTCCTTTTCGCACCTTCTCCACCCTTCCACTGAAGTGTTTCTGCTTTGGTGGGGTCAGAGTTTGTGGTCGAAGAGATGCTCAGTGACAGTAAAATGGCCAACAGATAAAAGAACAAACAAGATCTAAGTTGCTCCATGTGTAATATTTGATATGTTATGGCTATAGAGAGAGAACAAAACAGAAATAAAATTTAACCTTGTATTTTAGATATTTGACAGGGTTAATATTTCTTATAAAATATTGTTTCTTCAAGAGATTATCCCTGTAATATAATTTATGTATACAATAACTTTATCCATTCACATAAAAGTTTAACTATCTACAGTTTAACTTTTATTTAGTATTATGTATGTGAATTTTATATGTTTTCTACTTTATTATTATTATTATTATTTATTTTAACCAATATCAGTGTTGAAAATACTGGAAGAAATGTAAATATCTCAGCATTGTATTTATGGAGTATAATGATAAAACAATTATTCTCTTTAAAATGTTATTCAGTTTTTGTATTATTCCCAATGCTGTTTAATTTCAGTGCTATGTACAACGTTTTCTAACTGAAATCTTTTAACCAAATTACACTCAAACAATAAAGTTTCTTACAAAATGGATCTTACCATTTCTAGGCTGTTCCTCTGTCTCTCTTCACAAAGCTCAGAATCAGAAAGTCAGAGGAGGCGATCCATTTATCAACCGTCCTGAACGGTTTGCTTTTCTATTTATAACATGCTGAGAATATATCGTGCTAGATCACGTGAGCATGCGTTAAGTGTGAATGAAAAGCAGAAATTTGGGTGTAGCTGTAAAATGATGAGTTTTCTTATGGTGGTGTGATGCTGCAAAATGAAATTGTATGGATTTAATTTATCTTCATTTTACCCAAGTTTTACACCAAATTGTTTCTTCAAAAACACAAAACTGCAGTCATTTTCAAAATCTTTTTTAATGTTTTTACAAAAAATATTTGAACATCCTTAAAACAAGATCAGTTGAATTGTAAAATTGGATGAATCGGATTGATTTAAGAGAAAATATTAGTAATTAAGTAAATTAAGTTTGTCTTGCCATATTGGCAGCTAGTTTTTTGTTTTGTTTTGCTTTAAGCATAAAAAACAAAAACAAATAAATAAATAGATATATTCCCCTCCAAAATAGTCTTAATATACATTATTTGTGTTTGTCATTTAGATATATCTCATTTAAGGATGTTTAAAGATTAATTGTTAGCAAAATACAGACATATTATTTAAAATACAGACATAAATGCACACATTTGAAACATTGTCATACAATATTGTTATAGCATAAAATGAGGAGAGAAAATGTTGTGAGTGACACAGGCTTATTTGCAGTATTTTCTGTGCTTTTTTATAATTTTATACTTTGATATTTCAGACCTTCTTCAGTCTTATGCATCAGATAACAGTTAAAGCTTAAGCAGGTGCAGACTTGAAATGCCACCAGGGGGAGTTAAACACCAGTTTAAGTGTCTCACACCCCTGTGTCGGAGCTCTCTGGTGATTTTGCATCAGGCTCAGGACTGTTCTCTTGGGTGATGTCTCCATTTGAGTCCTTCACAGGCGACTCGGTGCTGGGCTGCTCTGTGTCATTCTTCTCATCCTCTCTACTCTCATCTTGTGCTGTGGTGACCTCTGATAGCATGAAGCAGGTCTCAGTTGGGTGCCCGTCCACTTGGCCTCCATCCCGACATGGCGATTCACTCTTCTCTCTTCTGGCATGTCGGTCAATGTTGTCACAGCGAGGCTGGAGACTAGAGATAATTCCTCTCAGGTGACAAACCTGACAGGCGCATATCAGTGTGGTCAGCAACAATGCCAAGCAGCCCACTGTGAGAGCAGCCACAATCAGATGCAGGTTATCAGTTGGTAGAAAGAAAATACAGTGTCCTTTCTCAGGTTCAAGAGTGGGCTGAGTGCAGACTGTTGTTTTCACGGCAGTGTTTAGTTTTGATGTCTCTTCATTATTGTTGGATGTTGGCGTGATGCCATTTGTGTCATTTGTTGTAGACTTGGTAACTTCTGTTTCATTGACCGATGGGACTGATGGGTTTGTGTAGTTGCTATTTGTGGACTGAGCATGTGGCGTTCCGAAAAGCAATGCAAAATACATAAAACAAACTGTTCTGGGACTTATCATGGTTCTGCAAGACAAAAGAGAAAGGAAAGGTTTTGTTTTTTTACTGAACTTTCGTTCATTTTTTTTCGCACTATTTATATATACTTGCCATTTTCTAGAAATTCATCTTCAAAATCAAATTAATGTTTTCAATAATATTGTAATCTATTAGGCCTAATTCAAACATTATTGGCAACAATAGTGGAACATTCAGTGTCAAAAACAAGTGTATGAATCTTAATATGCAGATGCTCATTTATGTATGTATAGATGTATACAATTATATTCAAATTATTAAATTATATATATATGTATATATATGTGTGTGTGTATTATATATATTTGTAAAAAATTGTAATGTTGATTGTTTAATTTTTTTTTTGCTTAGTTCTTCATGTAGGATGTATTACTTAAATGTACACATTTAAATTCATTTTTGAGATCCACAGTGTGCATAATGAAACTTAGTATGTTAAGAATTATATATACTTTTATATACATTAATTTATATTCATTTCATCACTTAAATCTATACATTTTCATACATTTTTATGAGACTTTGGGTCATTATTTTATTAAATTAATGAAATTGAGGAGCTTGATCCTCATAAATAAAATACAAAGTAAATGGTTTCTTACCTTTTCGGTCTGTTACTGGTGTGTTCTGAGGTTCTGTTATCTGAAGAGGCTTAACTGACTCTGCGTGAGTGTATGCACGCTGTAATTTCAGCACTAGAGCCTTTTTTGAGAAGTGGTCATTTTAAAACTGAAGCAGCAGGTGCACACACTCATTAACCAGCGATGAGTTTCCTGTCTGTAGTTTCACTTCTGTTTGGGCTCTTATTAGACGAGCACTAGAAGCGCTGTGTGGCTAAAGTCATCCTGTGGTATTTGCCACGTTTATTCAAAGCTAGTTATATGCGCAGACCTCATTAGCATAAACCAGTGCTTGTCATGGTTTTGACATTTAGTCTGTTTTTATAACCTTTAAGCTTTTATGAATTTAATTGAAAATTCTCAAGGATGGCTTGGTCAATCTAATAATAACAGCATTTACAGGCCTTTGTTTCCATTTCATCTGTTTTCCTCTCCCTCGCAGGTTCAAGACAGGACAGATTAATGGGGACTTACTCATATTCCATGTCCTTCTCACCCTCAAACCATACTATGCCAAACCATACGAGCTAGTAGTGGACTTGACGCATGCTGGTCCGAGCAACCGCTTCAAGACCGACTTCCTCTCCAAATGGTTTGTTGTTTTTCCTGGATTTGCTTACGATAATGTGGCCGCCATCTACATCTATAACTGTAACACATGGGTACGAGAATACACCAAGTACCATGAGAGACTGCTGACAGTCCTCAAAGGCAGCAAAAAGTTACTGTTCACTGACTCGCCCACACGGCTGGCTGAGTATGTGGAACCAGAGCAACAGAAGCTTCCGGCAGCTACTCTTGCACTGGAAGAAGACCTGAAGGTCTTTCACAATGCCCTAAAACTGGCCCACAAAGACACCAAAGTGTCTATTAAGGTGAGTGAAAAAATATGAACACCTCTTCTTACAGCTCTGTTTCACTTTTTTGTTTTGTCACAATATGTTTGATTCTGTCTTTGCTCCAGGTGGGCAGTACGGCAGTGCAGGTGACCTCAGCCGAACGAACACGAGTCTTGGGTCAGTCAGTCTTCCTCAACGACATCTACTATGCTTCAGAGATTGAGGAGATCTGCCTAGTGGATGAAAATCAGTTCACGCTGACCATTGCTAACCAGGGCACGCCGTTGACCTTCATGCACCAGGAGTGTGAGAGCATAGTTCACTCGATTATCCACATCCGTACGCGTTGGGAGCTCTCTCAGCCCGACTCCATCCCCCAGCACACCAAGATCAGGCCCAAAGATGTTCCAGGGACCCTTCTCAACATCGCCCTCCTCAACCTGGGAAGCTCTGATCCCAGTTTAAGGTGATCAGTCATCTAAATCATCAAATGTATTTATATCAACATTAGTGTATTCATTTCTGAATATTTTTGTCTCTGTTTTGTTTAAAGGTCTGCAGCTTACAACCTCTTGTGTGCTGTAACTTGCACCTTTAACCTAAAGATTGAAGGCCAACTGCTGGAGACCTCTGGCCTCTGCATCCCTGCCAATAACACCCTCTTCATCGTGTCCATTAGCAAGACTCTAGCATCTAATGAGCCTCACCTGACCCTGGAGTTCCTGGAGGAGTGTATCTCTGGCTTCAGCAAGTCCAGTTAGTGCCCCATTAAGCCCTCAATTAAACTCTCAAAAGACTCTTGAGGTCCTCCAGCCGTTTCAGATCATTAATCACATTCTCTGTTTTACCTTGAAGCCCTCCTAGGAAGTTCCTACTTAAAACTGCTTCTAAAAGGCATCATTAGTCCACACATGTTCATATATAAAATAAAGGTTCCAAAATAGTTTTTGCAGAAATGCCATAGAAGAACCATTTTTGGTTCCTCAAAGAACCTTTCTGTCAATAGTTCTTAAAACAATAATTTTATTGGTAGTGTAAAGAACACTTTAAAAATCTGAATACATTTTTTCACTATAAAGAACTGAAGGGTTCCATGGATGTTTAAGGTTCTTCAAGGAACCATAGATGCCAGTAAATAACCTTTATTTTTAAGAGTGTTAATAGTTTCTCTAGAGATAAGAATATAGAGTTAAGAAGTGTTCTGTAACCAGGAAGTTTCCTCTGTATATTCAGGCATAGAACTAAAGCACCTGTGTTTGGAGTACATGACTCCCTGGCTGCTGAACCTGGTACGCTTCTGCAAGCACAGCGACGATGCCAAGCGCCAACGAGTCACTGCCATTCTAGACAAACTCATTACCATGACAATCAACGAAAAGCAGATGTATCCATCCATTCAGGCCAAGATCTGGGGAAGCCTGGGACAGGTAACAGAACTGAGATGTATTTATGTGGCACATGCATCGAAGGCATCTTATTTTTGGGTTTTGCTGAGGAATGTTTAGGCTTATGAAGAGTTGTATAATGAAACCATGTAAACAATGCATTGCTATTGGCAGTTCTTTCAGTCGTATTTATGTAGCACTGACTTCCTTAAAGATTTATACTTGCAGTTTACAGAGCGTGTCTATCAGCTAATGGCAACTTCCTATGTCTGCAGATAACAGATCTACTTGATGTAGTTCTGGACAGTTTTATTAAAACGAGTGCAACGGGGGGTCTCGGCTCCATCAAAGCTGAAGTGATGGCAGACACAGCAGTGGCTTTGGCCTCTGGTAACGTCAAACTGGTGTCTAGCAAGGTGACATACTTAAACACACAGGCACACTTTGTAAGTTCAGCTTTTAAAAGACTGTTTTTCCTACATTTAGACCAGAAGGAACTTGAACAGGCTGAGGTCCACATTTTAAAGAATGTTTCTGAACATGTAAAAAGCAACGCAAAAGATGTTGCATGATGTGATGCTGTAACAACAGCTCTAATTATAGAAGCGCTGTGTGAGAATCAGATGTGGTTTGGTTGGTTCCTTTCTCTCTCTCTCGCTGTTGTTCTCACTCTCTTTAACCACCTTATGTGTTTCTATTTCTCTCACTTTGTCACGAAGAGATAGTGATCATGAGCTTTTGGTAGGTTCATTGTGCTCAGCTGGGTTCTGTGAACCAGACAAACTTAATATCTGAATATTTCATTCAAACAAATTCTTAATATCCTAGCAGAACAATCTTAAAAGCAGTTTTTTTTATGGAAAAGGATAATGTTCCAATATAAAAATATATATATTTGTATATATTCTATTATATATACCGTTTTATATTTATTTATACATTTTTATATATTTTAGTATTATTTATGATACTAGAAATTTAGTATATATAAAAAAAATCTGATTTAATTTTACATTTTAGTTGCCAAGGCAGCAGTTCTAAGTGTTTCAACTATTATTTTAACCTATTTATATAATGTTGAGTATATTCAACATTCTATTTATTTTATTTTATTTAATATTTTTTGTTTTCATTTTAGTTTACATAACAACACTGGAATTCTCTCATCTAAATTCATCGTGGGTTTTATGGGAAGTAAATTTAGTCTTCGTGCTGATCCACAGGTGATCATTCGGATGTGTAAAATCATCGATAAGACGTGTCTATCACCCACACCAACGTTGGAGCAACACCTGATGTGGGATGATATCGCTATCCTGGCCAGGTACATGCTCATGCTGTCCTTTAACAACTCTCTGGATGTTGCCGCCCACCTGCCCTACCTCTTCCATGTCGTGACCCTGCTGGTGGCCACGGGGCCTCTTTCGTTGCGGGCATCCACACATGGCCTGGTTATCAACATCATCCACTCCCTCTGCACATGCTCCCAGCTGAGTTTCAGCGGTAAGATGATATTTTTGCCCTAGAGAGATGTTTTCATGGATCTCAGTGACTTTGATTACTGAAGTGTCTTGTTCTTCTGCTCTGTAGAGGAGACCAAGCAGGTTTTACGTCTAAGTCTGACAGAGTTCTCCCTGCCAAAGTTCTACCTGCTCTTCGGCATCAGCAAGGTCAAATCGGCTGCGGTCATCGCCTTTCGTTCCAGCTACAGGGATCGTTCGTTTTCTCCGGGCTCCTACGAGAGAGAGACCTTTGCTCTGTCATCCCTGGAGACGGTCACCGAGGTATTGCTGGAGATCATGGAGGTATGTAATAATTCATAAGCGGCAAGCAAATAATCAAATGTCTTCCGTCTTAAGTAGACTAGTGAAGAGGGAAAGACTTTTGCGCTGGGTAGCCTCACCCAAAATGTCATTGGTCAAAAATTCCCACTTAGTTATTTAATATCAGAATTGTGTTGCTTTGCACAGCATTTTGTATTTAGTGTGGGCACTTGTTTCTTTGTTAAAGGGCTTGTTTACCCAAAAATTAGATATCTGTCTTTAATACTCCCCTTCATCTCGTTCCAAACACGTAAGACCTTCGTTTTATCTTCGGAACACAAATTCAGATATTTGTATGAAATTCGAGTTTTTTCACCGTCCATAGACAGCAATGCAACTACCACGTTTAAGGCCCAGAAAGGGTAGTAAGGTCATCATTAAAATAGTGATGATGATTCAACGGTGATGATGAATCACAGTGATTCAACTGTAATTTTATGAAGCTACAAGAATATTTTTTGTGTGCAAAGAAAACAAAAATAACTACTTTGTTCAACAATTTCTTCTCTTCTCTGTGTCACACGTTCACAATAGTACCATGCGCATTTTCTTTTTTGGGTGAACTATCCCTTTAAGTTGGTTTTGCAGTGTTCTTTCAAGAAATTGCTAGCTGTTCTGTTGGCAGTAACTGCTCTGTGTTCACAGGAAATTGATGTTTAGTTACTTTAAACGCTTATTTTCTTTTAATACTCAGACCTTAAAATGAAGATTAAATCTGTTTGTTTCATTTCTCTATTTATTTCTCTGCTTGCTGTAAAGCATCATGTATTAGTTAAAAGTGTGTTAAGGCGTGGGGTTTTCCCTTTGTGTTTTAGGCATGTATGAGGGACATCCCAGGCTGTAAATGGCTGGACCAGTGGACCGATCTGGCACAGAAGTATGTAAACTCTACTCTACATGGATGAATTTTGAAATAATTTACTAATAAACTAAAATTTAAGTTCACTGTTATGTTCAAGTTAGATTCACAATGTGTGCGTTTAATGTGCAGGTTTGCATTTCAATACAATCCGTCCCTGCAGCCGCGGGCTCTTGTGGTGTTTGGTTGCATCAGTAAACGGGTCATCCACACTCAAATTAAACAAATCATACGGATCCTGAGCAAGGCCAGCCCTCTCCTCAGCATCGACCGGGTCAGAACATGTCTACACTGTCAGTCTTACTTTCAAACATGAACATGGGCTTGCCATAAAATAAGTTCCAATCCATAAGCTGTATTGTGTACTGTTATTGCTCTGCTCTAGAAAGTAGTACATTTTGATGTGTGCTGATCATTTTGGGTGATAATGTTGCCGTCTAGCTTTGCAGTAATGTTTTTGTCATTTAAGAAGAACTGTGTTTTTTTTCTTCTCAGGGTTTGGAGAGCTGCCTGAAGAGTCCTGATTACTGTAACAGCCAGGTGCTGATTGAAGCTACCGTCATTGCCCTCACTAAACTACAGCCTCTGCTCAACAAGGTATCAAATTACAGTGTTCTTCTAGATATGACGGTGTATGTGTGTGAGAGAGATTGTGTGACTTATTTCACTATGTGGTGTCGCTCAGGACTCACCGATGCACAAAGCCCTGTTCTGGGTCGCTGTGGCTGTGCTGCAATTGGATGAGGTGAATCTGTACTCGGCCGGAACTGCTCTGCTGGAACAGAACCTACACACACTCGATAGTCTGCGAGTCTTCAATGACAAGGTTCTAATATAATACTCTTACATGTCAAATTGTAGCACATATACAAACATACGTAGGCCCATGGAAACCACCCGTTCCTCCCACCTTCAGTTACGGAATAAATGAATCATGGGTGACACATACATTTGGAAATAGGGTAGTTCTATAGTGATATTGATAACCAAAAACATTTGTTTTTGAGTACTTAAAATGAAAGATTTTTGTGAAGCTGATATTTTGTGGTTTACACTGTAGTATGCTATTCTCATATTAAAGGCACTACTATACAGAATATTTGAAACTTAAAATATAAAGTGAACTAGTAAAGGCAAAAGGATTTGTGTTGTCCGTCTCTCAGAGTCCTGAGGCAGTTTTTATGGAGATTCGTCTGCCTCTGGAATGGCACTGTAAACAGATGGACCATTTTGTTGGTCTCAACTTCAACTCCAACTTTAATTTCGCTTTGGTCGGGCACCTGTTGAAAGGTATTGAGTGGGTTGTATGCAAAAATATTTAAACGTTGTGCGTCTTTGTTGGAAAACTATCACATTTCTGTTTGGTTTTGGCAGGGTTCAGACACCCATCTCCCACCACAGTGGCACGCACCATCCGTATCCTGCACATGCTGTTGGCCTTGGTTGGAAAACACCTGAACTGTGATAAGTTTGAGGTGAACACACAAAGCGTTGCATATCTGGCAGGTAAGGAAACCACTGCTATCTCCCCTTTCTTTCTCTGTCTTCTTTCGGTTATGTCTTTACATGAGTTACAGGTACATCTCAAAAAATTTGAATATGGTAAAGAAGTTCATTTTTTCCTGTAACTTATTTCAAAAAGTGAAACTTTCATATATTTTATATTGATTACATGTAAAGTAAAACACTTCAAAAGTTTTTTGTTTGAATTTTGATGATTAGAGCTTACAGCTAATGAAAATAAAAAAAATCAGTATCTCAAAATATTAGAATATTTACATTTGAGTTTCAATAAATGACCATCCATACAGTATAAATTGTGGGTATCTCTTGTTCTTTGAAACCACAATAATGGGGAGCACTGCTGACTTGGCAATGGTCCAGAAGACGATCATTGACACCCTCCACAAAGAGGGTAAGTCACAGAGGGTCATTACTGAAAGGGGTGGCTGTTCAAGGAGTGCTGTATCAAAGCATATTAAATGCAAAGTTGACAGGAAGGAAGAAATTGGGTAGGAAAATGTGCACAAGCAACAGGGATGACCGCAAACTTGAGAATACTGTCAAGCAAAGCGGATTCAAACACTTGGGAGAGCTTCACAAGGAGTGAACTGAAGCTGGAGTCAGTGCATCAAGAGTCACCACGCTCAGACATCTTCAGGAAAAGGGCTACCAAGCCACTTCTGAAACAGAAACATCGTCAGAAGCATCTTACCTGGGCTAAGGAGAAAAAGAACTGGACTGTTGCTCAGTGGTCCAAAGTCCTCTTTTCAGATGAAAGTGAATTTTGCATTTCATTTGGAAATCAAGGTCTCAGAGTCTGGAGGAAGAGTGGAGAGGCACAGAATCCATGTTGCTTGAAGTCCAGTGTGAAGTTTCCACAGTCAGTGATGATTTGGGCTGCCATGTCATCTGCTGGTGTTGGTCCACTGTGTTTTCTGAAGTCCACAGTCAATGCAGCCATCTACCAGGAAATTTTAGAGCACTTCGTGCTTCCTTCTGCTGACAAGCTTTATGGAGATGCTGATTTCATTTTCCAGCAGGACTTGGCACCTGCCCACACTGCCAAAGGTACCAAAAGCTGGTTCTGGTAACACCATGACCATGGTTTTACTGTGCTTGATTGGCCAGCAAACTCGCCTGATATGAACCCCATAGAGTATCATGCCACGCTGCATTGATGCAGTAATTCATGCAAAAGGAGAGCCAACCAAGTATTGAGTGCATAGAAATGAACATACTTTTCAGAAGCCTGACATTTCTGTTTAAAATATCCTTTTTTTTAATTGATCTTATGTAACATCCAAATTTTCTGAGACACTGAATTTTGGATTTTCATTATATGTAAGCCACAATCATCAAAATTTCAAGAAATAAAGGCTTTAAATATTTCACTCTATGTGTAATGAATCTATATAATATATGGGTTTCACTTTCTGAAATGAGTGACAAAAAATATTGACCTTCTTCATGATATTCAATTTTTTTTAGATGTACTTGTATTTAGGGTTCAGTGGAATGGGTAATATTTGTGTATATGCATTTGAATAGCTCTCCTCCCAGTGTCAGAGGAAGTGCGTAGCCGCTGTTGCCTGAAACACAGGAAGCTGTTGCTCCTCTCTGATGTTAACATGGAGAATGTTCCAATGGATACATACTCCGTACATCATGAGGAGCCAAGCTGCAGGTACCACCTAGAGAGCAGATTAAACTATTATCTTTTGTAAAATGCAAACCTTTTGCTTCCAAGTTCAAAAAGCATGATCTTTGTAATCCAGAACACTGCGGGAAAGCCAGCTGTGGGCATCCCCAAAGGCCTCAGAGCGGTACTTGGTGGCCCAGTACCCCATAGTGGGGCAGATCAGCCCAAGAACACGCAAATCCATGAGCCTGGACATGGGGCAACCTTCCCAGGTCAACACCAAGAAGCTTCTAGGTAACTCCATGTTGCATTATGTCATAGATATAGACTTTGTGTAAACGTAATGCTTTTTATTATTAGATTTGTTTGTATTAGTGGTTGTCATGATCTTAAAGTTTTTCTCTTAGGTACCAGAAAAAGTTTTGACCACCTGATATCAGACAGCAAAGCACCAAAGAGGCCTGAAATGGAATCTGGTATCACAACACCACCCAAGATGAGAAGAGTGGCTGAAAACGAATATGAAATTGGTCAGGGTCACAAACAAGTGAAATGATTCTCAATATTTGCATCCATTTATAACTTTTTGTTTTCTTTCGAAAGAAACCCCAAGAATCTTGCATCACCATCTGCGGAAGGTCTCGGTGTCTGAGTCCAACGTCCTGCTAAATGAGGAAGTTCTCACAGATCCAAAAATCCAGGCGCTGCTTCTTACAGTGCTGGTAATATCTTTATTTCTCAGAATGAATAAGGAACATTAGTTTCACTTCCTCATCCTCAGAGTTTGCATATAGAATTAAAATATTAACAAATAATTTTCTGTTTCTCTGAAGTCTTACATGTCACTTCCTGCCAACCCATCTGCCATTTCCTTTAAACACCCATACAAACCTCCATCTTCTGAATTTTGACTCATCTGTATTGATGATTCAATGATTTTTCAGGCCACTCAGGTGAAAAACACATCAGATGAATTTGAGCAGAGGATCCTGTATGAGTTTCTAGCTGAGGCCAGTGTTGTCTTCCCAAAGGTCTTCCCTGTTGTGTAAGTCCAACTGCAATACATTCAATACATTTGACACAGAATGAGGAAATAAGGCTCTCATTGTTGGATGTTGTCTTTTGTTTCAGTCACAACCTCCTGGACTCAAAGATTAATACTTTGCTGTCACTGTGTCAGGACCCAAATCTTTTGAACCCAGTCCATGGAATTGTGCAGAGTGTTGTTTATCATGAAGAGTCGCCACCTCAGTACCAAACATCCTACCTGCAAAGTAAAGCACCACACATCTCTACTTTAGAACTGCTATCACAGTCTAAACCTTATTTTGCGTGTGATCTGATCTTTACTCTGGATCAGTGGATGTCAGTGTCTGTGAATGTGTTTGAAAGAGTGGTCAGTGTGTGTGACTGGAGGATAACATCTTTACTTACCTTACTTGTCTCCACAGCTTTTGGGTTTAATGGACTCTGGAGGTTTGCTGGTCCTTTCTCTAAGGTACGTGACACTGAATTTGCTCTCAGATTGCAACAGAGGAAAACATTGACCATAATTAGTTACTTTACTGGAGTTTTACAATTAGAACATTAAAGGCATAAAGATGATATGATCCTATATTATCTATAGAAACATGAGCTTCTCTCTGTTCCACAGCAAACCCAGTTCCCAGACTATGCAGAGCTGATTGTCAAGTTCCTGGATGCACTGATTGACACCTATCTGCCTGGCATTGATGAGGAAACGAGCGAGGAGGGTCTTCGCACACCCACCTCTCCATACCCTCCACCTGCCCAGAGCCAGCTCAGCATCACTGCCAACCTCAACCTCTCCAATTCAATGACCTCACTGGCCACCTCCCAGCATGCACCAGGTCGGTATATAAGACCAGAGCCGATCCTCCCTATACGCAAGCTGCATAGGGCCCCCGAAATACCAGGGGCCCCCTTGCTCTCAAAGATGTTTTAATTTTAGTTTTGTTTTGAATTTGGCCAGTGGCTATGAAAACATGAATGATAATTTATTGTAATGATGTGCTGTCGCCCTTTCTACGTAAAAATCTGTAAAATCATGTAACGTGAATGTCGTAAAGTCTCTTGCTCGAGATGAAAAAAACGAGTTGAAAGCATAGCAAGTGCGATTCAGGGCGGAGTGAAACACGGACTAATGCGTTTCACTCACTCTCATGTCGATCCAAACCTGTAAGACCTTCGTTCATCTCATGAACACAAATTAAGATATTTGATGAAATCTAAGAGCTTTCTGACCCTCTATAGACAGCAATGGAACTACCACATTCAAGGCCCAGAAAGGTAGTAAGGACATCAGTAAAATAGTCCATGCAATATCAGTGGTTCAACCATAATTTTTTAATAAAGTTATTTTTGTTTTCTTTGCGTACAAAAAGGATTCTCGTAGCTTCATAAAATTACAGTTGAACAACTGATGTGGTGTGGCTCAGTGGTAGAGCATTGCGTTAGCAGCGCAAAAGGTTGTGGGTTCAATTCCCAGGGAACACACATACTGACCAACAAAAAATGTATAGCCTGAATTATTGTTGTCACGGTACCAACATTTCAGTATTCGGTACTAATACCAGTGAAAATCCATGGTTCTCGGTATCAATTTCGGTACCAAAGCAAAACACAAAAACATGCTAATTAAAAAACACACTATTTTTCTTAATAAAGTCAAACAAAAATAAAATGTACAAAAATCAATGCCTTTCTTTGTGCTCATTTAAAATTGTGTTTCAAGTTTTTCCACAAGTAATAAAAGTATGGAAAACACTAAACAAATTTCACCCAAATTTAATTTGTCTTTTAATTAATCAAATTCAAACTCTTTTTTGGTAAATAAAGGGGATTTACTATTAAAATTAAAACATGGAAGAATATTGTGATTATTTATTAGAAAATAAAGTTGTATTAATTTTTTAAACAGTAGTAGTATCAAATGCATTCTACAAAATTATAGTAGCCTAATATATTTCTGGCACAATGTCTAAACCAAACTTTTATTTGACGGGTTGCCGTGAATACCTTTACATTTCTGTGTATATGATATGATGCTGGTTTTACTCAAATGAAACGGTCAAATGCTCGTGAAATGACTCTCAGAGCAGTTCTGGAGATGTTGTTTATGTATTGTTTGGATGAATTAATCAAAAGTAGGTCATTACGCTTAAATCAAATCGTGATATGGACCAGTATCTGTTAATATTAAGCCGCAAAAGTATGTCATGACATTGTATGACATTATGTCCTCATTTAGACGGCAGATGCTGAAATCACTGCAAGCTTCAGTGTATGTAACGTTAGTAACGCTAAACAAAATCGTGTGTCTCTCTGCCGTTCATTCATTCAAACAGAGACTCACAGAACATCGACTTTTGCAGGATTCATTATTTGATACTGGTCCATATCGACTTTTGGATTTAAGTGTAATGACCTACTTTATTTACAGATTACTGGTCCATATCGTGAAACTTTGGATTTCATGACCTTCCGTGATTTCACTAAACTTTTCCGACAAATTTAATGACAGGTTCCGTGATTCCTGTAAATTCCGTTTTTAAACCAGGTTCCGTGATTCCGTCCGCGTTTCCTGCATCGAGGAAATCATACGGCCTTACGCATCAAGAACCGGGTTGACCGGGTCCTCGGTACCACTGGTACTTTATTATGACGTTTTCATTTTTTTAGTTCCGACTTGGTATCGAAGTACCGGGTCTTTTGACAACACTAGCCTGAATGCACTGTAAGTCGCTTTGGATAAAAGCGTCTGCTAAATGTAAATGTAATGATGTTACATGGACTATTTTAATGATATCCTTAATACCTTTCAGGGCCTTGAATATGGCAGTTCCGTTGTTGTCTATGCAGGGTCAGAAAGCTCTCGGATTTCATAAAAAATATATTAATTTGTGTTCTGAAGATGAACAAAGGTCTTACGGGTTTGATAAAATTACTGACAGAATTTCCATAATTTTAATTTAGGAACAGAAGCTTTAAATGGCTGTTAAATTACAGGCTATGTATCTTGACACTTCAGAAAATAATTTTAGTTTGTAGCTTTGTATAATTATGTATGTATGTTTTTGCCTTGAGCAGGAATCGATATAGAGAAGGTGGATCTGTCCCCCACCACGGGTCTGGCAGCCAGCGGACGCACACGTCACGGTTCAGCCAGCCAGGTCCAGAAACAACGCAGCACCGGCAGCTTTAAAAGACCTAGTATCAAAAAGATTGTCTGAGACCTACAGCACAGCAGGGTTTCGCCTCTGCTGGACCTCTGACTTACATTGTGCTGCATTTTATGCGGTTTCTCTTCACTCCTGCTAAAGCCGCCGTTTACGGTAATCTGTGGGTTCTCTTGAAACTGTTTAACCAAGTCTGCCAGGATCAAAATAATCTGAACACCTCTGTTTTAAACCAGTCACTGTTTGACACAGGATGAGAGAAAGTCCAATGTTGTTGTTTTTTTTGTCCTTAACAGAAATTTAACTTGTTTTTTATACATTTGATGAAATCACAGACATTGCCTAAAGGTGGTGTGCTTAGTATTTTGTTTAAAAGCACTAATTTCTGTCTTAAACATAAAAGATGAAAGTATTAACCAAGTGCCATTCTTTTGTTCAACTGTATTTTATTTACTTAACTGTTTACGTTTAGGTGTTTTTTTTTGCATCTTTTGTGGTTGTTTCTTTGTATGAAAGGAATAATTTAGTTTCCTGGAGAGTTCCCTAAAACAAAAATGCACAATCGCTCATGCAGTACTGCAGAAATTAACCTTTAATAGCCTTTATATTGTATAGTAAATAAAGTATTATATTATAGTATTAATATAGTAACAAAATATTTAGAAGTTGCTGGTCCACCCAAACTATGATCCCTATCCCAAACCCAACATACTTTACCAAAATGCTTTGTGAATTTCTGAATTCTGATTGGCCTGATTTATCTAAAATGTATTTGCTGTTATTTCTCAATCTATTACAGCTCTTGCGGTGGTTATGATCTGTCAGTTTTGGATTAGAGGTGAGAGACTGAATGTAATTTAACGTATAAAGCAGTTTTACAGGAAAATAATCAGCTGTCAACTGAAAAAAAATCATTCAGATGTATATAAAAACAGATAAACTGAGGGAGACAGCCAAGATCTCATTGAATTATCCTATGATATGATCCCTTGAACAAAAAGAGATTGAAAAACTTTCCTTTTAGGGACAACTCTTATTCTTTTTTTTCAAAGTTTACGTAATCCTTTTTTCTCAATGTTTTGTTTCTTTTGGTTTCTGAACTTTAACATTCTTGGTTCCACAAGACAATACCATCCAGTTGTGGACTGCAACAGGTTTTCTTTACTGGTCATGTACACTAAATGTTATGCCCTGTGTGCTGATGTTTGTATTTTTGTTCTATTTTTCTTAGAAATGAAATCCAAGCTTGAAATCTTATACCGTTTTGACCCTTAGACATGTTGAAATCTGTGTATGGGGGTGACAATTTAACTTTATTGTTTCTGTGTTACTAACTGTTGCTTTCGTATTGGTAAGTCAATGTGAGAAAGGCCAAGAGTTGAACATGGGTTTATTAATGGCAGAGATTGTTGGATGCTTCAAACACTAGAGTGAATTCTCTCTTTTGGCACTTGAGGTTATGCAAACTTTTACATAATTGTTCTCTTTTGTTTCTTTTTTTATGCTGATAGCTTCACCTCTGTAAATACTTTTTGTGTAAAAATAGAAAAGTATATTTACTACGCTGTAAATACAAGTGACTATGACGTTGTATTATTATTATTTTGCTTTTTGTAAAGCAGTTGATTACTGAATATGTACAACATAAAATATGAATTATTGTCAATCATGTTCACTGAATTGTCAATTAACATGGAGGAAATATTGAGTCCTCTGCACCCTCTTTATAAAACATTGTTATCATCGGATTTCATATTTACAGATGTAACACTAATAAAGTCCATTTCTGCCCAGTTTGTTTATCATTGTGTGATAAAAGCTTACCCTTTATATATAGAATGAATAACATCTGAAGAATTGACTCTTTTTCCGTAAGAGCGACCGCTACCATTTGTAAATGTAGTATCTTATGTAGCTGTACAAAATAGCTCGTTCATATTTCAAATAAAAAAATTCACACTTTAATTTTACTGTCAGATGGATAAATAAACATACTTGAACTTTGAGCTTCAAGGTTACTAAAACAACATTTAAATTTTTCTGTCAAATCATGAGTATCTGAAATGAATGAGGGTAAAAGTGAGGTCTCAAGCAATTGACACTGTTCTCACACTTTCATGCCACACGTCCATTTTCTCACACAGTCAAAAGCACCTTCAGATAAGGCGAAACATATTTTGTAAAAGCTTCAAAAGTTTATATTTACAACGAGATTTTGTAGCATTGAGCAATGTAGCCAATCACATACAAAGCCGTTGATTTTTGAGCACCTGTGATTGGCCATTGCGTTCAAGAGATCAACAAACATGTCTGTGATTGGCTACATTTCCTGCTGCTGCAAAACACCTGTAAATAGGAACATTTCACATTCCCCAGAGCTCAAACTAAAATTGCAATGGAGCGTTTGCTAAATCTGTTTCGGCCAATAATATTATACAGTATCAACTGATGGTGCTCTTGCTATTTTTTAATTTATTAATTTACTTTTTGATGTTTTATACCAATGTTTTATTTTTTGTGATCAAACATTAATTGGCGGACCCCCTTTGTAATTATGTAGGCTACTAACTACTGTAGATAATCTATTTTTAATTTGCATTGAAATACATCGTGTATAATCAAGTTTTTAAGTTTGTTAGTTACATTTTAGGTAATCAGATCACCTGAGCTATTGATTGTTTTTTAATTTTTTATTGTTAAGAACATGAAAAAACACATTATTATCTATTGATTGCTGTCACGAGCACACCTGCGCTCCAGTGACGTCACGCACACGCCAGCGCTGCTGAACCTCGGTGAGCAGAAAGATATCAAACAGAAGCTTGCGCTATTATATGTAAAATACAGATCTCTTTCTGATTTGTTTGTTCGGTGGCGCATGTGTTGATTAGTTAAATGCATAATTTGGCTTTCAGCATGTTTTCTCACTAAAACCAAAATTCACTTAACCACATTTTGACCCCATAAAGGTAAACTGTAATTATTAAAATGGGGCCATAGTGTACTGAAGCATTTGGCAATTATTAAAATCAAAGAATGATTGAGAATCTGTAGTTGGTTTTACTTCAACAGTTTTCTTAATTCATATTTGTGAACGTTTGAAGAGTCAATTTGATAGCGAGATTCATCTGTACCCCTCTAGAAATCTTTGACACATTTAGCAAAAGGAGCTGCTCTTGGATAATGATAGATATGTGCTTGATAATGATAGATATGTGCTTGATAATGATAGATATGTGCTGGATAATGATAGATATGTGCTGGATAATGATAGATGGATAACATGTGCTGTGGTGATGTGACAATAAAAGTGATTTGATTTGAGTAAAAAGGTTTGTTTGGGGATTAGAAGGTTGTAGGTTTATTATGAATTTAGTGTACTTTGAGCTATATTGGGATTGAAATTTTCCACATACACATAATACATTATACATTTAAGATTGACATCCTCTTGATTTGTTAACACTAAAAAATATTGATACTGAGACCCATGGGTGGTCAGAAATCAAGATGTGTGGTGAATGTCATGGTGACAGCTGTATTTAACAGCGCCGTGTGTGTCGACTATGTGTTGCTGGGATATTTGAGCTGCTAATGAGATTGCTCTGGTTCAGTCTTCTATTGCAGAAGTGCTGGTGTCAAGACTCACTCCCCCTCTGAGCTCAGGTATCTCTCCTTTCAGTCTAGTGCCACTCAGAGACTAGGGATGGTCTTATTAGATGTAGCTGACCTCTCGCTCTCTCTCTCTCTCTCTCTCAGTGGGATCAGTGGAAAGAGGATGCTGCTGTCGTTTAGGCCGCTGATCTCCGTCTCTGTGTTGACTCTGCTGGGCTGGTGCTGGTACAGCTTTAGGAGGAGAAGGATGACAGCTCCTCTCTGGACTAAAGAGAACGTGTGTTGTTCGGACAGAAGCAGCCCTGTTCACTCCTCCCCTGATGACTCCAGTATTTTGGGGGAAAGGTCAGTAGAGCTGAGTGTACATGAGTTGTGTCTGTTAAAGTTTGCATACTTGGTTAGCCACAGTTTTAGGTGGTAATATCTTCTTAAATTAACTCCTCTGCAAACATGGTATGCAAGTTTTACATTTGACCTACAGGAGGATGCTAAGGAGTCTATTAGAAGATTATAGGGTCCTTAAGATATAAATTAAAAATATGTAACTTTTTTTAACGTTCATATTGATAATAGTAATAAAACTGTAAAAATCATAATGATCTTTTGATTTTAATTTTTTCAGTTTATTTGTTTAGCACTTTTACAATATCTTAATATCATATATGCTGTCAATTAATTTATTTGATAGATCTCACTTAATATTGTTCTCACACAGTGTAAATTAGGGTTTTATTCATAATAATAGATATGTCTTTTTGTGAGGGGAGAGAGCTCCATTGCAAGCAAGTCCTTGACAGCAAAATGTTTAAAAAACCCTAAATCATACTTTTACCAGTTGGACTAATCTTTCCATATTTGATGAATGGAAAAGCTTGTTTTATGCCAAGTTACCCTGAAACTTACCTTGACCAGTCCATGAAAGACATATTCAAAGAACAGACAGATTGATTTTTTCCAGAGTGAAGACAGACACTGGACTCTTTCTGTTTTAACTCTCTTACAGTGATCTGAACATGGACCACAGCAACTCAGGATCCTCTGAAATAAAAAAACGTACAAGCACCTCTTCCAAAATAGGCCTCACCAAGGGAGTTCGGCCCGAGCCAGAAGGAGAAGTATCCGTTCGTTTCCCTGAGACTCTCCAAACTGAGCAAGAAAAGGACAACATTCCTGGTGAAGGTCATTCAGACTGTGGAGAAGTTAGTGAAGATGACTCTGGGCTTGAGTCTGATCTGGTTTGTCTCTCTTCAAACCACCTTGCCACCGACTCTCACACTTTAACAGAGCAACAGTCAGGTCCTATCCGCTTGGACAGTCATAATGGCAGCAGCCTGTCCCCTGATGGAGGCCTGAACCAGGAGAACCTGGAGAAGATCAGTTCTGTTCGGGTCCAACGGGTCATAGACACAGTGGCAGAGGACTGGAAAAACCAGGAACCCAATGATCCACATGAGCTTGGTAGTGCTTCAAGACCTCCAAAGGGTGGATTTCTGTTTGCTGCTCAAGAATCATTCAGCAGTGAAGACAACAGAAGAGTATGCCTTCAGGACGCCAGCTCATTCAGAGAAAAACTACTCGGCCATTTAGGAGCTTTTGGTGGAGATGATTCTGGATGTGGTTCCTGCTTCTCAGAGGATGCATCTGGTGCAGAGGGGCTGACCAGAGAGTTGTCCGAGGAAGGCCAAGAGTTTGTAATGACCCCCATTGAAGCAAACACAGTCAGCATTGAGAGCAAAATGACTCCCTGTATGCTCGGAGTGACAGAAGAAGAGGAGGAGGCCTTGAGAGGTGCGTGAAACATTTACTCTCCAAACTCATGCAGTTATCCTCCTGTTAAAGGAATAGTTCACCCAAAAATTCAAATTGTCATGTACTCACCCTCATGTAATTTCAAACCTGTATGAGTTTCTTTCTTATGTTAGACAAAAAAGAAGATATTTCAAAGAATGCTGGTAATCAAACAGTTGATGGTCCCCATTGACTTCCATAGTATTTCATTTACTATGGAAGTCAGTGGGGACCAAAAACGGGTTGGTTCTTCAAAATTCTACAAAATATCATCTTTTGTGTACAACATTTTTTTTGTAGGCCTATACATTGTTTTTATTATTTAATCACAAAGCAGTAAAACAAACTGTCCACATGGATCTCATCTCCAGGTTCAGATGTTGAAAGCTGCATTAGTGCTGACACTGAGGTGAGCAGCTTGGCTCCACCTCCAGCCACACCCATAATTCTCTGGGACATAGAGGTGCCAGTGGTGAGCTCCGCCCACAGACACACCCACATACTGATGTTGTTTGAATGTTAGCCCATTAAAAGACTTGTGCATGAACGTGTTCAGAGATGCACCACAGCAGAAAAGATACATGATCTTGAAGTATTAGACTCACTACAGAAGAGCTCAAGTTACAGGGCAAGACTGTGTGTGTGTGTGTGTGTGTGTGTGTGTGTGTGTGTGTGTGTGTGTGTGTGTGTGTGTGTGTGTGTGTGTGTGTGTGTGTGTGTGTGTGTGTGTGTGTGTGTGCGTGCTGATATAAGAAGAGTGACATGACTACCATAAGAGACAGAAAGACTCGTTGTCCTTTGATTTAAATCAATACCTGTCTTTGCAGCATCTGGTTGGTCGATTGATCGGGAAGCAGGGGAAGTTCATTAACTTAATGAAGCAGAGCTCTGGAGCAAAGATCTATGTATCCACCCTGCCATTCACTCAGGAGATTCAGATCTGCCACATCCAGGGTATGTTTCCACACCCATGATGATGATGATGGTACTTAAGTCCACGCAGAAGCCCAGCGCTTAATTCATGTCTGTGTTTGTACATCCAGGCTCACAACAACAGGTGGATGATGCTCTCTCACTCATCAGGAAGAAGTTTAAAGATCTAGATCTGACTAATTGTGTTCCCCTGCCCTGCCTGCCAATCACATCCTGGGTGAGGACCCTTAAAATCATATAATTAATTCATTCCAATGATTTCCTTTCTTCTTTGGAACACAAAAACATCATGAACGTATCGTATCTCAAGAGAGATATAAAAGATCAGATGACTTACGACTTAAATTTCAAGTTTTCTCAAATTGTGCAATAGCTTTGTGTGAGGAAAAAAATGAAATTTAAGTGGAAAATTGGTGCTTTAAGACACATCATGTCAACTTTGACACCAGTGGTGTTAAATATCCTGACTTGTGTCTTGAGGTACCAATTTAATTGTTCTGTATGCCATGTGAGAGTAGCCGTGTGTGTTGTTCTGTTGTTTCCGTAGTTGCTGCTGCCTCAGGATGTGTTTGTAGAAGTGATCGTTTCACGGGTGGAGGCGGGTCATCATCTGTTCGTTCAGCAACACAAGCATCCATCTTATCAGGCTCTTCCCACCCTTATTCAGCACCTGCAGCTCTGCTATTCTCAGCCGGGATGTCCCAGCCTGCCCACCCCTGTCGAAGGTATATAGACCCCTACTGAAACACACAGATCTCAGTGTGAAGAATAAATGATTTATATTCACATTTACATGTATTCATTTTATCAAATGCTTTCAAGAGGACCAACACAACATCTGTCTCTACCATAGCGTATTATGGTTTTGCTTTTATCCTCCATAAAATGTATTTTAGAATCAGCACATCTTTATTAGCATGACTTTAAACAGTACTTTTAGTTTCTTTATTATTTCCGTTTCCCATACTTTAGAATACTAGTAAAGTTGCAACACTATGAAATAACACAATTTGAGTATGTAGCAACCAACTTCATGAGGTTCAGAAATCATTCTAATATGCTGATTTGGTGCTCAAGAATAAATTGTATTATTATCAATGTTGAAAAGAGTTTCTTCAACTTACTGACCCTCAAACTTTCGAACGTATGTACAGTATACACACATACACTCATGTTTGTTTCTGTGAACTGTGGGGACTTTCTATAGACTTGTATTACTTTTATACTGACCAAACAATATTTTCTATCCCTTACAGAAAACCTGTCTGCATTGTATTGTTAACTTCCAGTTAAACATCATTTACTATTTTTAATAATGTTTTTCCCCTTGTTGGGACTGCAGGCCCACAATCACAATGTCAAGAATTTCAGGTTTTACTATCATTGGGCGAACTTTTGGTCCCTACAATGTAGCATAAACAAATACACACACTGATAGACTTCATTTCTGATAGTATATGTACTGAAGTTTATGAAATATTGTGTGGCAAGACAAAATATAATTAGGTTTCACGGAGGCAATGTCGTCATTGCTCATAATATTTTGCATTTCTTGTTGTCATCTAGTTTGAGGAAGTCTGTCTATTTTCTGTTTGTCTCTGTCAGTGGGGGTGGTCTGTGCAGCTCCGGTAACAGGAAGTGGCTGGCAGAGAGCCCAGGTCATCCAGTATGACAGAGAGTCTGGCATGGCTCATATCAGATATGTAGATAATGGAGGTTATGACACCGTGAACAGCGCCACCTTCAGGCAGATCAGGTCAAGTGGCTTACCTTTGGTTTGATTGTTTGTCTGTAATTGTTTTGGAATGAGTTCAGTCTGATATTTGAGGATTGTTTTCACAGGTCGGACTTTGTAACATTGCCATTCCAGGCAGCAGAGGTTCTGCTGGACAATATCACTCATTTGCCAGGTAAAACATTGGCCTGTTTATGATTAAAAATGCTTTCTGTGATGAGCTGCTGCTCATGGATGTGTACTAACAATATACAGTACTATTATTGTACATTTTGTACAAATCAAATTAAATCAAATAATAAATACTGAAATATGCTAAAAATGAAAAGCCATTTTATTGCTTTGATAGGAGAGGAGGAGTTTTCTCTGGAGGCCAAAGCAGCGCTGGAGGAATTAACTGCAAATATGGCTTTAATCATCAAGGTTATAACAAGCAAACACATTTGTCTTTCAATTTTTGTGTGTGTGTGTGTATTTCTTAAATTGATTATTTCATTGGTATTGAATGATTTCACTAGGCTGGAGATTCTCAAACTTTTTTGTCAGCGATTTGACCTAAAATATTTACTTGAAATGTTGTTTACCAATACATTGCAATGTCCACAGTCGGTTTATAGTCTAATTACATACAGCAAAAAAACAATTGTTTGTTTATTTAATTTTTTGTAATTTTAATTTTTCAATTTATGATTTAATGATTATCAGCTTTTCGCAAATTTTTATCAGCTCCTGCACTTGATTAAAAACAGCTCAGAGGAACTTTTTTATAAGTTCTAAAAGAATTCAGACATAACCGATGTTGTTTATGATCAGGTGACAGGCAGTCAAGACGGCCTTCCTTTGGTGCACATGTGGAAACAGGCAGGAGACGAGGTGTGTACATCTCATTTTTATTTTCTAAATCTTTAAATTTCAGCTATAACTGTTACTTGTGCTTTATATGTCTGCAGGTGGTTCTGGTGAACAGATTACTGGCTGAACAGGGGTTTTGTACCTGGTTTGAGATGCAGTGATGCACAGCTTTTCAATTTTTCTCTCTTCAACACCCTTTTGCACAGTAAATCATATATTCCACTTTTTGTCTATTTGTTTGTTGTATGAAGATTTTGTTGGAGACCTAATTTTTGAAGAATTCTCTTTAAATGGTTAATATTAGGCTAATTGATGTGATTTAGATGATAATTGAATTAAGTTATTGCCCCAGAATGCATTGCAGAGCAAACCAAAGCTGCTTATGTGAACAGCTGCTAATATTGTACTGTTCTCTAATATTATCTCTTGAATGCTGATGGTTTGAAAGATTGTGTTTTGCTCAGGTATTTTGATATTGAAGTATATAGATTTTTTTGTAGTAATTTTTGTTTTCTGTTTAGGAGTTTTTCTTCTTCTCTTCTCTTTGTATTTAGTTTCTTTTCTTTAAGATAAGGGTGGGGACAGTGTTGTGCTCTCTGACTGTAAAGCATGAAATAACTCCAGCAGTGAAGGGCATTATGATCCCCTGCTGAAATGAACTTGTACAGTTCAGTGCTCTGTACTCTCATGCTGACGCTGCCAAACATCTCACTGCTGTTGAAGTAAAAGATCTGTGGATATCACAAGCATGGTGTGCTTTTCTGTCTCGTGCTTATTATGACTGCCCTGAAAAACCTGCATGACAGATTTTGAAGTATATTCAACAAGACAAAAGCTGAGAGTTGCTGAGGGATTAATCTCTCCATATTTGGATCCATATCAACATTTAATGCATGGTTTATAGCCTATAATATCAACATCCATAGCAAATAATGTCTGTATGTTGTTTTAGCCCATGTATGATTTATTTAGTATGTCACAATATCTTCCTAATAGGAAAAAAAGAGTTTATAATGTCCATACTCTCAGGCAGATTTGAAAAAATTACATGCACCTGCTATTTCTGGCCAACAGATGTCACTCAGTGTAAAGTTTTGAATGGCTGGTTATGAGTAGTGTTTAAAATAGTCTTCATTTTTTATACATTAACATTATATATTTATTTATTTTATTGATGGCGATTGCTGTAATATGGACAGTCGGTCCAAAAAAGCAGAAAACTGCCCTAGAAAACCAGTCTTGTAGAGTTATTAGTGGCAATCAACAAGGAAACGCATCCAATTGACGTACTCATGTGAAAGATTACACAGCAAGGCACTTTGTAGAGAAAATATGACTTCTATTGCAATGATTTGCTTGAAATATCAAGAAAAAATGTGCCAAAATGGGCTGAATTTTTAAAGTGACTGCTGACATTCTTCAGTAAACATGCTGAAAGCTCCCTGTATTGGGCCTTGCTCTCGTATCTGCCTGCCGCAGGGGGTCTGGTTGGTTTGTTCTGAGGAAGCTGAATGTCACGGCTGATTCTGTTGTACTCTCACATTCTCCGGTCTTAACTTTGAGATTTCTATTCCTAACCCTTCCCTAAGAAGAAAATCCTCTCCGTTTCCAGAGTGGCCTGATGAATGTGTATTAGCCTAAAGAGGCGCATTGATCTGTTAGACAGCTAACAGATGCACAGCATTAAAAAATGAGACTTTCAGTAAGCAGAAGATCCACTCATTAATCAAACACAGATGCTTCTGTGACTGTGGGTCTCCCTCACAGACTGGGCTCATATAACATGATGCAGCTTACTTTTCTTGATACGGGAAACACTTTACTACTTCTAAAACTCTCCACAATGTACCCTTTACCAGCAGAAGTCATTTTAATACCAAATATCAGAGTTGGAACATCAATTTCAGACTGCGTTTCTGGACTGCTATGGGTTTGAGAAAGTTTATTAGAACATTAGCGGCATGATCTATGTGTTTACTAAGTGAGGCAAGATATTATTGGCTGGTTAAAGACTTCTCATTTGGCAGTGGGAAGCAGTGCTCTTGTTTTCCACAGTGATCTGGGTCTGTGAAACTAGAGCTGCAGTCATTTGATAAACTTCCTGTTTGAGCATTTCCATATCAATGAAGTCAGCAGATGTCACACTAACACTGATCTATCCATTCTGCATGCTCACTCAGCAAAGGGAAGAAAGGCTCGGAAATACATTGCCTGCATGTGTGGGGGTTTTTCAGCACCCTTCCAGAAAATGACACATAAAAAAACATACACATCAAAAGTTTTCTTATTTTTATGGATACATTTTTATGATTTTTATTATCAAGTATAAAAAGAGTAGAAATAATTGGAAAGTCCACACGGTTTCATACAGTAAACACCAGTGTTGTTTTAGTATCTTATATATTTTCTGGTAATGTCTTGAATGAGATTTTATGTTTTCATTTTATTTTTAGGTACAATTTTAGCTATTTGTTTATTTTTATTCTATATGTTTTTTATTAGCTTTTAGGCTTTTGTTTTAGTTAATTTAGTTTTAGTTATTTTGGTACAGTTATTCTGGCAACTAGCTGAAATAAAATAATTTTAAGTTATGATTATTTGATTTCAAGTAATAAAGGTTTTTTAATGGTTTGGTTTAGTTTTAGTTAATGATAACATTATCTATTGTAAGGTGCCACAAGAATGCAATAACTTTCCAACTTTTAATACAAACAACTAAAATCTAAACAAATTTGATCATTTATAATATATCTTAATATTCTCTTACATCTTACATTCATTAAATACTGATTTTGTGGAAATGTATGACATTTCCACTAATAAGAAGTCAAATTACAATGGCCCACATGACAGAATACGCTTGTGTCTTAAAGAAAAACTAGATTTTATTTCAGTGTTTTGAATTACAGTGCTTAATTTTAGTTTTTAAACATTCATTTTCTATTTCAAAAAGCCTCTTGGTTGTATTTATTCAGAAGATTTCGCAAATGTAAACTATAGGATATAAAGAGCTTTCTATAGAACTGAATGTACTCTCGTGGTTGCTGTCAAAACGCTGCTTACCAATAGAGGGCGTGGTTTCCTTTGATGGGGGGGGGGGCGCGGATTGGATAGCTGACGCTTTCAGCCACGCCCCCTCCTGAGAGGGGCGGGAGCCACGCGCACCGCGCAGATCCCACGTGTGACGCTAGCGCTCCCGGTTCGGTAATATTCGTTGAGCTGGGGCTGCAGTGCTCGTGTGTGTGTATGCGTGTGTTTGGAGTTGGTTGGGCTTTGAGCTATGGAAGCGGACGCGAGTCAAGTCACCTCTGGAAGTCCGAATGATTTGCAACACGACCCGGGGTAAGAAGACAGGACGAGTCTGTGTGTTTGGAGTTTGATTCTGTTTTCAGAGCGAGCGAACGAGCGCGTGTCCTTCCTCGCGCAGTTCTGCTGGTGTTTTGATTGACAGCTCATGTATAACGGCTCATTTCAGCCAGTTCACAGCTCAAGCTGTTCGTAGGTCGCTCTTTATGAGGTATTTACTCGGAAATGGCCGTTTTGACATCTGGAGTCACTTATACCATGTTTTCTCCTTACAGTAAAATGTTTATTGGTGGCCTCAGCTGGCAAACCTCACCAGGTAAGGCGAATTTATTCTTTATTTTATTATTTTTTTGCTTTATATTTATCTATTGCATGCTTCGAAAGCTGTGGTGTTTGTATGTGTGTCATTGCGCACAAGGTTATTGTGATTTCCATTCACCTGACTCTAAAAGCGAGCGACGAGACAAAACTTGAACGCTTTCATTATAATCAACGAAGTGTTAAGCGCGCGACCTTCGTTTATTATAAAGGCAGCGTGCAAGCTTATGCGCGTCGCTCACTTGTACGTTACTGTAACGTTAGACACGGCGTAACCCTCTTGTGTCCTTGTGTTTGTGTTCAGACAGCCTTAGAGACTATTTCAGTAAATTCGGGGAGATCAGAGAATGTATGGTGATGCGCGACCCCACAACCAAACGCTCCAGGTAACACACCTGCTCTCTCTATGTTCTGTCTTTTATTCTGCTGTATTACATTTGCTTTAAGGGCAGATCAAGAGCAACATGATAGGAAGGACTGTACTGTAAGAGAGCCGTTCCTTTTGAGTGATTAATAAATTATATTACGAAGAACAAAGAGATTTTGCTTATATACATGTGTGTTTGTGTGTGTGTATGTGTATATATATATATATGTATATGTATACATATGTGTGTGTGCATACATTATATTATAGATGCGTCTCTTGTGTTTTCTACCTAATTGACAGTTCCTTACATGACCCTAAAAAGGCCACAAACCACATAAGCCACTAGTTATATCTTGAAATATGAAATAAGACAAAGCATGAGAGAAAGTATGTTTCATAGCAAGATTTTTCTGAGCCAGTTGAATGGTCAGCCCTTGAGTTATTTTGATTATTTATCAAAACTTTTTATTTTTGGGAAATTGTTGATGAAAGTGGCTCAGTACTGAAAATGCATAATTCTGAGATTGATAAATAACAATTTTTATTATGTCTATCTTCTTGGTATTTTATTTATACCGATATTCTGTATTTTGAAAGATGGAGGATTTGTAGTGCTGGAGTGGAATTTAAAATAGTAGTAGAACAACAGTGCTGTAGAAAAACAAAAATGAATAAAAAGTGTTTGTTACTATTAAAAAAAGAATACCCTGGCTATGTATAATTCATAAATATAAAATGTTTCTTCTTGTAAACATAAGTTTCTAAGCAAGGCTGCCATTTGACTTCTATTGTTCCTTTTAAACCAGGCTGAAAATCCATTGAATCTCATATAAAAACAGAATTAATTGTGCTCAAACACTGTTCATGAACTTTACCCACTTGCACTGAGAGAAAAAAAGACCTAAAAATGAGAGCAGTCTGGTTTAGACTTCTCTCATTAGTGAGTACTGAACAATTTCTTAAACTTAATTTGGTCAGTTCATGACAAATATGAATTCTTTAAATTATGATAGGATATTTAATCTTCATTATAATTTATAGTAATAATCTTTGAATTTAGGTTTTGGTGGGCTGTATAAATATCTGATGTGCTATAAATGACTGACAGACCTGCCAATATTTCCGGACAGTGTTTGTTATATTTTTTACATGTGCACTTTATGTGGTTTGTGTTTGTACAATGCATGTATATTATATATCTATACTTTATTAAAGTGTGTAAGAACAATTTGATAAGTGTAGCAGTGGCACACAAAAGCATTGAGAAGTTGTGATTATCTCTCAACAAGTGGACATTTCTAGAAGTGTCATAATGATTGCAACACCCCTACCATCACTGAGTTTATCAGTAAATATACAAGAGCGCTTTGTATGCTGTCACAATTCTTCTGCCTCTTCTGTGGAGTTATCTCCTGACCTTCACTGTGTTTTGTGTTTTTGTTCCACAGAGGGTTTGGCTTCATCACGTTTGCAGATGTTTCCAGTGTAGATAAAGTCTTAGCACAACCACACCACGAATTAGACTCCAAGACGGTATGTATCACTTCATAACGTTCGGTTTCTGTAACTGTGAGAATAGAGCGTGTGCATTGAAACAGATGTCATTCAGATGAAGTTCTTTCCCACACAGTTTTTCATTTCCGTTCTCATCTCTGTTTATTTCCTGCGTCTTTATTAAAAAGTTTATAAAAAATGTCAGCTTGAGTGGACTGGGAGTTTTACGTGCTTGCATGTCAGGCTTAACAATATGGATGGCCTAGGGCCATTGTGAAATAAATCTGAACCTCCACTTGCCATATAGGGCCAGAAGTGCATTGTAAATCTTATGATATGTTGATCTTGTATGTTTTAGTTTTATATGACTTATTAGTGTTGCTTGGATGTGATGAAACAGTTATATGTTAGACTGTATGCTACTGCATGCTATATTTCTTTGTGATTTTCTTTTTTATAGAGCTATGATTTAATGTACCTATCATTTTTATTATAATTAAATGTTTTTTTTTTCATAAAAAAAATCTATTTATTATATTTATAGGGGGGTGCTGTAAATGCTGCCAGCCAGGGCAGGAACAAAATCTAAACAACTGGCTCATCCTTATTTTTTAACAGAACGCCGTGTGTTAAATGAATTCTGGCATCTGTGTAGATGGGTTTTTAGACTGACATTCATTCAAGGACTCTGAGCTGCAATGTGTCCTTTGCTTGTTTATCTGGGAAATGACTCCAAGATAATCATTATAAACTCCTGATCTCATTCTGAACTGAAGGGACACCTCTGGATTTCCCCGGTCTTTCCTTTCACAGTCAACTGAGACACATGGACATGCACTTCCCATTCACATGGATTTGATATTTCCCTTTGCATGTCTTCATATAATTATAATAAACTTACATTGCTCTATAGCTTAAATTAAGAACTCCGTTCACTCAGCTCAGTTCCTTTATTCTGTCCAGTTGTGTACAGATTCCAAAGCAAACTATGAAGATACTGTAAAAAAGGACCCCTAGTGTGGTGAAAATGTGAACATTTCATAAGAGAAATATGTAGTTACATCAGTCAGTGTGCTGGCATTCTGAAAATGACACTTCTCTGCTGTGCGTTGATTTCTTTAGTGTGTTTAGTTTGTAGAAATCTCCCCCAAAAACCTTAAATGTCAGGCAAACTACGCCGAACACCTGGAGCGACTACATTGCACGCTGCCTTATTTCTCCAAATCTTTCTTTGCTCCAGAAACACTCGCGTGTCTGACGCTGTCTGTAAATCTGACGGTAATGAATAATTACGACTGGCAGTGAGGTTTCAGGGCTGTGCTGTGTGTCGCTTGTAGTCAGCTGAAATCAGATTTCTGTGAGCTTTTTATCGCAGTGGGGGGTTGTTATCTCGTCTCCTGCAATCAGTGCTGAGTTTTGTACAGTGTACGAGAACAGTAAACACTTTGAGTGATTTCTTTTTGAAGAGAAAGTTTTGGTGGAGGATGCATCTACCAGGCGTATTTAAAAAAACAAAAAAACAGGCTCTGTTTTTAGTGAGCTGTCTACCTATATGGCATTTTAAAGAACTTTATAGAACAGACACATCCATAGTGTTGTTCAGAATACAGTGAGTTTAGATGTAAGCTGCTTCAGGGGTTTCTTCACACCTGGTATTAAGATCTGTTTGAGAGCACTATTTAAACATGATATAAATGTCTCATGCATCTCTTGTGATCAGGGCCAGTATTCACAAAACATCTTAAGGATAAAAGTAGCTCCTAACTTGTTGATTTAAGAGAAAATCTTAAAAATAGTGGGCGTGTCAGTCCTAAATTTAGGACTCCTAAAAGTCCTTAGCTTAAATTTAGGACTCCTAATTTTTGCTCTAAGAGTATTTCACAAAGCGTTTTAGCACTAAAACTAGCTCCTAAATCTGTGAAACGTTAGGAGTAGTGAAGAGAACTCCTAAGTCACTAAGACCAACTCACAACTATCCTAAAATGGCTGTTGCCGGCAATCTGCCTCAGAATATAAACATTTTAGAAACATTTGACGACAATGAGCTTTTAAAAAGGTATGACCTTTAGGGTTTGGAGGTTATCCCAACTCCAAATTTTCCTTTGATTATATCCTTTTCCTTAACCCTTTGGCAAGAAGAAACATCTGTTCTTGCATCCAGTTTGGTTTTCTTTTACATTTGCATTTCTTACCATCAGCCATGATTATTCTACTTTGTTAATCAAAAAGCTGTTTATACAACGAGAAGCATACATGTAAGAGGCTGACATTTAGCTGAACATATACTTGTTTAATTAGCGAGACTTAGCCTGCATTTTAAAATCTTTATTTGAATGTGGAAATCAACATTTTATTTTTAAACCTTTATTTGAATAGGTTAACATAATATTGCGCTCTAAAATATTTCGAGGAATCAGTCTCTGACAGAGACCCCTCCCCTCCCCTATCAGCCAATCACTGTGTGCAAAATTAATAAGCATGCTGACATCATCCATAGCAACGAGGTCAACACCGCCCTTACTCTTAGCTTAAAACTTCTCTCTATTCCTTAGTAAAAGTTTGTCTCAGCAGCTTTGTGAATAGGTTTTAAGATAAAACTCTTAGCTAAAACCATTTACTGCTACTTAGGAGAACTCTTAGTCGTAAGATAAAATGTTTTGTGAATACGGGCCCAGATTATGGAGATTGGGTCAAACAAAATGCAGATGTCTACAGACATTTTAATCTCCCCATAAACTAATAGTCAAGCCTCATGTGAACAGAAACTGTTTTGTGCATGTATATGTATGTTTATCTTTTCCAAATATTCATGTTTGTATGGTTATTTTAAGCATGGAACCAACTAAGAGCACTTCACAAGTCGTTTCTGACTTCCAACAAAAGTGGTTTGAGTAATCCAGTCACAAAATGCTTTGAGCCTCTTCGTATTTAGCGCTGACCACATGCGATTGGATCAGCCAAAAAGGATGTTAATACCAGATGTAAACGAGGCCTCTATTTGAAAGCAATAAAAGGCCACTAACACATTAAACTGTTACTGCTGAGATGGGAGAAGCTTAGTAATTGCTTTATATGGAAATACACAGGACTTTATTTATGTGTCCTTGAGTCTAAATTACACATTGGCTTAATAACTGCGGTCTGCTATTTGATTTAGATTATCACTAGGTTTAAAGTTTTTTTTGTTTGTCTGACTTAATGGCTGGGACTACAGTGGTTTTGCTTTCGTTTTGAGTGATCAAGCAGTGGTAGTGTAATTTTTTTTTACTAATAGGCCTAATTAGTGATGACCTTTTAAGGTCCCGACCCCATGGATGTAGCTTATTGATTTAATTGGAGATCTGCTCAATCCGCTGTTACTGGACCATTTGCAAATGCATAAACTCTAAAACCTACATCAGATTGATCTGGAGCCTTTATTTACAGACCCGGCATTCACACAAATGTTTCTCAATTTATCCGTGCATTCATCACAATGGGATGTTTGCTCTCAGGCTGTATGGAAAAAGACTCATAATTTCTACTGATTTGAAATTCAAAGCGTAATATTGTTTCTGCTCACACAGGCTTGTTTCAATGGAGTAATTGAGGTTGAATTGGTTAAGCCTCAGGCTAATTGCTAAAACAAATCGCTACATGAAATTCATCACAGAGAAGGCTTCCATACCCAGGTGTTACAAAATCCATCTCTCTAATTGACCTGATTTGGGGAGATAACAATCACAGCTCAGTCAAACGGAATTATGGGAGTAAAAAGGTTTAGTTCATTGGACACCAGTGTGTCATTTGAGAGAATAATTACCCTGTGCACAGCACATTGAATTGACATCTGTATTTAAAATGGCCAACATATAGATGACACACACATATAGAGAAGGCAAAAAATGACTCCTAAGATTCTATCCAGAGTGAATCATTCAGTGTGTGCGCGTTTTATTTAGAAAGGCAGTGTCTGTAATGATACACACTTGTATGCTGCAGAGCCCTCAGGCAAACGTTCAAATCTACACTAGGAGTTTTGCTACAATCTAAAGCCTTTGCCTTGCTGAACATGGACAAGTAATTTCCTGCAAGAGCCCAATTTCGATCTGTTTATCTTTTTCCTCTTGACTACGTCTGCCTGTATGAGATTGTTTGAAACTCCTCTTTATAAAAAGCTGTATTAAGGCTGAAGAAAGACCGTGTGACATTGGAGCATGAAATAGTTTCTGCACACCTTCACTTGATGGAACACAAACTGAAATTAACAAGATGACAAGCCAAAGAGTTAATGTCATCATTCCAGTACGACCCATCCATGCTCGTAATTTAGAAGCTTGATGGTGTAGTTGATTTCTTGAAATATGAAAGAGTGTATGGTGATGAATTTGGGCCTGGATAACTGCATTCATTTGTGACTTTTTTTTCCTCATCATTCTCTCTCTTCTTTCTTTGTTTGTGCACAGATTGATCCTAAGGTCGCCTTTCCTCGACGTGCTCAACCCAAGGTCAGAATTTTCTAACTTTTTCTTGACGCAGACATAATTTTTTTTTTGCTCAAAGGGGTCATTGGAAGTTGATATGATTCTTTGGGGTCTTAATGAAAAGTCTATAACATACTTTGGTTAGAATTTCTCAATGGTAGTGTAAAAAACACCTTTTTTACCCTGTCAAAATCAGCTCTGTTTTCAGCGAGCTGTTTTCTAGTCCATGTTGCTTTAAATGCTAATGAGCTCTGCTGGCCCTGCCTCTCTCTTCCGTGGAGTGACAAGCAGATTGGAAACTTAAGCCGCGAAACTGGCAAACTTGCACATTGTTAGGAAAGGCAATTTGCAAAGATTCATAAAAACCCTTATACTCCTTGTGTAGATGAAGCTGGATCACAAATTATTAATGCGATCATAGACGCATTTAGGCAGATCGGGGTCGGCGCATTCCCTTAAAAACGAAAGTAACGTTAATCCTCTGTGTCTTCAGTGGCTCAGATGTCGGGAGTAAATGACTACTGCTATATTCATTATTACATCCAACAACAAAGCACCTCAATCACTTAATCGGAGACATTCTTGTCTTCCCCTGCACCGGAGTTGACACAATGGCGGACACCTCTCTCAATAAATTATCGTCTACATCAGAACTACATCATTCTGTCAGGAATCTCAGAACAGCCTGATTTAAGAAAGGGGATTTTAAAACGGGGATTTAATCCACTGGGTGGATTTCTCTAATTATAGGATGGATGTAAACGCACACTTCCAACACACATTTATGTTCAAACAACTTGTAAAGTGAATTTTGCATCCGATGACCCCTTTAAGCATTCTCATATTTGTATTTTTTTAATAATGTTTTAGCATTTGAGGTGCAGACCTGTGCATCAAAGTGGGAGATACCAATGATGTGGTCAGTCAGTGATGCACAGCGTGTGTCCATCTGAAGTGATTTGCAGGGATTTGTGGGTAGTGCTCTTTAGGGCTGGGTATCGTTCAAAGATTTTCGAGTTCGATACCGGTTCCTGAACGATACTTTTTTTCGATACCAATTTTAGGAAATCAGTTTTAACAAGATTACATTATCTCAAAAATATTGGTTTTATTTTTTCAGCTTGTTGACATTTATAAAGACTCAAGCCTCATGTCCTGACCCACTGCACAAAGGAACAAAATATACCCAACACAATAAATCAGTGCAAATAGTTTTAATAAAGTTCAAATAGTTTTCAGTTTACACATCTGTTTGGCTACCTTTACACTAGTGCGTGTTCGTTTTAAAACGCATGGCTCAGACAGAATCATAATTTCTAGAGAGCAGACTGCTCCGTACGCTTTCGAATCGCTCTCGCGGATGTCAAACATTGATCAATCTGCACCGTATTGCTTCTAGTTGAACACACCTAGAGCAGCAGGCTCATGCCTCACTGACAAAGATGAGATGAACCCCTTAGGTATCGAAATTTGGTACCGAACAACAAGTTGTTTTTTGATACTCGATGGTATCGTGGCAATTCGGTCCGTACCAAAAAAGTATCGAACTCGATACCCAGCCCTAGTGCTCTGAATAGGTGTCGGTGTCTCTTTCTCTTTTGTGCGAATGCTGTTCTTCCTCAACTCTTTTTAAATTGGTCTGAAGCTCAGTGTCCACCCAAGTGATGTCCACTCTCGCAGGTTCTTTCTTTTTTGTCCCACAACAAAAACGATCAACAATGTATTTTTTTGCTTAGTTTTGAGTGCCTCCCTGATTAGGTTTTTTTCTTTGCTGAACAGCTTAGGTTTCAGACAGGAGGAAAGTGATCAGATCCAGGGCATGTCTTCGAAGTCTGTTGGCATGCATTTCCAAACTTTCCAGACAGTTCTTTCCCCTTCTTTATTTGCCAGTTTTGGTCTCTTAACCTTTTCTCTGGCAACATAAAGAACGACTTAGATGCCCCCCCCCCCCTCAGGTCCCTGGATTCCTGTTAAAACAAAGAAAATCCATTTTGCTCCAAGGCAGCTCTGTTATTTATTTTTGGACCCCCCTAAACAATATGAACTCCCCCTGCAGACAGCAGGTTATGAGAACTGAATTGTCAATTTCAGGGATACACGGACGGGTTTTTCTTAGCATCATGTCTGCTGTGTCTTTTTTCTTAAACCACAAAGATAGATAAAGAATAATGTACTGCTGTTGTTTTTTCTTAAGCAAACGTATGGCTTAGTGCATGAGTACAGAAAGAAATGTATTTATTTTAGTGTGAATCAGAGAATGTGGATTTTAAGGTATCTTAAGGCAATAGGATTAAGGCAGATATATTGGCATTGCACTGGCTTTTTTTGTACATGTCAAATTGATTTTAGACTGCAAGCCGCCGGTTAATCGTTCTTGTCACACATCTTGCCTGCACTCTGCCTGAACGGTAGTGCTCATGTTTATTTCTCAGTGTGAGGTCTGTGTCTGCTTGAGAGTGAGACTTTTTTTTAACATGATTGCAGGTCTCCTGTTGTTTATGGACTCTTTATAGCTGTCCTGTGTTATTGCAATTTGAAGTTTGAGAGGTTTGTATTGAGGTTAAAGGAAATGTTATCATCTGCACTGTGTTTGGAATGAGAGATCTGCATAGGTGTGGTGACTTCAATGAGAACTTTAAGCAATACAATTCTTATTTGCGGCTGTAATATCCCTTGTGACATCATCAGTGATGTCATTTGCACTTTCAGATTAGATTTTTTTTTTCGAGCTGTTGTGTCTGATAATGCCATACATAACATGGCTATCCTCTCTTCTCCTGCAGATGTTAGAGTCTCAGACACAAGCTTGTCTTTGGTAGCCAAAGTGACCGTTGTCTCCCGAGATTTTTCCCAGCCAACATTTGTTGCTGCCGTTGTGTCACATGTGATATCACAACATATCATGGCGTGTCCTGGCATGATTTTAATTGCCACTGGGACTGTGGCCTCTTGTGTCATTAAAAGAGCTTTGGAAGCTTGTTATGAAATGGCAGCTAGTCACGAGTCTCTTCAAAAGAGTTGACCAGTGTGATAAACGGTTTCCTGTCTGCCTCATTAGCATGTGCTCACCGTAAACCCCCACTCAGCTTTAAGTTGTTCTTGATTACTAGAAGGATTATCTGTGTCTAGAACATTGTAAGAAAAAGTGATGAAGACATCGAAGATCTTGATATAAAATTATCTTTTAATTACAGAGTAGCAGTGACAAAGTACAAACAGCACTTCGGATTCTAAGCTCAAACTTTTTATACTGTATTACGTTCATCTTCCCGCTCAACAGGTAAATTAAGTTTAGTTTTAAATGTAAATTGCTGATAACAATGAAAGTGATAGTCTTCCATTCCCACATCTTTGGTAGACTTCCAGGTGGGAACAACCAAATGTTAAGGTGATAAGATTAAATAGAATCCCTATCAGTAGTTTCATGTACCCTTTTTGTCAGCTGATGGTTCTAGATGGCCTACTGCCGTTCCCACGCTGTAAGTGATGAATTATCACTCCGGAGATACTATTTAAATATTATTTATACAAAAATAACTATATGATAATTAAGCTCTTTGTAGAAAAAGGAGTATAGTTTAATACACAATTTGGAGTGGAAGCTGGGTCAAGGCAGAAGTTGAGAAATTTTCCAATCTTCCTGTTTTTTCCCACGTTTATAGCTGCAACATGGTTTTCTGCCATTAAAGTCACCGGGAAATGACTGCTGACATCTTCTATGTCTCTCATCTGTGCTTTTACTGTTTCTTTTTGAGTCCTTTTTTTGGTTTGGTCTGTCTCGAAACGGGACTCCTGCAGCTGCACTTGTGCGTGCATGATGTTACAGTTTCTCAAGTGAAACTCTCAGTTCTGTTTCCATCTAAAAAAGGCAGAAAACACCCTGAAGTGTAAACAGCCCTTCAGCAGTGCGTGTGTCTGGCTTGTGTGGGTTTTAGTTAAGAAAATAAATGCAATTTAAAAATGGCTCCGTAAAGCAGACAGGATGCCCATCGACTTTTCACAGAAAACAAGAAACAATCCGATATCTGTCAAAGGCAGCCAGGATCATCGAGAGGGGAAAGTAAATCAATCAGCGCTGAGTTGATGGGATCATGGTAGCTGGACACCTCACTCTCACCTCATCGCAAAAACTGCTGCAAACAAGTGATGTGGGGAGGGTGTAGTATGTTCTGATGTGAAATGTACTATGAAAGACGTATCATAGATTGTATAGGAGAATATCAATGTAGTGGATGAGCTCAGTTGGCGCCGTGGCCGAGTGGGTAGCGCTCTGACACAAGGGCCTGTGGTGCAAGTTTGAGTGCATCATTTCCTGATTGCTTCCCCCTCTCCTTCCCATTGTTCCCTGTCCCATTTCTGCCAATAAAGGCGGCAAAAGGCCAGAAACAAAAATAGATTTCACCCCAAAATGAACATTTTTTTTATCACCTTTATTTAATTCTAATCTTGTATGACTGACTTTTTTTCTGTGACACACAATATATTAGAACACAGTGTTTTTATTTTGTGTATGCAATGAAAGTCAGTAAGGTCCAATATTGTTTTGAAAAAGTCACTGAAAATAAACTTTTTGTATTTCTTTAAACTCAGCAGACTGACCAGCCAATCTCTACCTGCAGTGATTCTCTCATTGTGACCATTCACCTGCTATTTGGTTGTAGTTTGTGGGTGCACCTGTTATGGATTTCAGGTAACACTTGGCTTGACGCTGTTTAGGGTCTCTGCTGCTTAAAACTATTCCTACAGTGCACACGCAGAGAACATGGTCTCTGCTAATCAGGCTTATAAGGCTCCGGTCTGCCTGGACTCACTGTGCTGATGAATCACGCTCACTCAGCAGAACACAATCTGCAGCCATAGAATTCTGCAGAAAGTTCAGAAGAAAATTCAGCAGAATTCAAACCTGACTTTCACCCACACATCCCCTGCTTACAATTTCTTTTCTTCCATGGCGTAACCTTTCTCTTGTGAAAAATCCTTTTTTTTTCTTGAATTTCTAAATGAGAATGAAGGACTCTACACTTTTGAATATTTTTTTTGACATGGAGACATTGAGGCTGAAGGTCGAGTTCACTTGAAGTTGGCATGAAGTAAAATTGTACCCTGTCTGTTCTCGAAATGCATTCATTCATGGATTTTCCATCCAGAAATCATCCAGTATAATTTCTTTATATATTTTTTTTCTTTGACTTAACCTGTTAAGCTGCACGAGGACGCCATCGCACTGAACGCTCTTTGTTTGCACATGTCATTGTTTACAAATAGATTAAATGAAACTGGACAAAATTAATCTTGACAAACTATATATCATTCTGAAGGTCTAAGCCTCAAGCATCGACGATAGATCGCTGTTTTTCGATGAAAAAATTATAAGGAATGTATTTGCTAAATTTGTGTAAGCAGTAACATCAAACCGTCCATAATAAAAAAGCAGTACATACCAGCTTCGTGTAATATTGAGTCACAAACGCATCCACTGCTGTAAATCCCGGTTTAGTTCGAGAGGTAAGGATCCATTGAACAACATCAGATCGAGTACTTTAGTCCAATGAAGCAATAATGTTGTTATATGGACAGGATATTCCTTTGTTTATGTCTCCTTTCTTCAGGGATAGTTATTGTTTGTATCCGTTTTGGAATAGCTCACGCTCAAAAAACTGCGTCTTGGTTGTAAAAAAACGACATGGTTTTGTAGCATACAGTGTTACTAGGGTGTAACGATTCACTCGTTTTCTCGATGCGTCGATTACAAACCCTGATGATGCATATGCATCAATCTTGAAACATGGATTTTTTTTAATCGTGAATCATTGATTTCGGACAGTAATCGATTTAAAATGCTAAGAATCGAATGAATCGCGATTTCTATAGCGATTCAATGCTTTCAAAATATATACATATTAAATTACTACAAGCACGAATGAATGGAGACCTTGAACATTGTTCGTGCATCACATCTCTCCTTCACGCGCTCCACTATTAACCCCCTGTCACAGGATTGTGACATGTGTTTTAACAATGTCGTTGAACCGAATGTATGAAGGAAACTGTTAAAATAACCACAGCAATAACAACAACCTTGAAATAACAGTGAGAAGAGTATCTATTAATCAGATGCATGAAAGTAGCGTTTGTTGCCATAGCAAACAGACATCGGCACTTTTTCTTTCAGAATCATAATTCGCCGATGGAGAGAAAAAGTTAAATACTATAGCATTTTATTTTATGAAAATGAGATAAATAAGCTGAATAAAAAGCAGAATGAACTGATGAAACATTAAGACAATAAACACAATAAATAAATAAAATGTATGAATGATGCAGTTCTTATTGACATCATTTATTACAGTACAGATACTATAAAATACATTTTATACCTTATTCTGTGTAGTACCTTATTCTGAAAAAATATCTAGGGAGGAGGACACAGACTGAACTGCTGTGGAGAAAGTGAATAATACAATTTGTTCTAAACATGTCACAAGCTTTATATGAAGGGCTATAAACTGGCCCTTGTCAATCATGGCCTCCCAATAATCCCCATCCACTGAATTGGCTCTATGACTCTCTCTCCTCTCCACCTGTATCTGGTGTGTGGTGAGTGCACTGGCGCCATTGTCCTGTGGCAGCCGTCGCATCATCCAAGTGGATGCTGCACACTGGTGGTGGTTGAGGAGAGACCCCCCCCCACATGATTGTGAAGCGCTTTGGGTGTACAGCAATACACAAAGTGCTATATAAGTGCATTATTCATTCATTCATTCATAAAACTCATAAGATATAGTAGCCTACAGTTTATAGTTTCAGTTTAAAGTGGCTCGCCGTCAGATGCTCCAATCGTATACGTACTAATATCTGAACCGGGAAGAGCCGCCGCTGCAGCAGGGTTGATGAGCTGACCGCGAGGGAGCTCTGCGTAACTATGGAGTCAAATTTTGAAGAAACATGTCCGCGCGGGATCTCAGGTATTCTGCATAAACTGTAATCATTTCCATGCAAAGATGCGCTTTATTGTAACATGAGAACACGGTCATGTAATCGCAGAAAACTGGATGCGAGCTCTCAAATAGGCCTGTCTATACAAATGAACTGCCTGTCCTCTCTCCGATATTGCTCGTGCGCACTCAGACTGTGTGCTATGCGATCTCTCCGTGCTTTTAAAGTAGAAGTTATTTATCTTTGCTCCTAGATTAAACTTTCTCAAAAGTTATTATTCAGAATAGATCCATGCCTGGCCGATGACAATGCTACTGTAAATTGTATTGACTGTAAGTGAAATGCACCAGAACGTCTTTCAATATGAAAGATGGAACTTTAATTTCTTTACAATGTAATTTTATGCTAGAAATGTTTCGGAATGGGATATTTGTATGATTTGTATATTATAAATATCCTAGTCTGTCTAACTGCATCTCTACATTGTACAGACATTACAGGTCAAAGCCATGTGATGTTCCATTTATCTAAATAAATAACATATATGGCTATTAAATCACTGCTTTAAAATTCAGTCTTGTCATATTTTGAATACCTCAACTAAATTGAGGTCATTTGCTTTAGAATTTTATTACTCACTGTGTACTTGTCTTTTTTTGTAAGTTTGAAATAAAGCTTCTTTCCTGTAAGCTTTTGCAACAAAGTTACCTTGTTTTAAGACACAAATACACAGAATGAACAAATGTTTAAGATTGAGATTTTTGTAATGGTAATTGATCAATGTTTAAATGTAAATAAAAGCCTATATTAAAATCTGTTCATCAAATAAGGTGAATGTATCTTTTTTTAGAAGACTTGGATTAAACCACTCAAAGCTTGAAATAATGTTTGCCTTGCAAAAAATGGATGGACAAAACAATTTGAAATATTAAAATATCTATATGGCAGTATACAGTATGTGGTAGTTTTGCCAATGGTATTGAAAATAATTTTTACGTTTTTTTTTTTTTTTTCATGAAAACGTAACTTTTTTTAGTGCACATTACTAGTCTTGTGGTGAATAATTAAACCATGCAAGTCAATACACTGGGGAAAAAAGTTGTCTGCCGTGCCGTCCTAATATTTAATCAAAAACTGAAAAACTGGCGTTGTTGCTCTGATGGGGAGAATCCTCAAGTCATGACATAAGGACTGCTCTCTACTCATTTCACTTGAGAATTCTATCTCAACAGCCATTTATGAGCACTATATAATTAATATTACATATTTAAGCTAAGCATTTAAAAATTTGGTGTGCACACTTCAGTCTCCGTGCTCACAGTATCTCAGAAACTAATATTTTAGCTGAATCACTGTCTGGTCATCTGGGTTTTCAGTATGGAGATAAAGGTTAGGGTTATAATTTTTCAGTATTACATGACATTGTGGGTGTATATTAGAACAGTTTGTTGTTTTCTTGGGGTGTCTGGCAGGGCGTTAGGACCCAGAAGCAAAGATATGTATTCATATTTTTTGGTAATTCATTAAATATCGCCGCTAAAAAGTAACTAGTAAGTAGTACTCGGAGTAGTTTTAGAGAAGAGTACTTTGTACTTTTACTTAAGTACCGTTTTGACACCAGTACTTTTACTTGTAACTGAGTATTATTTCAGCAATGTAATGTACTTGAGTACAAATTTTCAGTACTCTTTCCACCACTGGTAATAACCAGTGGAGAGAACCAAGTCCAATCCTAAATTTTTTCTTTTTTGATAATCCATTACACTCTGATGTAAGTCAGAATATGGAGGAAAATATATGTAGTAGTGATGCGCAGATTAGCTAAAACGTCACCCGAATTCGCAGCTTCAAATAAATTATCCACCCGTAAACCGCCCACACCTATATTTTTGTCTGATTTAGATAACCGCACCCGATCGTCACATTCAGGGTTTGTATGGTCATGAAAAATCTGGAAAAGTCATGGAATTTTAAAACTGCAATTTCCAAGCCTGGATTGATTTGGAAAAATAAATAAACACATAATGTTTTGGAAAAGTCATGGAAATCTATTTCACAATCCTCTTTATAATATAATTATGTTTAATTATGTCCTGAATTTCAGTGCGGTATTGTCAAGTCGCCTTTATTTATATAGCGCTTTTAACAATACAAATTGTGACAAAGCAACTGCACAATATCAAAATGGGAAAATAGTGTCAATAATGTAAAATTACAAGATTAAACACTCAATTTTCAGTTAAAGGCATTTCATTATTGAATTCAGTGATGGCATCGTCCAGCTCAGTTCAGTTCAAAAAGTTTCTGTTCAATCAAGTCGACGATATTGCTGGAAATTAAGTGTCCCCAACTAAGCAAGCCAGAGGCAACAGCGGCAAGGAACCAAAACTCCATTGGTGACAGAACGGAGAAAAAAACCTTGGAGAAACCAGGCTCAGTCGGGGGGCCATTTCTCCTCTGGCCAGACGACACAGCAGTTCAATTCCAACTGCTGCAAAGTCAGATTGGAGGGCTCAACTGGTTCCCGAGGTCTTTTCCTGATGGCTGTCTAGGTGACGGGGTCCTCACTGGGGGTCTGTCTCTGGGGCTCATCTAGGTGTCCTGGTCTCCGCTGACGTTCAGGGCTGTAGAGGTCGTCTCTAGGTGCTGATCCACCATCTGATCTGGTGAATGCATTGACCTCGGAATAAGAAAGAAACAGACTAATATTAGCGTAGATGTCAATCTTTTTATGATGTAACAAGTACATCATGTGTTATGCGAAGTGTTCCCCGGTTGATCTAATTAATGCAGCCTAACAATCCTTTAACGGATTTGAATAATAGAAGTGTATTAGTGCATTATGTGTACGCCAGGTTAAAGAGATGGGTCTTTAATCTAGATTTAAACTGACAGAGTGTGTCTGCCTCCCGAACAGTGTTTGGTAGATTGTTCCAGAGTTTGGGCGCTAAATAGGAAAAAGATCTGCCACCCGCCCGCAGTTGATTTTAATATTCTAGGTATTATCAAATGGCCAGAGTTTTGAGAACGCAGCGGACGTGAAGGACTATAATGCGATAAGAGCTCGCTCAAATACTGAGGAGCTAAACCATTCAGGGCTTTATAAGTAATTAACAAGATTTTAAAATCTATACGATGTTTAGTAGGGAGCCAGTGTAGTGTTGACAGAACCGGGCTAATGTGCTCATACTTCCTGGTTCTAGTAAGAACTCTAGTAAGAACTATTGTGCGTATATCGCATTACTAATTCCTGCAGCTTTCAACTTTCACTGAAAAACATTTATTCAATATAGCGTATATAGGTTAGATGAGTAAATAAATTCACACAACCCATCAGATCAAATCAGTCATTTGAAAACAGCGTGAGTGATTCAGCACCGAGTCCTCTCTCTTAGACTTTCTCTTCACATCGGCGCATCTAGAGCTGCTGCACGCTACATTACAAGACTTTAGCTCACGTTTCGGTGCAGTTGACAGAATTGTCAATTTCCTAATTGGTCATTGTTGCCTCGTCACAAAAAATTATTTTCACGTCTTTTTAAGCCATTTGGTACTCGTGCTCTCCTTTTCTGTGCGCTTACGGTCACATCCAAGGTGCATCCAAGGCGAGTACCAAATCAAACAAGCAAAGCTTGTTGCGCTTGAGTAGCCAAATACACACAAAATTACATCAAAATGGTCATCCTGGCGAGTATCCTCATTAGCACTGTCAGTTTTGTCTTAAGTTACAGTAAACAGTTACGAAAGAAAAGCGCATGTGTATCAGTATTGGATTCGTGAAATAGGTCTTGTGACAGCAGCCTATAATAAAGCTGTGCCGTCTGTCATTGTTAATCAAACAACAAAAGACAGAGAAAATTCCTCACTGCTCTTGACTAAATAGCCTAATGTTTTGTTGAATAACTTTAATATGTTAGTTTACACTGTATTTGATTTCTGTAGCCTATTTGGAAAATATAGTTAATATTTGCATCATTAATGATTTATCTTATCCACCCGCTACCCACCCGCAAATAATCAGAATGCATTTTTTTATTACCCGACCCACCCGACCCGGATATAATAATAATAATTAATAATTAGTTACATTTATATAGCGCTTTTCTATCATCCGCAGCTATCTCCTCATCCACCACTAATGTCCGCGGATATAACCGCCATCCGCGCATCGCTAATGTGTAGCTACTTCCATTACATCGCAACTTTAAAAGCATCTTGAAATATCCTAATGCTATCCCGCTTTTTATCATTACTTGTAACCTTTATTGCAGTAAAAATTTAACCAACATTTAATTACAGTTAACTATTGGCAATAATTACAAAAATTACCTACTTTACAATAGGGATGCATCGATCCGATACTCTGGATCGGTATCGGCTCCGATCCGGTCATTTTCTGCGGATCGTGTATCGGTGAGACGAGACCGATCCAAATCCGATGTTGTGCCTATACTATTCTGTGTTGTTGTTAAGCCCCACGAAAACCACATAAACATCATTAAGCACCATAAAGTTTTCGTGCACTATATTTCAAGTGTTCTAAGCTGTTCCATGGTTTAATCTGAGGTACAGATGAATATTTAAGTCGTTAAATTCAAGTTCACGTAAACTCTTCTCTCTGCTGCGGCTGTCTGTCATCCTCCATTCAGCATTCAAACTGCGCGTTGTGTTCGGTTACTACAGTCAAACTCTTTTCAAGAGCGCACAGTAGCTGAGGTTTAAAACTGTTAAAAGAAAAGGCTCAATAAACTAACGCACCGATTTAATACCCTACTTATCAATATCTCTTCCCTCTGTACTTTTCTTTTCTATGCGGACTCAGAGGGCTGTGCAGCCTGCGCGCTGTGACTCCGTGTTGTTTCAAGAGCATCATTCTGCTTACGGGATGCGCATTGCGCCGCTCTGTATTGAGCCTTTCGTTTTACAATACTTTTGCGCAATGAAATATAATAATAGTCTTTCTTGTTCTGTCCTATCTATCATATGTTGCTGCCCTATTACTGTGCTATACATTTAAAATAAATGTATCTTCTCTGTTACCAATAATACTGGTAATGTCAATGTTAATCCATATTTACTTTAAGTTAATTCAGAACTGTGCTATTTACAGTCATTTCAGAAAATGGTAAAAAAGTGCACAGATTCCACGTGGATGAAGTCATGCTATTTAACTGATTAGCAATGCATGGAGGACGTTTGTCATACCTTCACCATCATAAGATGCATATATGAGACAAAACAGTGTTGAAATGTATATTCTGCTTTAAAAATATGCTGCAGTTCCCTGTCGCAGTTGCGCCAGGACCATAAAGGTTGTTCAGATGAAACAGGTCTGCGATTAATCTAGACAAGATAAAAGTGAAGGACTGTTGTTGACTTTTTACTCTCATTCATGCATGTAATACTACTGCAGTGCCATCCCACTCTGGACTGGGCTGAATTATAGTTGTGTTCTCCTGCCGGACCAACATTTGCATGCAATGAAAAATCAGCAAACCAGAGACAGATGATTTGCCTGTGTGTTTACAGGGTTACTGTATGGTAACTCTCATTTTCTTCTCTCTTTCTCTTTCTGTGTCTCTGGTTTTTATTCCAGTTGTCCTCTATTCCTCCTCTGCTGTGATCTTGCTGTGGGCCTTTTTATCTGGTGTGTGTGTGTGTGTCAGTGTCTTGTGCTATTTTAGTGGAGATGTATTTTGGAACTGTCTGAACGTGACTCATGATGTACATGACTCTACTGTCTTTCTCATTGTGAAGGGTTTGTGTTTGTATTAGCTCTTCTGATGCAATCATCTTAAAGGGATAATTCACCCAAAAATAAATTCAAAGTCATAATTTTTTCAAAATGTGTTTCCAGACTGTATGACTTTCCTGCTACTACAGCAAACAGAAGAAGATACTTTGAAGATTGTGGATAACCAAAACCGTTTTGGTGACCATTGACAAAAACACTGACTTTTCTCAAAATATCTTCTTTTATGTTCCTTAGAAGAAAGTAAGTCATATAGGTTTGGAATCAAGATGAGGGTGAGTAAATCATGACAGAATTTGAACTGTTGGCGTTTGATGGTCCACTCAGACTGGATATATGAGCTCAAAGGCACTTTTCAGAAGTCATTGTGCTCCGTCTAAGAGGCGGTATCTCGCAGAGCGCTGGTCTAGAGCTTTAATATCTCTGGGAAAGACTTTGGCTTGTGGTTTGAGATGTTTGAGAAACCCCAGTATGCCCTCAACACCACATGGAAAGAGGAAGCGCCTCCAAACAGAGTTTTAGAACAATTACACCCCGATCAATAGAGCGAGAGCAGCAATAACAGGACATTTCCACAACAGCAGGAGTGCACACAGAGAGAGGCTGATATCCGGCTGCTGGATTTGGTTTATTAGATGGAGACGGGGGGTTTAAGCCAAGATTTTGTCCAGTACACAGCTGCTCGATCAGCCCAGATCAAGGTGATGGACTATGGGACTGAACAAACAACTGGAGTCTCTCTCTCTCTCTCTCTCTCTCTCTCTCTCTCTCTCTCTCTCTCTCTCTCTCTCTGTCTCTCTCTCAGTGGCTTTTCTTTGTGCTGTGAGAGACAGGAATAGATCGCAGGCTGCTCTGGGCAGAGACACAGGGTGATTGTCTTTGACAAGTCCCCTGTCAAATCAAAAGAAAACTAATTTCTGTGTTCCCATATCCTATAGTGGCTTTCAGATTCATTGAGGCCTGTTGAGAAGGACAAGTTTTACCCATTCAGCTCAAGTTCTGGTTTCATTTTGTGCCATTTCATTTTTGTTTGAGCGAATGATGCTGTATTTCTGTGAAGTCTGCTTTCACATGAAGGACAGGCACTCTCATATGCATAAATAAGTGCCGTTCACAGTCATGTGACTAGACCTTTATGCTGGAAAGCACCACCTGCTGTGAAATTTGTGGATTGTCGCATTGTGCATTATTGTCACTTTCACAGTGAAAAACGAAAGTAGAAAATATTTGTTAAATGTCTATTGCAGTATGTGTGATTGTTGTCATTCTCTCTCTCTCTATGAAAAATTAAGTGTCAAGTCTGGATTAAGTAAAACATTCACAAGTCATGTCCATGTTTTCAGGCTTCATTTGAAATTTTTTGTTCCTGTTCTGTACATGCTGTTAAAATCTCCCTCTCTTCAAACAAAAGACTGGATTCAGTTTTCTCCTGTCTTGCAGAAGAGCTGCCTTAATTAAATCAGTTGGTCTAACGGATTAATTAGTCTGGCTGGACATTTGCTCATTTGGTCCTGGGAGAATTTGAGTGATCGATGTGGAATCAGGTCGTCTCCAGCCCTTTGTAAACTCAAGGCTGATTCGCATACATTTTCTCTGTGTGTGTTTAACAGGTTTAGGCTGCAAATCAATGCAAATCTCTGAACTGTCATTTGTTTTTCTGCTTTCTGCCACTGTAGCTAGTTTAGTTGCATTCAGGGTTTCAATTCATATTTAACCAGTAATCCTTGTCAATATTGCTTGCTTATAGTGTGGCGTTTTTTTTGACTGCAATATGAATGTTCTTGTTGTGTCCAACCATTTGCATACATTGTAGCCACTTGAGGTTCAGCATTACAGTGATCTTTATGATAGCTAATAGCTTAATTCTCGTGCTCGTCTGCAGTCTCAATGAGGACATAAATATATGAACAATAGCTCCAGAACTGTTCTGAGAGTCACTTCACGAGCATTTTACCATTTAATTTGAGTAAAACTAGCATCATTTCATATACACACAGAACTTTAAAGGCATTCACGGCAACCCGTCAAAATAAAAGTTCGGTTTAACTTATTAAAGACATTGTGCCAGAAATAGGCTATATTACTATTATTTAGTAGAATGTACGTAATACTACAACTACTGTTGAAAAATAATAAAACTTTATTTTTTAAAGAAATAATCACAAAATATTTGTATTTTAATCCCCTTTATTTGCCAAAATGTTTAATGTTTAATTTTCATTAATTAAAATATAAATTAATCAATGTGTTATGCCTTCATCTGATAACCAGTAAAATGTGTATATACACACAACACAAAATTTCTGAGGGGAAAAAAAACATTTCATAAGGCTACTGTAAGAATAAATATTTTTTTGTATGCATTCAAATTATTAAACATGCTAAAACACAGAATTTGGTAACAATAAAACATAAGGTGAGAAAAAAAATAAAACATTTAATACGGTCCTAAACATGTCATTTTTGTTACACTTTTAATAAGTTAAAGTTAAATTGTATACGTTTCATGATTTTAATTAATTAAACATGCTTTTTGATTAATACAATTTTATTTGATCATTAAAAAGGAGTCCAGAAAAATTAAAACTGAAAAAACTGAATTTAGAAAAAAATTAAATGGAATTTGGGAAAAAATAAAACTGATTTCATAGGGCACTACCTTCTTTATAGGAAGAGTTAGCTTGTTTGTTGATTGATTTGACTCTCTTTTTCTGAGTCTTTTATTTGAGTAATCACATGATGTAACATTGGACACAATATCATTTAAAAAGAGCTATAAAATCCAGGCAGGGAGATCTCTGATTCATGTGTGTGCATGAGCTGTTTGTTTGCTGCTGTTTGGGCCGGATGTGAGACAGCAGCCCTCTGTGAGGGGATCTATTGATTCTGCTGCCCAGTTCAGTGATGGTCATGTTCAGGCCTGTGTGTGTGTGTGTGTGTGTGCGTGTGTGCGTGCGTGCGTGTGTGTGTGGTGTGATGCCGTGTGTGTGTTGTTTGTGTTGCTCTGTGTGCTCTGTGTATGCTGGTTTGGTTTCAGTGTCCTGTCTGTACACCCTCTGTACAGGTCTCTGTCAGTACTACTTCAGTGCTTTCCACAGGCATAGATCAGCATATAATAATTCATATTGCCTACAGTTCAGTTTGGGATGCCATGGGTTTTATAGCATTTCTTAGTGCAAACATCCACTGCACTGGACAGAAGTGATCCCCAGAGTCACACAGATACTGAGTTTCATGCATTTCCTGTATGTGAAAGGATGTAAAATCGTTATAGTTAACTCGGCGCTAATAGACAATAAGTTAAGTAAGCAAAAGAAAAATACGAATAAATATATGAATTTAAACTGTTTTAAAGTAATATCTCAGATTATACAATGTTGATATCTGTATTTTGTGAATGGGTGGAATGCAGAAGGTCTCTCTCTTTTAAAAAAAAATCTGGTGTGAAACTTTGCAGATGCTGAGACATCACTTTAAGCTAAGCTATAAGCTATATTCTTTCTAGGGCTATCACGCACGTACGATTCTGTTTTTGTGCTCAGTGGAAATCAGGACAGTTTTGTTAGTAGTCAAGTCTACATCTGCACTTGTCAGCTGGGTTTGAGTGGTTGTGGTGAGGCATCTGCAGTAATTACACCAGCACAACGTCAACTATAGTGGAGAGAGAGCACTTCGTCTCCATCTTTCTGTGTCTTCCACAGCTAAAACTCTTGAGATATAAGCACTTTTTAAACAAGCACAGCAGTAAACGGGATGAAGCGTGTGTGTGTGTGTGTGTCTGAGAGAGTCTCTGTTGTTTCAGTGTTTGGATGCAACTTTTCAGACTCATTTCTGTGGGTTTTCACGGTTTATTTTGATATTTTATGTTTTTCCGTCTCTGTTGGAAGACAGAATCAGCCGTTGTGTTGTGCCTCCTCCTGTGTGATTGAGTTTTCACTTACTATTTTTTTTTCTTTCTTTTGTCTGTGCCTCTCTTTCTTTAGGGTGTCAGTCTCACTGCTGCTGTCACTGTCTGTCTCTGCCTGTCAGTCCAACCTCCAGCTCCACACTCGTTCATATCTTCCTCTCTCTTTCTCTCTGTCTCAGGGGTTAATCATGGTGGAGATGCCACCACCATCCAGAGAGACTCTGATAAGCTCTTGTGGAAATATAAATTAGAAATGCTTCCTTTGCCACTGTCTGAATCTCAAATTTAAAGCCCTCCTTCCTTTTTTCTTTCACTCTGACTATGTTTTGAATAGCATACACTACTCTGCAGTTTTTTGTAGTATGCACTGTGCAGATGATGTAATTTGTTTGTGTATAGATAAGCCAGTTACATTTTGCAAATGCAGTATACACTACTATTCATATGTTTGAGGGCATTAAGATTTCATAAAATTGATCAAAACTGAGAGTAAAATCTTTTCCATCGTTACAAAAAATGCCCTGAAAAAAAGTGCATTGTAATTTTTACACAAAAACATAAAACAAGCAGTTTTTTTTAATTGATTAGGCCTATTATATAAATTATTATTGTGCACCAAATCAGCATATTAGAATTTCAACTAGTGACAACGTCAACTAGAGTATTATTTGTTACTGTATTTTTGATCAAATAAAGGCTGGTTTGGTAAAGCATAATTGGCTTCTTAAAAAAAAAATACTAAAAAAATCTTAACAACTCCAAACTTTTGAATAGTAGTGTACTTGGTTGGGACACTACATGCCAGAATGCAATGTGCTCCACTCAACCTTTCCATTTGCAGCATTTTTAGATTACATTATGCAAGTAACATCATCTAAAATTTTTAACATTCTTCTTGATTCATATTTAAGACACCCTTGAGCATTTTTGGCTCAGAAATGCTGCACTACCAGACATAATTAAACAACAATAGTGAGGTCATATGACACCAATGTGGCAAACTACCATTTATCGTTTCATATTCCATACTAGTTCTCACACCTTTGTTAAAAAAGTAGTATGCTAAGGTTTCATTCTAAATGCAGCCTAACTTCCCAACTATTTGTGTCATTACACAGTGGAATAAACTATGTAGACAATTTACACAAAAAAGCGCAAAATAGAACCAGTGTTCACTCTTTCTGATTAGAATCCATGAGCCTCACCTCAGGATTACAGAAAAGCAACAATTAAAATCTTAATGTCATCAAATGATTTAATGAATTACTGCTCATACCTGCCAATTATACATAAAAACACAGATAATTACTCTGGGAAATCTGTCGGACTGCTATTTGTTTAATCAGGGACAGTTGAAGGTCATTGTGTAATTTGATGCACTCCGTTTAATTGGTAGAATTAGTTTTGTTTGGTTCCACCCAAGCCACTGACTCTAGTGCTTTGATTTTGCATGTTTCCACGAATACAGACTGCTATGTTTGCCTTCAATAATTTATGGCTGCGTGCTGTCTTTCGGTGACCTGAGAAGGCAGTCAGTCTGTATTTTAATAGTGTTGTCTCATTGCACAGTGGATCAGGGATCTAATGTTCTTTTAACAAGTTATTTTGTCATTGAGAAGCTCGACCAGAAGGGAACCACTAATTCAAAGCAGCCTAGAGTCCATGGCTGACGGAGATGCTGGAACTGCCAGGGCTGAAACACAGATGTGTCTGTCTCTCACAAACACGCTCCCGCATGTGTACAGAGGCATGACCCAATATCTTGCAATAAAGCAGCCAGACTCCCTGCTGCACTCTTCTGTGTTCGCTCGCTTTATCTCTCTCTTCAGCCGTAATACACAGTGTAGGACAATGCTTCTTGCTGTCTCACCCCCTCTCTCTCTTGCCGTCGGTCCTGTCGCTCGCTCTTGCTCTCAGCACTGTGTCTCTCTGCTGCCCTCTGTCCTGCCGGCCTGTCATTTTCTGATTCTCTCATCTCAGTTCTGTTTCTTTGTCTACCGATGCCAACACTGGCTTTCTCTCTTCTTTCCTCAGTCCTGTCGGTCTCTCTGTCCTGACTCCAGGCTAGTCTGTTTCTCTTCAGCTTTTTTTTTCACCCATGTATGTTACATTTTAGTGTGCTTTAATGGCATGAAAAACCTGTGCGATTGTATCACTGAAGCGTTTGCAAGCATAACTGTGTACAATAGGAAATTGTCTCTCTTTCCAGATCTCAGTCTTGTCATTGTCTCTCTCTTTTTCTCGAATTCAGTCCTGTCACTCTCTCTCCTGCCCTTCAGCACACTCTCTCTCCCTCTTTATTTCAGAGCTGTCTCTCTCTCTCTCCTGCTCTCAGCACTGTCTCTCTCCCTTGGGCCTTGACAGTTCCCTAAAACAACAAGAAGAACAAACCGAAGTGGTTTTCCTGAGGTTTGCCAGCTTCAGTTCTCTCTCCGGGCTATAAGGAGGAGAGATTCCGTTGAGTGCTGTATAATCCGACCCTGTTTGGTTTTGTTTGGCTGTAGTATTAAAATTAAAATCATGTCGGGGAATATAAATGGCTCTCAGCTGGATTGTAGCACCAGAGGTGACCGCTTAGGTTTGCTTTCCTTGCAGTTTTGTGTCCTAATTTATCATCTCTCTCTTCAACGCTTGCCCTGTGGTAATATAAGACAAAATGATGCAGGCTTTGTTTACTCGACTGCGTAGCCTGATTACTGCTCTTCGTTCTGTTTGAATACAAACGGCAACAAAATGAGAAGATCTCAGTGTTTGATTATGCTTCTTTTTCTCTCTCCATCTCATTCTTCACAGAGGACAGGCCCGTAACTGCAGTGCCTTTTGCTTCTCCCTTTTTATGTACAGATGCTTGGGAGGATTGTTGTCAAAGTTCCAGCATTTCGATACTATTACCAGTGAAATTTCACAATTATTGATACAAATTTTGATACCACTTCTTTATTTAAAACAAAAGTTTATTAATATCAATAAATTAAAGCAATGATATGGATATGTTATGGAGCCTTGGAGTAAAGAATTGTTAAAAAATTTGGGGTCAGTAAGATTGTTTTGAGAATATTGATTTGAGGTTTTTATGCAATCAGGAGCAACTTTTTTCCCTTTACATTTACTTTAAAAGCCTACTTAGGGCTCTAGACTGTAACCAAAACGACTGCGTGGTCTCGTGCGAATGCATGGTCTGCGCTGCTCCAAAGCTACGCAACATCGCTTTCATAATCACAGATGAATCGCCTTCGATATTGAACGCGATATTGCCTAGCTTGTCAGTGAACTACGGCACTGTTTATTAACTGCCGCTCCATTTGAAAACAGGTGATGAAGATTTACCGCTAATCAAGGAACCGTTTTTACTGACAAGATGTGCATACATATCGCATGAGATATATCGCCCAGCCCTACTTCATACAGCGCACGCTGCAGAGCTGCGGCACATTGTAGCAGGATTCAGATTTCACTGATCACATGAAGAGAGAGGTGCTTTCAGCGCGAGCGGTTCAGGTGTAGAGCCTGGTTTATACTCGCCGCACGAGCACGAAGGTGCGTGCAGCGGACTGAGTGCAGGAGGATTTGGTTTTAAAACTAAAGTAAAAGACAGCTTCTTAAACCAGAGAAGGTGAACATGTTGTTTTTTGTAGAAAAAACATGCAAGTCCTGTCAGCAACAGAAAGTTTAGTTTGACTTTTTTTTTTTTGAAAAGCTTGTTATCTTTGATGTTTACTTCACGTTACGCTATGGAGGCTTTGGAAAAAAGGAATTCCTGTTCACAAAATTTAAATCACAATTGAATTGGTTGAATGTTGAACACTTTTGCTATCATATAGTAACTATAAACTATGATAAAAGTTAATCAGCATGCATTGATTAATCAAATGTTGTATCAAAAAAAAATGCAACCAAATTATGTGCTTGTGACCAACTGAGAAAGTTATTCGCAAACGTGCGACCAGTGGGAAGAATGAGTCTAGAGCTCTGCTACTGTCTTTACTTTTGTTGAGCTCGCTTTGACAAAGAACTATTTGAATATTCTCATTCACAAATACACATACAGGTGTTTGAAAGCCATACTGCTATTTGGACATAAAGATACTTAAGCATGAAGATATTTTGAGATGGTTTGTAAAGAAATTAAAATAGTTGCAGTCTGATTTGTTGCATGGAGCAGACAGTTCTGACGGTTTTCCTGTGTGTGTGAGGAGAAAGAGTTGGTGGTCAGCCCAGATGGTGGCTGGCTTTCTTCTTTTCACTGGCTCTTTGCTCAGTTCTTCTCCTCTGTCTGTGATCCCTTAATAGCCAGTTGTCATATTTGAATGGATCAAAGTGAAGGAGAGCCCTTGAAGTTGGTAAGGATGCCACGCCGCTGCCCAGACGGCCAGGACAGACTGAGAATCTATCTCATACGGATGCCCTTTAAAATATATTTACTGTTTTCAGTGGAAATGGGCTACTAAATTTGCCTTTTGGGGGGGGGGGAGTGAGTGAGTGTGTGTGTGTATGTGCTGTGATGGCTTTCCCGGACTGGTCGGATCAGAGCGCCGGAAGCTAATGGAATTCTCCACTTCAAAGCAGAGTCTGCCTTCCAATCAGTTCAACAAGGCAAGATTAAAGCCGACCCACATTCATCAGTTCTGATTAGACCGGCACTGTGATCCAGATGCTTGTTCCGACGGAAGAGGGCAGAGGTCACCAGCCATCTCTTTTCCCGGGTTGTTCTTGTTCACTCTCATGTCATGGGATTTTCTTGGTCCAGACATAATATGTTTTAACATCTTTGAGCTTTCAATCTGTCTCTTTAGGTGGGGTAGTGTATCTTATCCAAACATCTCTAATCAGATCAGTTTAATTACAGCCAGTTACGACCTTCCAGACTGTGTCCCGGTGACCTGACACTGACCTTTACATTCAGTTCATGCAGCTCTGACTAATGGTTTCCCTTTCCACAGCGTGACCTACAGGCAAGAGAGACTGTTTTTAGCCTTGTCTAGTCGTGTTATGACTGAAATGAGTCTAAAATGTAAGTTTTGTACTTCATGCCAGTCTACGGTTCAGTAGTTATGATTGCAGGTTTTCATACAATACTTTAAAATCATGTGTTTTCTGCCCTCTAGTTTCAGCTCGAACTGAACACTTTCATCATTTCTGCCTTTCTTCTTTGTGTTGGCGTTTCTATAAACGTGGGGCTTCTATTCTAAGACCGAGCTAATGGGAGCAGGAAGTGAGGATCTCTATTTTTAACTCATTGTGTGTATTTGACTTTGAGAGGCTGGAATGAATCAGCCACCGTCAATTGCAGGAGAAACTTCACTCCATTGAGGTCCATTAAAAGAGATCCTTTTTTGCTGCTTTGCTGTATTTAAGGTCACTGATGCTCTGATTTTATATCCTCCTTGTGTTACCTGAACAAGGTGGTTATTTACTCAGATCAGTTTTAACAGGTGCAGAAATGTCTTATGTTCACTGCTGGTTGAATCACTTTATCTGTGAGATGTCGAATTTGCGTGCATTCAAGCTGTTCAGGTAGCTGTGTTCAATCTGTCGTTCTCCTGAGCCAGCAATGAGAATAGCACACAAGAGCTCTTGCGTTACGTCGGTCCACATTGCAGCTGCTGAGATCATTGAATCCACCGCTATTCTGGGGCACAATGGGAAAGCGAGGGCAGAAGTCGGCTGGGGTAATTAGCTTGTGTGGGGCAGAGTGGTTTTAAATGGGCCAGTTAATTATTATTTAAAAGTATTTTTTTTTCTTACACTGTGTGACGCACCAGCTGAGTGTGTGTGTGTGTGTGTGAGAGAAATAATTTGTCTCCACTCAACCCAGGACCACACTCCTCTTTTACATGAAGATGTGTGACTATGTCCCAGAATAAAATCATTGCATCGTGGTCACAAGCAGTTAACCCTCATTATCGTTCTCTAATTCTAGACCATAGCTCTCTTCCAAAACCTAATGAGCCGTCTTTCTGTCTCCTGCCTACATAGCCAGTTGCCTTCCAAATAAGCATCAAAACTGAAATAGAACTTCATAAATGACTAAATTAGAACGTTTTTCATAGGTAGTAGCAACTACACGTAGTACAAGGAGAATTTGTAATTTATAACAGTAGACCTTAGTTAAGGTAGTGCCATACAGTATAACATTTTCAGCAGGAGTGAAAAGGAGGCTGTGAGAGATTGAAGTAAAGTGTGTTCAATGGATTGTACTGTTGTTTAACAACAGCCAATTGTTTAGCACATCAGAATTTGAATCTGAAAGCAGCCTTCTGTTAGTGAGTTTCATATTTTAAATATACAAGTCCACTGCATTCCAAACCACATAAATAATGACTTCGTAGAGCATTTGTAAGGAAAATACCGACGGGCGAGACCGCACACTTCAAGTGTAACATCAAACAAAGCGTCTCTCACAGTGCATCATGTGCAATGAAGCCCGTGAATGTCCTTGTAATTCGCTTCAACCTTTCCGAACTTTATGAAAGATTATTTTACGGAAGGTTCGAGTGGTGTATGTGTGTGAGGAATTGGAAGCAAGCAGTAATACGTGTGTTTCTAAAGCAAGCTCAGCGTCATCGCACATCTGGTTAAAAACTAAGCTCCGAAATTCTCAGAATCGTTGGAGAGAGAATCGTGATGCATCGATGGATCTATTTTGTTTCTCCCACCCCTAATAAGCATACAATGCTACCTTTGATGTTGGTCAAAATGAAACCTGATGTTACCTTTTGAACAACATCAAGGCTGATTTAAAAAAAATAGTGTTTCCCACACATAGACTTTACCTGGGCGAGCCGCTGACTGTTTGGACTTTTAAATATGAACATAGTTTGTCTGTTAATTGGCTCAGTTTGTCACTCAGATGCAGGAAGTGCGCTGAATGAGACAAAACAGTAGCCAAAACCACCGCATATAGTAAGTTTTTAGTGTAAGTTTGATGTATATTGATTTTATCTGACGATGTTGCGATGGGTCGTTTTTACTATTTATACTTTTATGTATGACTACAGAAAATATAATGTGAACAGCTTTATTGGGCATTCAGTTGTATTGCAGTATGTGACAGTTCATAGAGTAGAACAGATCTGAAGTGCCAAAGCTCGTCTGTACGCAAACTTGTACAGACTGTACGGAAACACTGTAATATATATATATTTAACGGTCACATTTTAGTCCATGCAGACAGGCATAATAATTCTGTCTAATACAAGGCAGCATGTGCTGAAGTTACGTTGTTTTAGCGCTTTAAATGCTCAAGCTCTTTCAAGTCAGGTGGATCCCGGTTGGATCAGCAGGAAAATCATCTTCTGGAAAAAAAAAAAGCGTCTGAAAGGCATTCCAGCAATATTGATCTTCTTTGTTGTTATTGTTGTGGTGTGGTCTGTTCTTGTAGAATTACCAAGAAGTGTCATTAAAAATAGTTTTTTCCATCTCTGGACAATGCCTTCAAAAACTCTTTGAGTGAGCAGCTCACTAGGTTTTGGATCAGAATAGATAATTAATGCCCTTTATCTATAATAACAAGGCCCTTTTTAATAGAAAATGACATTTTTGTCAGTAAAGAGAAATTATTCTCCTACAGATGCTGATTTGATATCAGTATTTCTTTCTCTCTTTGTTAAATTGGGACAGAAATTGGCATGTCAGTTGTGCATATGCATGAGTAAATGCTAGCTGATTAGGTTTAAATCCCATAATTTTCATCCTAATTATCTCTCTGCCTGATGACATTATTATATGTTCACTGTATTGCCACACTACCACCTCAGCCTAAGGGGATGTGATTGACAGCACAGGGGCTTGACTGTTCTCTCGATGTGTGTTTAACAGCAGATGCAGGTGGATGGTACAACTGTGGTTGCTGACGGTGATACTGAGTGTCAACACAGGAGACAGTCAACTCAGGAGACCTGAATGTGTGTGTGTCTGGAGGCTCCGTTTTATAAACCTGGGAGTGTGATTAATTGTGGCAGGGGGCAGGTTAGGTTTGGGCAATGATGACTTTGCCCGCTGTTTTGTTTTTTTTTTTAACTGTCTCTGGACGATCTTTAGGTTTGAAAGAGAGAGAGGTTAATGTGAAATAAACCTTTTTCTTAATAAAAAAAACACCGGGAACCCTATAGTCTGTTAACCTGTTAAGCTGCACGAGGATACTGGCGCTCTGAACGCTCTTTGTTTGCACATGTCATTGTTTACAAATAGATTAAATGAAACGGGACAAAATTAATCTTGACAAACTAAAGATCATTCTGAAGGTCTAAGCCTCAAGCATCGACAATAGATCGCTGTTTTTCGATGGAAAGCTTATAAGGAATGTATTTGCTAAATTTGTGTAAGCAGTAACATCAAACCATCCATAATAAAAAAGCAGTACATACCAGCTTCGTGTAATATTGAGTCACAAACGCATCCACTGCTGTAAATCCCGGTTTAGTTCGAGAGGTAAGGATCCACGGAACAACATCTCATCGTGTACTTAAGTCCAATGAAGCAATAATGTTGTTATATGGACGGATATTCCTTTGTTTATGTCTCCTTTCTTCAGGGATAGTTATTGTTTGTATCCGTTTTGGAATAGCTCACGCTCAAAAAACTGCGTCTTGGTTGTAAAAAACCACACGGTTTTGTAGTATACAGTGTTACACACAGAATGAGACCATCCCAAAAAAAAGCGACAATTTGTTTATTTGAATCTGGCGTGCTCTCGCGAGGGCTGTGATGCACGCTGTGAAGTCCCTAAGGGTGTGAAAAGGGTGGAATTTGTGGAATCAGGTTTTTGGACAAAATAAACCTTTTTTGTTTTTTTCAACATTGTACATGTAGTCTCAGGAAAATCTCATTTTTCATGGTATCTTCTTCAGATTTAAATATAAACTCATGAGACATGTGACTTTAAACCAATTACTTTTCTGGATTGCTCCAGGACTTATTTCATGTATTTTTATATGAAATACAATTATATTTTTTTATTCAGTGTGATACACTTTTTTTCAAGGCACTTCAGTCTCTATAACTTTTTATCTTTTTGAGCATTATCAACTCTGGATGATGGATAGTAAAGCCCATAGGGTCTTCTTTGCAAAGACACCACAATTGTGTGTGTAGCACACTGAAGTCAGTACCTGTTATAATTTAAATGTATGCATGTCTTTTTCAACTGTGAGTCCCAAAATGGGGAGTGCTGGCTAACAGGTTAAATGAACAGAAGAAAAAAGTGAATGCAAGTTTAGGCCTGAAATTCTGCTATAGCAAACAAGCATCTGTCCTAAAAAGTTGTAATTTATTTCAGCTTAATTTCAATAAATTCCTGATTTGGACTCATCACACATCATGTGTTTAGGGTTCAGCTTGGTCACAGGTTCTCAGGGAACAGTTTGACACTGTCCTGAATATATATTTTCACACATTAATGATAGATGGGATTTTCTGGAGTCCGTTTGCAGGTAGAAACACAGAGGCCTCAAGTGAGAGGACAACTGCTTTAATCTGTGTGTAGGACATTTGTTTTGAGGATTCCCTGGATGAGATTAGCCACAGCTGACTCTCAGTGGCATGAGTGCAGTAGTGTTTAGTAAGGATGAGTGGGGAAACGGATACAGAACAGCTGCTCTGTGATCTCAGAACAGTCTAGACTATGAGGTATATGAGTAGAAAACGGAAGCAAGCGTTCCTGAAGCTTGACCTTATGTTTACCACTTTAATTAAGCAGCAAGTGTAAATGCATGCCCACTGTGGGAGAATTGTGCTCAGTTACACAAGAGCACAGGAGCTATAAAAGTGACATTAAATCAATTAAGTAAAACAAATAAAATATATATACATTTTTAAGTGTTACCAAGTTCTTCTAAAGGATTATTACACGTTTTGTTTTGACATAAATGTCTTATTGGACTTTTGCCCAATAATGTTGGTTGTACTTTACCACATGGCCAGTCAGTGAAGCTGTTGATTAAAGACCATTTCTGTGTCCATGGCTCCTGCAGAGGTGCTTAGAGCAGCTGGTGAGGTGCTGGATGTGTAGCTGTGCTGGAGTCAGGTAGAGAGGAGGCGGAGGAATGAACTGACCTCCAGCACTCGTTTATTAATAACAGCTGTCAGCTGAAATCCCTCCAGAGCAGAGCCCAGAAACAGCGGTCCACAGGCATGCACGGATGCAGCTCATTCTGCTGGCATCCACCCCGCTGCCTGCATGCTGGAGGTCTTCAGAGAGAGACGACATGCATGAACGGGGACAAAAGACATTGATCTCAATTTCCTCTTGCCGTGTCCTGCTCTCTTTACAAGCCTCCTCCATCTCCCAACCTTTTCAGGTGAAGTCAAGTTTAGTGTTTAAATCCAAATAAAACACTGTTCACAGTGCATTTAATGTTTGTAATGTGACACTTTATAGCGAAACTGGATATTTAGTAGATTAAAGTCCACATTACAGCTACAACAATAACACAAAGCAAAATAGTTTGAACATTGTCAGCCAAACAGAATTCATCCTGTTTTAAAGAGCTTGAGCAAGAGTGTGTGCTTATAATTAACAGAACGTTATCGTCTGTTGGTGTGTATGCTAATGTATTTATTGTTATAGTTATCATTCTTGCTGTGAACAGGCCTTAAATCGAGTTACAAAATTATCTGTTGTCTTTTAGACTCCAATTTTTTTTAAACTTTCCATAACTGTGAGCCCCAGCCACCCAGTGTTCTCTGAATCTGGATGAGGACATTTATTCAGCAATTTTCGGCAATTTTTCCAGTGGTCGTCCCCTTTGTGTGTTTGTCCACCAAAGCTGAGGACGAAGTGTTCTGCTCTTTCTGTCAGCTGGGAGGTCTGGAAACCCTCTGTGCACTGACAAATTCCCAGCCAGTACCAATGAAACATTCTCTGTGTTCTTGGTTAATGTTCTAGTTCTAGGTGGAGAATAAAAAAAAAAGAAGACTTTGTTGGGTGGGAATAAAGCAAACATCCTTTTTGGAGGTTTACTCAAGGCCTGCGGTGGATGTAGCGTCGAGGCGCTGGCCAGATCTTACGAACTTTGATGTCTGCTGTCTTTGTTTCCTCCTAAACAGAGCGGCATTTTGAAGTTTATGTAAATAAACTCAGCAACCTGTTTTGTTGAAGGCCTGAGCTGCTCTGATGTGCATGGTGAAGGAGAGATGAAGAGAGAGAGGAGCGAAAGAGAGAGGAAGCGATCACCTACTCTTTTTGTCTCTTCTCATTTATTTTAGACTTTGATTTGAGGGTTTGAAACTCTTCCTGGTTTTCTTAGAATAATTATATACACAGTCTCCATGAAAGAACTTTAGATATGATAAAACCACATTTCTTTGCGGTGAGTACGTCTGCCAAACTGCCTTCAATATTGATCTGTATGTCTCATGCTGCTGGTAATGAGATGCTATGAGAAATCCTGGCTGGTTTGCTATGAGAGATGTTTAATGTATTTTCAAAATATCAAATAACTTCTTTCTTTCTTTTGTGTGTTTGTTATGTGTAGCTCTGGTAAGTCCAAATAAACCAGGCAGGAAGTAGACATTATGTGCTAATGGATGTTTACCTGCATAGGTGTACATGTGCACTACTGTTGAAAAGTTTGGGATCATTAAGTCGTCCTCCACCTCCCCAAAAAAGATTTCAATCAAATGGTGTTCCTTTGAACATCAGACTATAATGAAAAAAATGTTTCACTGTTTCCACCAATTTTTTTTTTAGCAGCACAGCTGTTTTCAACATAGGGCTGTGCAATTAATCGCATGCAATTCTCATGTGCATCTCGTCAGTAAAGCCGGCTCACGGAACCGGCTTTACTGACGAGATGCACGATAATCGCATGCGATTACTTGCACAGCCCTATTTCAACATTGACAATAATAAAAAAATAATGTTTCTTGAGCAAATAAACACAGTTGTGCTGTGCACAACACAGTTGTATGTATGTTTAATTTCAGTGAAATTATACAAATGGCAGAGGTTGTGAGAGCATCATTATGGAAAGGGTTTTTATTTTCGTCAAAGTTTCCCTCCTGACTTTGACTAACCAATAAGCCGTCTATTTTAATTTTGAATTTGCATACTATGAAGCATTTGGTGATTGGTTTTTAAAGTAGCAGAGAAGGGAATGTGTCCTTGGCCTCTGGTTGTTCAGTTTAATATGACACTCTTAAGCTATGAATTTGATTCTGGCATTTCTAGAGGTTGTAATCACGTGATTTCTTTTAGTTGTGTAATGCACATCAGAGCAGTTGTCTGTTCAGCAAAAGGGTCTGTCAGAGCCTCTGAACAGGTTGTAATTTCCCTTATCAAAGAGACAGGTCATTGTGCAGTTTACATTTAAAACCCAACAACTTGTGTAATTTAGCAATGTTTAGTCCTAACAGGCTAGTGCTTGAAGGTTTTATGAGGTAGTTCTTATGGTTCTTTTTATTTTAAAACACACACACATTTGACCCTCTATCAATTGCATATTTATTCTCTAACTGCTAGCTTTTCTTGTAAAACTAACACTAGGTTTCTTTTCTCTATATTCTATATACTCGTTTAAAAAAAAAAAAAAAAAACCTTCCTACGTGTACTGCGTTAGGCTAACCAGGACTTGTAATAGCACTTGCATGTTGTTGCTCTTTTGTTGGTTTTGATTGCTTCTATAATGTCCTCATTTGTAAGTCACTTTGGATAAAAGCGTCTGCTAAATGACTAAATAAATAAATAAATAATATGTAAAAGGTAAAAAAAGAAGCTTCTGCACTATTATTCTGAGTTAAATAAGCTTGCTTTTGAAGTTCCTAAATGAACATGAGAAATATTGGTATTTCCTTATATAAATACATATTGAGTTTCTGGATTTTCATGTTTGTTTGTTATTTTGGCGTTTTTGCCTTTATTATTACAGGACAGTATAGAGGTGACTATGGTTGCGCGATGTCAACAAGATTGGCATTGGACGATGTCTACAGTGAAACATCGCAATGGACAATGCCATCGGGGGGTGGGGAGTTAGGGAGTGTGCCCGAAGCGTGAATCTGTATTCAGAAAGGCACAGAAAACATTTAGCAATTGCTAACGGTTGCCTGTTACATTAAAGTACATAAAATTTCACTTGCCACATAAACGGAGTTAGGAGAGATGACTGAGGACAATGGCGAATGACTTGCAGATCCTGAGCACCACTGATAATCTAATTAAGGAAGGGCATTTCAAGCAAAAGTAATTTTCGAAAATCACTGGGAATTATTCGATTATTCGAAAATAGCGCCCCTTCCCTGGATTCATGCACGAACGTCACTTTATTAGGCTAGTGTTACACACCCATAAACCGAGAGAGAGAGGGAGACCATTCACGCTTATAATCTGTAAGATGGTAAACTGTTTAATTTATTAAATTAAATTAATTAATCTTAACTCAAGCCATATAATGATTGTAACATGCTGAAACATATTAATATAATAAACGTAACTGAATGACAGCACTTAACATAACATAGCAGTCCATTAGCATAAATCAACTGCTCATACGGGATTAAACTGCTCAAAAAATATATTCCAATACTTTCTCTTGCAATTATATCGTTGGGTAATTATACTGTATATTAACTGCGGGCATCAGTGAGCCGTTATTAATATGAGGACTGGAGCGTTGAAAACGCTTTTGAATGCGCGTGTGCGCAACCGTTTTACGATGTTAGATGTTTGTCACTGGTGCTCAGGATCTGCAAATCATTCGCCATCGTCCTACTCTGTTGCTGGCAGTGGTGGAAAGAGTACTGAAAAAACATACTCATGTAAAAGTACCATTACCTTCCAAAAAAGTAGTGTGAGTAGAGTAAAACTACTTGAGTAAGAGTAAAAGAGTAGCCTATTTAAAAGTACTCATGAGTATTGAGTAGTGAGTACTGAGATGTGGATTCAACCCCCTCATAATAAACGCTATACACTGCAATTTTTTTATTTAAAAAACATTGTACATTCTGTAATTCACATTATCTTGTTTGTCATAAAGAATATCTATCATCCAGCCGTTTTAATGTTGACTGTCAACTCTTTTAATACATTTTTAATACAAAACAGCATTCAGTTGAAGAAAAGATGAAAGTTATTCTCAGTACAATCATCCCCATTTAAATCATAAAGTTTGAAAAAATTATTTAAAAGCATGTGTAAGGCCACTGAGACAGCATGCTGTTGTTGCACATACAATATTAATGTTTAGAAAAGGGCAAATACAAACACCATTGGAAATTCATAGTTCACTATCACACACCATGATATGGGTTAAAATAAGAGCTAATTTCTCTCCAAAACGGTGCCAATTTTAGCGTATTGCAATAAAGAATAAGATAACTAAACTTGGATCATTTTTTTAAATTTTTACATAAATGTACATTGTTCTATAAGGATGACATTATGCCACACCTTTTACACATTTACTCGAATTGTTATGCTGATAAAACAATTTGTAAGGAAAAATGCATTTAATGGCGAAGTATTTCTGGGGAAACTTTTTCAAGAGAAAGCAAACGCACGTCTCGTTGCTGAGCCGCGGCGGTCTCGGTGAATCAGCAACATCCACAACTGAATGGAACAAAAAGTGTTGAACTTGAAATTGTTTGTGCGAGTGCACTTGCTAAATGAAGGTGGATTGTATAAAATGGATCAAACCAAAAAATTATTAACGAGCTACAGTTTTATTACATCACGCGCTGACACAGATGCAGTAGGCTATGTTAATGCCACGGGTCATCAATAAGGGGCATTTTGGTCCTCAGTTCGAGTACATTATTTCCAAGCGTTTTAGTGTTTCCAAAACACTTTTTCTCACAGCGCGCATCACGCGCTCAAACTCATCAAAATCAACAAGTTCAACCAGCAACAACGAGTTATCCAAGTGGCTGCTGCAGAACGCACACGAGGGAGAGACAAGGCAGCGCACATCGCGCGTCTCTAAGTAAGTGGGAATTATACCGAATGTGGCACTTGCGGGACTGTACGCAATACCCGCGACCTCACACCAAATTTCAGGCCTTGTAGATAGGCAAGCATATATACAAATCATTTAGTAAGCAGAAATCCGAAATTTACCTTAACTTATTAGAGGAAGATGCTAAGTCGACTGAATTGATGCTTGAAGAATGCACTTCTAGCAGCCATGATAAAAAGCAGTTGGCGGTCAAAGTTTTCTATGCACAATTTGAAAAGTCACGAGACCGATTACTCTCCCTATCCAATCACGTTGATGGATAAAAATAAAGTAAGCATGTAACGACCACAAACAGAGGAAAATAGCGGAGTAAAAGTACCGATACGTCACTTAAAATGTACTCAAGTAAAAGTACACAATTTTAAGCTACTCAAAAAAGTATTGCAACAGGATTGGGTTTATGTGAGGTGCCTACATCTTTAAGAGCTTAGCAGCAGAGCATGGCTGAGAAATGAGAGATTACAGAAGATAGAGAGAGAAGAGCAGAAATGGAGGAGAGATGAGGGGGAGAAATGAATGAGTCAGTGAAAATGAGATGAAGAGATTTGGGTAGTCAGAGAGTATGTGTGTGTTAGGGTAACTCAGTGGTTCGGACTCCCCAGAGGCTGACCAGATGCTGCGTTTCCTGCTTAGATGAACAGCTTGTTTTTGAGGGTCTAAGAGAGAACAAAGTGCAAATGACAGCTTTAGAGTGTTAAGGGCTATTGTGGGATGGGATTAGTGTGCAATTAACTTCCATATTGTGGACTATTTCAGAGTGAAACTTTGTTCGTTCAAAAGTACAAATTGTATTTTTAGGCTAGTCCAGTGATTGTACATGTGTTTTCTAGAGTTAAAAATAAGGCTCTTTTCAAGGGCAGGTGCCTGGTACTCTGTCCTTCAAATAAAATGATGTTGCTGTTGTAACTGTTTTTCTAATAAATTGTTTAAAATTGCACAAACATAAAAAACAAAAACAAAGCACAAGCTTTTTTTGTGATATTGAAACTCAATAAAATGGTCGTAGATATGCATTTAACACAAAGGCAATATGTGTAATGAATGCTTTCTGCAGATGCAAACATCGGATACTATATTTTTTTGTAGTATACTTTTTATAGATATAACATATTTTTTTGTGAGTTTTTTTTCTTTTTTATAAAATTATACTGTCAAAAAAAGAAAGAAAATAAGAATAAAATATCTAACTACAAGCAACAGCACAAATACAATAGAGTAAAGATACAAATAAGATATAATATTTATATATAAATATATAATATATATATATATATATACACATTTGTTAAAAAACAAAGCAAATTTATTTAAACAAAAATTAAGTTAAGACTGTTAAGAATATTTTTAATACTGAATAAACAGCCTATAAGGATATTAAATAGCAGTCCCAAACTAGTTTTGTTAATACAATTAAGTTGGTTTGAGCCACCACAGTCATTTAAACACATACAAAATGACACAAAGTGAAAATTACATGGTATTTTTGGGTAATGGAAACAAGTTACCATGGTGAATATACAATACTATCATGAACTGTTAATGAAACGTGGAAACTGCTCCTGAATAGAATGATATCATACATTCATGCAAATCCTTCCCAGGTAACACATGCAGTACAGTTATGTGATTTATTGGTACTGTACTTTTATTGTACTGTTGCATGCTCGTAGTTTTTGTGCTTTAGTGAAGTGATATACAGCACGGTGCTGCGTTCGCGCGTGCTACAGAAGAGTGCGCGCTACCAGCAGTATAACATCTGACAGGACAGGATAGTTCGTTTTCTTCTGAGGTGAGAGACTTTTTATTTCATAAGTTATGAAAATAACGATAGAATAATGACACTGACATCAAACCTGTCAACATCTCATCTGACCGCAGATACTGAATCAGGAATGCGCGTTTTTCTCAGGCACACTTTACTTAAACTGCATCTGACAGAAGTGTCAACAGCTTTCATGCACGTCTTTTAAAATAAGTCTCGCATCAGAAAAACATTAAGAATTGACAATGGATTTTAAAATCGTAAATAAAAAAATCGCGATAGGTGAATCGATTATTTGTCCCATCCCTAGTATTCAAGTAATAAATGCCGTTTTGGCGCCGTTTAATGTGGAGTGACAGATCGCTTTAGCGCCTTAGTTCAACAGACGCAGCAGCGCGTAGCGCACGTGAACTGATAATCTCCTCCACATTAATACCAGTTTCAGCATAAAATAAACTTGACTAAACATCCAATGGTAAGTTAAAAAAAGAGTACAACTTTACAAACCGTATCCTGTCTCCTTGTAATCGCTCAATGTTTCAGCCGCTCAAAGATGTCAATCTAACGTCTTGTAAACAGTGTCACGTAACGTCACATTTACCTCAGAAAAACATATTCTGTGACCATAAACTCATTAGTCAGATAGAAAAATAAGCTGTAGAGAGGGGCATTTTGCTAAATATATGCACCATATAACAATCATTATACATTTTACTGTTCTTCAATGTTTAATTTATGTTTGAATACATCCATCACATTTTTGTCAGCCACCATTGTTTATATAAAAAAAAAAAAACGAATTGAATTAGAAATATTATTTAATTGTACATTTATTTTTAAAACTTAATTAAGTGTAATTTTAACAAATCAGTCAATTTCAACCTTCAATATTATAGTAATGTAGTACCAACTGACATTTTTTTTTTCTTGAGAAAATTTGGCATGTACTGTACTTGATATATATCCAAAATAATCGATATCGAATTGGTAATCAGATCGAATCGCAAGCTTGTGAATAGAATAGAATCGAATTGTGAGAATGTGCGTCTAAACCCAGCCCTAATTGCTACTCTTACTATTATTGCACTTGTATACAAAACTTTGTATTTTATGCCTTGTTAGAGTGTGTGACATCACACGCATTACCGCCGGTGGCAGTCAATAGGTTGTCATGGTGACCTTCACAGCCCTAGCATTATGATGTTTTTTTTTTTGGATAATCATTCAAAATTTGTCAGTTTAGTTGGTTACATACCAAAGAGTCTGATCCAATTATTAATTATACAGATCCTTTCTGGATACCTAGTATCCAAATTACATTAGTGCCATAACTTTTAACTATGACGTTGGAAGTTTTTAGGTTTGTACTATAATAACTGTGAGCCATTTATGTGGCGTAAGTTGTGCACACCAGGGACGTTTATTTAAAACTGAAAGGGTCAGCGTTTATTGCATGTTGTCTTTAATATTAAACATTCTCTCATTTTTAGGCTTTTTCGGAACACTTTTGCTTGTGTGGAATAATTTCCATGTGATTCAGTGCCTGAGTTCTCGTTATCCGATCTGGCAGGTTTAGGTGGGTTGGTGCGTCTGTTCATTGGCTCCTCTATGGGGATGCAGTACAGGAGAGAGCTGATCTGAACTCGGCAGCCGTGAAGGTGCTCCACAGTGCACAGGGCAGAGCTGCAGGATGGCAGTGCCAGCTTGGTGCCTAGTCATCTATGAGTTCAGCATCAGGAGGGGAGAGAAGCGACAGTGCCAGCTTGCTTTACACATCCCTAGAAAAAATTCTCTCTCTCTCTCTCTCTCTCTCTCTCTCTCTCTCTCTCTCTCTCTCTCTCTCTCTCTCTCTCTCTCTCTCTCTCTCTCTCGCTCTCTCTCTTCTCCAGCTGTGGTGACTCAGCGGGACAGTGGGTGCAGAGAGAGAGAGAGAAAACTGCAGTATTACAGTTGAGGTCATTTTTGTTAAACTCTAACATCTCCCAAGCGCAAATGCCTAAATTCAGCCTGAGGCTAGCCATTCATAATCATGAAATTAGTATTCTTTGAAAGCTACGAGAAATCCTTCTGGATTTACCAAAGCCTATTTTTTTTCTTTCAAAATTCTTCATATCAATATTTTTTTTATTTTAATAAAAATGTAAAATATATCCATATAATTTTGAAGCAAATTTTGTAATGGATTATGGTTGATTGATATGGGCATTTTAATGGCCAATACTGATGTCTAGAGAGCAGAATACAAGCTAAAGAGTTTGTTGCAAATGCAAAATTATTTTGTTTATTTTTATTTTTTACAGAAATATTTTATACCCGCTGAAGCTGCATTATATTTGATCAAAAATACAGTAAAACAGTACAAATGAAAGTGCATTCATTGGACTGTGTGGAAAGTCAAAAAGGGTTACGCTGTGATATTGGCTGCTTCATTAAGGTGCTGTTGAAGTTTGAAGGATGAGCGTAAGCATTTGTCTTGGGCTGTGTGTTTAAATATATGTTTTTAAGGTTGAGTGTTGAAGTCTAGCTAACTGACTTAAAGAGATTTTCCCTATCAATCATACATTTGAGCTCAGTTTCTTTACCTCTCTTGTCATTTAATTATTTTTATTAGTAATTAAGTATAATTTTTTGTTTTGGAGAACTCTGACAGGGTCAGGTTTTTTTAAAGGACAGCTGAAGTAAAACAGAAACCCAGAGAATAATTGTATTGCTCAGTAGTTGCTATTTCATTGTTCAGGAGACTTAAACAGGAAAACCAAGAACTCTATAAAGTATTCACTTAAACACCGCTTGAGACAGTACTAAGGTCTCTTAAACAAAAACAAAAGTCTACATTTGCTTTCCATTTAATGTTATTTCTGTCTAGAAGATGCAAAAAATTATCAAATGTTTATTTCTAATTAAAAAGCTTATTTTGCAAGACTCTTGATAGATCACTCTCTCGTTCTCTGTCTGAGAGTATTTTTAGTCAAGCTTTCACTGATAACACAAGAGTTATCGCTCTGCGACACCCGTGACACACTCGCTGTTTCTATGTGGCATTTTCACATTTCCTTTGGATATTAATTTTGCATGTGAAGCTCACCGAGTGTGCAGATGGCAGTGGTGTGTTCATAAATATGAGCAGGTCTTTCTCTCTCTCTGTTCAGCTGAAGGGTGTTTTAACGAGCTGTTTGTGTGGACACTTCCTCCCTCTTTACATTCATAAAAGCGTCTCCATATGTACAATCCAGAATGGATGCAGTGACGCAAGATCCACACCTTATCACAGGAACATCTCACAGTAACTAACTTTAGACCGGAGGGGGATGTGTTGTATTGCCACAAATGCTTTAAGCCCAAAACACACTGCATGATTTTAGCAATCCTATAAGATAACTGCATGTCACACTGTGCGACATGGATCTAATAACTTGGCTACGACATGTGTGTAGACTGTACGATTATCACACCTATTGACTCGTATGCTAGTGACGCTAGTCACACTTTAGCTGTTGTAGTTTTTATGTGTGCTGAAAAGAAGTGGAAGCGGAGAAAGAGAAAGGGATATGAGCTTAAGGTAAGCAGTTTTATGTTTTAGCGCAATGTCGCTGCGGTTTCATGTTGCATTTTTATTGGTTTGTCAGTAAACATGGATCGCACCAGCCAATCTATTGTCTGGTGCAGCCGAAAATCGTGCAATGTGTTTAGGGCTTTAAAAGTTCAGGTGTGTGAGTGCTGATCTGGTGTCAGGGGCAGGTGGACGTCTCACCCTGTAATCACCCATTGGTAAAGTGAGAGTTGGTGTGGATAGCTTGATGGCTGCGGCCGCATTCTAATCACTCCTTTTTGAAAGTGAACAGAAGGCAGAAAAGCTGAGGGAGAAAGTGCTCTGATTGGGAGCAGGATGAAGAAAAGCTCCTCACAGGAAAGAGGTCTTGGCTTGAACGGATACCCTCTGGTTCAAGTGGCCTTGTTTGAGAGATGAAGCCAAAGTCAGACAACTGTAATCAGCTGTCCACAAATACTGTCTTTCACTAAATCAGAAGCTCTTATTCGAGTCATGGAGAAACCAAGTGTGTGTGTGTCTCAAGTGAGAGGCTGTTCAGAGTGTATTTTCAGCTCTGGCTCTTCTGTAGAACTTGGATGTGACAGCTCATGATTTGGTTCCTTTTTTTGTTGTTAAATGTCCCGTTTTAATGTTAAGTATGTTAAAGTACATTTTTGCAAATTTCTTTTAAAACTTTGGGCTAGGGCTGGGCGATAAATCGATTTTATCAATTAACTCGAATGTGTAGCTTACCTCGATTTTGTTTGAATGAAAATCGGTTTTCTATTTAATATCCGCCGACAGTCCTCTCTGGGCTCCCGTAGTTCTGAATGGGCTCAGCCCTCCCCCCCGTGCGTTTGCCATATGTTGGGCCGATAGATGATAGGCGTGTTCGACTTGAAGCAGCGCTGTGCAGAATTAACACCGTGACATCAATGTACCGCGAGAACGATAAAAGAGCAGACGGATCCTTATGCTTTCATATCGCTCTCGCAGTACTTTGATGTCACACAGTGATCATTCTGCGCAGCACTGCTTCAAGTCGAGCACACCTCAGGGTTTTTCCTGCATAGTGAATTATGAGGCGGCCGCCTCCACCAAATTTTGTGCCGCCTCTGGTTGTGACAAAACTCAGGCAGGCAGTCAGTGCAAGCATCACTGAACAGCGTCCATTAGAGCGTTTAGTTCATATTTGCAAAAATACTGATATTTTTATATAAGTTTACTTGATATTTCTTTACTCCGAATCATCATTTCTATTCAATATCCACTTATTTACGCGATCTGATGAGCATTAACTCAAATTACGTCATCACCTCTGTATGAGTGAATGAAAGAGACGCGTGGTTTCATTTACCACACACACATAATGAAGCGCGCGTGACGCTCTCGCAGTGACTTCATCTGCCGTCTCTCTAGATAGGACATACATGAACAACCAGAACTGCTCTGAGAGTCACTTCACGAGCATTTTACTGTTTGATTTGAGTAAAACTAGCATCATATCATATACACCCAGAACTGTGAAGGTATTCAAGCTAACCCGTAAAATAAATTTTGGTTTAACTTGGAAGACACTGCGGCAGAAATATTTTAATATTGTTCAGCAAAATGTACATATTGCTACTACTAGGCTACTATTAAAATTATTAAAACTTTATCTTTTTAAGTAATGATCGCACAACATTTCCATGTTTTAATTTTAATAGTAAACCCCCTTTGTTTGCCAAAATAAATAAATACAATTGTATTTTCAATCATTTATAATTTAAATAATAATAATTTAAAGATAACTGAAATTAATGTTATGCCTTTATTTGATAACCAGATACAGGACACAGAATTTTTGAGAAAAAAGTAAACATTTCATAAGCCTATTTTAGGAATAAATTTGAATAAACAAAGTTGTTTTTATGCATTCAAATAATTAGACATTTACATTTATGCATTTAGCAGATGCTTTTATCCAAAGTGACTTACAGTAAATTCAGGCTATACACAACCTTTTGCACTGCTAACGCAATGCTCTACCACTGAGCCACAGGAACACTAATAAAACAACAAAACAGAGAAAAATCACTCACTATTCTTGACTGAAAAACTTTAATACAGTTTCTTTAGGAATCAGTCTATATACATTTTTATTTTTACATTTGTTCATTCAGTTTCTTGAATGCTCCTGCTAAATACATATATTGTACCAGGAAATAAAGCCATGTTTGTTTTATTTGTATATTATGTGTATTTGTAATCTGTATCTTTGTTCTTGTTTTTTAATGAGAAAGATACAACATTTTTTATTTTTGCCCACTTTGGCCTAAATTGGCCTCTGACCATCATGGCCTCCTAATCATCTCCATACACTGATTGGCTTCATCACTCTGTCTCCTCTCCACCAGTAAGCTGGTGTGTGGTGGCGTTCTGGTGCAATATGGCTGTCGTCGCATCATCATCCAGGTGGATGCTGCACATTGGTGGTGGTTGAGGAGATTCCCCCACTTCTATGTAAAGCGCTTTGAGTACCCAGAAAAGCACTATATAAATGTAACAAATTATTATTATTATAAATATCTGCCATATCTTTATAATAGGGAAATTAACTGCTCACCCAAAATAGTAAAACCAGCATGACAAAGAATCGTGATAAAATCGTGAATCGTGATATAAAAAAAATTGTGATATTATATTTTTTTCCATATCGCCCACCCCTACCTCCTTCATAACGTCATCAAGCTTCGCCTTTGTTATGGTTTTGAAAATGCGACCTCTAGTGGCAAAAACTTACATATTGTCCCTTTAATTTTGAAAAATGTCTTTGTCATCTGCAGATTGATTTTAAGTAGGGGGAAAAATCGATTTAAATCGTAAATCTGATTTTTTGTGAAAACATCTGGGATTTTTTTCTTCGGCCATATCGTTCAGCACTACTTTGGGCTAATATGCAAGAGGTTTTAGGTTTCTCCATGATCTATCGTTTAGGAAAACACTTAATTGCAGGCTGATCCAGGAGTGCTTTCTTTCGAACTTAAAAAGGTGTTGTCCAACCATAATCATGTTATTCAATCCTGTATGCTTGACTTCTGCGGAGCATCCAAGAAGTTATTTAGTTGAAATGTTGGGAACCAAACAACATTAGATCCTACTGACAGAAAACATACAAACTTTTTCTAAAAATATATTTTTTTCTACTGAAAGAAGAAAGCCATACAACATGTTGAAATAATTTTTGTCAGCTGAACAATTGTAATGTTGTTTGTTAAACAAGAGTATAATCTAATGAACTCACTGTACTTCTATCCCTCAACCTTGTTTTCATTCCTTTAAGAAATTAAATATTGTGCTTCCCCATTTACACTTATAGAGGTTCATTTTTCCCCTGTAGTCACATTGTTAGTCACTAACTTTAAAAATAGCTCAAGGTTTTGCTGCTATACCTTTAATAATTCTGAATGACTTGTTTACATAAATATCAGACTTCAGCACTTCACTATGCTGACGTAGTATGCTGTCACTTAAAATCTGTCAGAACAAATAGCCAATAGAAACATGTCCTTGAGAAACAGCCGTGACCCTGCAACAGATCTCACACACTCTCTGCTGCAGAGAGAAAGATATTGTGTCCTTCTGGGAACCAGAGAGAGGTCATTCAGTGTCTGTTGAATTCTCCTTCAGTGTTATTGCTCTAAAACACCAGCCGGTGTGCGAGCAGATTGGTGGGAAAGTTACTCGTCTCTTCCGTTTCTCCAGCTCCTCCCTGGAGCCGTCGTCTGTGTTCCTGCCTGTTTGAGCTGAGCTGGGAATACATCTTCATAACTTAATAAGCGACTACATCATATTAGCACAAACCTCTTCCTGTATGTCCCAGAGAGAATCCAACTGAAAGGCCTTATGGCGACGGACTCTGATACCAGTGTTATACATTTTTGCTCTGAATAATGTAAGTTGTGTAACATGCACGCTCTCTTTATTCCTGTATCGATGTCTTTTTACCGTGCTGTCTGTCTCTCGCTTCTCCAGGAGGATTTAGGCAGTCGTGTCGGGTTGTCACCACGGAGAAAGCAGGAGAGAAAGTAATTGCGTTGTTGCAGTGCTTGTAGAAATCCCATCAGCCCTGTGGGCAGGCCTGTCACAGAGCATAAAGAGCCAGCTAAAAACTTAAGCATCCACAGACAGGGCAGCAGCAGCGGTGGCGGGCAGGGAAACGCCTCTCGCATTGAGCCGAGGTGTCACAGGAAGCAGATGAAACTGCTGCTGGTAGTGCAGGAACAGGGCCAGCTGCTGTTTCCATTAGCTAGATGTGTGCTGATAAGAATAGGGATGCTGGTAAATATCCAGGCTGAACAACCCTGATAACCCCGGTGGATGTGCTCTTGTTTTAGGCTCTGATCTCCAGCCTCTGGATTGATTTGCATCCTGAGTGCTAATGCAAATAGACAGGTAGATAAACAGTCACGTATCTGCTTTAACTTTCAACATCATCTTCACTCTTGATTGGTATGTTGGCTGATGGGTGTGGTCATTGAACATTTAATTACCGAATACACGGATTTATGAAGTATTTAGAGGTGTAGTGTGTCATTTCTTTTTACTACAATCGCCAGATGGAACAATATTAAGATACAGTTTCTATTTGAATATATTTACAAATTTAATTTAATCCTATAATGCCAGTATTTAATTTTTAGCAGCTCTACTTCAGTCTTCAGTGTGACATGATCCTTCAGTAATTATTCTAATATGCTGCAGTTTTTGTTTCTTCATATTTGTGTGAAAACAGTGGTTCACAACCATTCAAAAGTAAGAAACATTAATAACTGAACACCAGAAATAATAACTGAAGAATCATATGACAGTGAAGACTGGAGTAATGACTGCAGTTATTATTTCTGATGTTCAGTTATTAAAGTTGCAGTTATTTTAAACCGTAATAATATTTAATAATATTACTGTTTTTGCTGTAAGACAAATGATGTAATTTATTGCAGTGACGTTGATGCACTTTTTATTTGGCTAAGGTGTTATTTAGAGGTGCATGTGTTTAGATTCTTCCTGCCTTTCTCTCTTCGGGTGCATTTTAGCTCATCCTCCTGTCACCTCTCCTTGTGTGCTGTAGAAATATTTTGTTCTTACCCATCTCGGGAATTAATCTCCCTCCTTCCCTCTATCCCTTAATTGAGTTTTGAGGGGAAAAGGAAGGATTTTTTTCTCTGTTATTGTTTTTAAGTGTGACTGGCGCTGAAAAGCATCTGGATGTGTGTCAGAGCAGAAGTAAACATGTCAGAGGTTTAACTGAATGGAAGGCTGCGCTAATAGTGCCAAACACGTGTGTGGCGTCAGTGAAAGGTGATTTGTAACCGCATTATTAGCTGTGAAATCTTAAAACACGTATGCTGAGAAAAGCACCCAAATCAAGAGGATTAAAGATATTGTGATAGTCAAAAGCACAGAAGAGACAGGTTGTTGTATTTTGTCTTCACTATGTTTTAATTGTGAATCTGTGGCAGATGGATTTATATTGACTTTCTGTTCTGTACTTTATTTTACAGCATGTGCACTTGTACTTAGTGTACTTACCCAAGAAAGAACTGAATAATATTAGATAACTACATGGGTGAGGTTAAGTGGTAGTTTCAGGGTTAGTACCAAGTTATTACCTATTATAACAAGTACATAGTATGTACATGTGGAATAGGACTGTAAAATGAAGTGCTACCATTTTTTTATCAGTATGTTTTGCAGCAGTCATTTTTTCACTCTTGTCACAAGATATAAGCTCACAACTCAGCTAAAGTAAATCTTTTTTTTTGGTGGCAGCACTACAGAATCGGAAAAATAGTGGTGCAGGAAACATTAATACAAAGTTCTCTTTCTATATATGTTTATTTTTCTCATTCTCCAGATTTCTCATACCATCTGGTAAAAAAGTCTGCTCTATTTCTTGATCTATTACTTGGTATTTCATAAATCTTAATGTTTGTTACTGAAATGTAGGCAAATTAATGTTTTGTCTCTTTCTCTTCCTCTGTATTTAATTTTTTTTTTATGGCGAGCATGCAGATTATGTAATCACATATATTTAAACAAACTAATGAACATCATAAACTGAATATATCAGTGTCAGTAATCTAAGTGACTGCTTGTTCTGAATGCGTTTTGATTTGCTCATGTTTTTTTTCTCTCTCTCTCTTTCTCACCAGATGGTCACAAGGACAAAGAAAATATTTGTGGGTGGATTATCAGCGAGCACAGTTGTTGAAGATGTGAAACAGTATTTTGAACAGTTCGGAAAGGTAAGACCAGAACATCACTCCCGCCCTACTGATATTCCAGTATGTACATCTTCAGATTTCCATGCCAAGGCAAACACAGACTCGCTCGTGTCTACTCCGGATGTATTCGTTACAGAGCAGTACTGGAAATGAGGGCACAGGTGTGTGAAGGCGGTGTGGTTGATTCAGGAAACTGTTTTTGGTGTTTTCTGTGAAGTTAAAACTTACAGACGGTAGCATTTATATTCAAAGATTTACTGTCAAATAGCTGACATTGATTAGATCCTGCCTGGGTTATGATGGTGTGGGTGGAGTTTGAGGGTGTAGCTACGGCTGGGATGGGATGAGTAAAGTTGGGGGTGGAGTTTGGACTGGGAGTGGGTGGGGTTTGAATTGTGGGTATGGCTAGATTGCTGTTAGACATAAGGATAAATTGCACTGTATTTTTATATGGATATTGTTGCCATAGTTATGGAAATTTCAACGAATGAAAGACTGCAGGCTGTTACTATTACCTGTCTGCTTATATAAATAAAAATGAATCTGAGTGTAAATATTCACCACAAAGGCCACAATCATCACGGCTGAGCAGGACTTGATTGACTTGATTATATGAGACAAGCTTTTTTAGCTTCTCCTGGCTCGTCGTCTTAGCTTCTCGTGGAAGATTTTAAGAGCACAAACAATTGTGTGATTGAATATGTCATCTGAAATCAGAGCCCCTCTCTTTCTCTTCTCCCAGCTCTCTCTCCCTTTCCCACAGGCTGGGAACAGGCTCTCTTTCAGGCTTTCTTTCTCAGGTGGATTTGTATGTTTATTAAATAAACTGGCCGAACACTGCCATTATCTCTTTGTATCTGTGCAGCACTGAGACTCCTGCGGATGGGAACTGGGTGCTTTAGACATTAGAGAGAGAGCAACAGATGTCAGGCAATTCGCATGTCTCAACTGGACATGTTTGGAATTTCTTGGTGGATTAAATGCCATCACTCATGTGTATCTTTAAGTTCAGTTGTCTGCATGGATGTGGTTTGTGTGCTTCAGTGATCAGGGTGAGTTTGTGTATGTTTCTAATTTTGTGTGAGTGTGTGTTTTGGGTAGTTGTGGCAGTTAAGAGCCGAAAGTAGGAAACAGGTGGTGATTTCACAATTTTCTTACTACTTTCAGGGAAAACACTGCAGAAAGAAGTATTCAGTGTTTCATTGGCTAAACAAATAACACTATAGTGAACAACAGTGCACATTTTTGACTTCTGCTCTTTACAGCCTCTTTTAGGGCCCTTTGAAATCTGTTTAACTTTTTCCCAAATTCCATTTACATTTTTCTGGATTCAGTTTGTTTTCGGTTTCAATTATTCTAGACACTTTTAATGGTTAAATTACATTATATTCATCAAAGATCATGTCTAATTAATTGAAATCATGAAATTAACAATATTAAAATATAGATGAGTTTATTAATCTGAACAGATTTGTAAAAATTAAGCATTACATCACTTGCTCAACACACCTCAGCAGTGAGTGGGTGCCGTCAGAATAGTCCAAACAGCTTATAAAAACATCACAATAATCAACAAAGAATCAAGTCTAATTAATTTCTTGTGAAGTGAAAAGCTGCTTGTTTGTAAGAACAAATCCAACTCTTATGTTATGTGAGCACGAGTGCTAGCAATTCAGTTGGCGGCTGCAGTGAACTTAACAGCCACAGGTGTCGCTAATAACAAGGGTTTCTGAATTCTCAATATATAGATCGACCATTTAAACCTGTTCTGTCTGTTCTGATAATTAGTCTGCACTTTTTTGTTTTAATACTGGTTGTCCATTGTAATGAGTGATAGAAGCGGAGCACAAACACCGATGTACTTCTTACTTAAATGAGTGTTCCCACCTCATCTGTCATAATCCCTGTGCCTAAGAACAGTGCCTGAATGACTATCGCCCAACACGACAGGAAAGAGAAAAGAAACACATACCCTGCTACGAGTTTGCCTATCGTAGGTCTAGATGATGCCATCTCCCACTGCATTCGTCCCTCACACACATTGACAGTAAAAATGGCAACTATGTCTGCTATTCATAGACTATAGCTCAGCTTTCACACTATAGTCCCCAGAGCTGTCACAGACCTCGGCCTAAACACTTCACTCTGCTGGATTCAAGATTTCCTCACCGCCAGACCACAAGAAAGTCTCGAACGTTCCTGAGCCCCCTGCTCTACTCTCTCTACACACACGACACGAGAGAGAGAGATGAGGCCGCATACTTGCAGCCACATCATCAGGAACGTGAGCTGATTGTAGACTTCTACACTCCGATCAGTGGGACCCCTGTGGAGAGGAGTAGCTTCAAGTACCTCGGTGTAAACATCTCCGAGGACCTGACTTGGACTGCACACATCCAATCACAGATCAAGAAAGCCAGGCAAAGACTGTACCATCTGCGACAGCTGATGGTCTCACCAGCTATCCTGGGCGCCATCACTCAGTGCATCTCAGGTGGTATAATAATGCCACAAACCAGTGCAAAACTCTACAGAGAGTCGTGCGCTTAGCTGAGCGCATCTCATCAGGTCATCTACCTCAAACGCTGCATGTAAAATAATCAAGGACTCAACCCACCCCGGTAACCATCATTTCTGTTTACTGCCATTGAAGCGCTTCAGGAGCACAATTTGAGGAGGAGTTTCTAATCAGGCTCCTAAACTCAGCAGGACTCAATTTAATAAACTGTAAACACATCCATTATTCTCCATCAACCTGCTGCTGTGTGTACATACCCGGTACAACCTATTTGCACATTCTCTTGCACATCCGTGTTTTTATTAATATTATTAATCCACAGTATACTGTATTGCACGCACATCTTACTCATTTTATTTTATTATTTGTTCCCTGTGTTATGTTTCATTGTTTTATTGCTTATGTGTTTCCATTGAGCGGACCTGTCCTGATACATTTCACTACTGATTATACCCCGTATGATTGTGTATGTGACAAATTAAAGAACCTTGAACCTTGAACTTCATGTGTGCTCAAACAGGGAAGAAAACATACACGAGTGTGTACTAGAGTTCACTTAAGTGCAGCTCTGAACATCACACAGAGACACAGCTGGCCATTGCTCTGAACGACTCGCTTCACAGACACGAGAGAGAGAGAGAGAGAGAGAGAGAAGAAACCGCAGCCACCTCAGGGTGCTTGTGTTCTTCCGTTCAGAGGAAACAGAGAATTGTTTTCAGAGGATACAAGGATGGTGGGGTCATAGACAGGAAATACGTTTCTAATATCATGGCAGATGTTTCGTGTGCATTGAGATTTTCTAAATAGCAGGCCGGTAATAAAAGCAGATGACTTTCCGTTTGTGTGGCGTCTGAGTGTATGGCTTCATTTAGTGACATGAATGTGTATTAACTTCAACCAAATGGATTTAATGACCATTAGCAGATGTTCACTGCCCCAGCTACCACAAAACGACTCGCAGGCTCAGTTTAAAAATGCCAAAATGCAGGATCTAGATGCAGATTTCACTTAAGTTTTTTTTTTTCTTTCTTAGATCTAAATAAAAAAAGAAAATATAAATGAAAAAATTCATCTATAAATGAAGACAAAGGATGTCTTCATTCTTTTGGAGTTTTTGTATTTGTCACATATATGTTCCACTGAAATCAGCTGTTCCGATTTAGTTACAGGTGCACATTTTTACAACTTTACATTTTGTGGCCCATATAATACCACATCTGTCTTCAGTGTGTGTGTGTGTGTATGAATGAATGAATGAATAATCAATATTATTGTGAATTCGTTGTTGAGTTGTGTGCTGTTGTTTTTTGAGATGATACTCTCTTAAAAACACTGGGTTAAAAACAACCCAAGGGCTGGGTAAAAATAGGACAGAACACACACTCTTAAAAAGATGTGTTAAAAATGACACAACCTGTTAAATTTTAACACATTAATGGGTGAGTGGTCTGGGACGTTTTTTGTGTAAATTTTTACTCATTCATTGTGTTGCTGGTTTTAACACAGTAAATGTGTCAGAAAGGTTATCACAAAGATATGTAAATATGTATAATTTAACATATTATGGGATGTCCTTCACTACATACATTATGTTAAAAAACATACATGAAATTCTAAACAAAATGTTCATTTTGACTAAATGAATGGAAAAATCATTGGTTGTTTAGCTTATTTTCAAAATATTTATCATGATGAAATATCAACAATTACATTCATAGAACTGCAGAATATATATACAGTTTTAAGCAGTCAAAAAGGAAATGTCCAACACAGGAAAAAACTGTTATTTTCATCTCATTATGTAACATGACACATAACCTCACCTTCATAGTCATTTCACTTTTTTCCAAAATTTGCTGGATTGATGTACACTGGTGGCCAAAAGTATTTTGAAAGAAGTCTCTCTCACATTTCTCACACAAAAACATTTCTTATTATCAATGTCTGTACTCCTCCATGTTTTCCACAGCATAGGAGTAAAATTCATTATCAAAATAGCCTTTTAAAAGCCAACACAATGTTTTTGTCCACCTTTGGTAATAAAGGAACTTCTTCGAAGACTGGATCCTGCTCCGAACTTTGCCAACATCAGAATGTTCCCTGGTCTGTATGCGTTTCCACAAACACAAATGTACTCAGTCCTTCAGAGGAGATCCTGGGTTCAAACACTATATTACAACAGAGAGAGGAGAAAATGCCACATTAGAGTCAATTTATTTTTAACCTACATTTTTGAACCTTTTTATTCTAAAATATTATGTATATTTGTAGGTAACCGCTTGTCAATAACATATACAAAGTGTAAACTAAATTATGTCAGATTTAACTTCAATACTTGCATATCCTAAATTTTGTCCAGAAATGCTGGGATCCATAGAGAGAAAGACTCCAATTGAGGATTTAGCCTTCAGCTTGTCTGCAGTGAAGGGGTAGCTGTTTGACTCAAAAGGGTTAGGGTTAGGAGCTGGGCAACACAAAAAAAACTACCAAAATATTGAGTTATGATGTCTGAACCAGGAGCTGGGTAACACAAAAAAAACTACCAAAATATTGAGTTATGATGTTATGATACCCAAACATTGGGTTGTTTCATTTGACCCAGGAGCTGGGTAACACAAAAACTACCCAAACACTAAAAAAAAATAAATAAAAATAAAAATTACCCAAAAGGCTCAACCCAGCATTTGGTTAAAAAAAATAACCCCACATTTTTAGACTATAGGCTAGAGAAATAATTTTCCTATTTAGTAGCTGCTATTTAATATAGCCTGGCCTTAAAGGGATAGTTCACCCCAAAATGAAAATTCTGTCATTTACTCACCCTCAAGTAGTTCCAAACCTGTATGACTGTCTTTGTTCTGCTGTACATAAAGGAAGATATTTTGAAGAATGTGGGAAACAGAGCAGTTCTGGGGCACCATTGACTTCCATAGTATTTTTCCCCCTACTATGTAAGTCAATGGTGCCCCAAAACAGCCTGGTTACAAACTTTCTTCAAAATATCTTCCTTTGTGTTCGGCAGAACAAAGAAATTCATACAGGTTTGGAACTACTTGAGGGTGAGTAAATGATGACAGAATTTTCATTTATGTGTGAACTATCCCTTTAAGCTACCATTCAAAAGTTTATGGAAATAAATGTTTCCATTCATCAAGGATGCATACAATGAATCAAAAGTGACAGTAAAGGAAATGTTTTCCAGAGTCTGGAAAAATGTATCATTGTTTCCACAAAATGTTTAAGTAGCATGACATTTTCAACATTGATAATGTAAGAAATGATTCCTAAGCAGCAAATCAGCATATTAGAATGATTTCTGAAGGATCACGTGACACTGAAGACTGAACTTCAGCTTTGTCATCACAATAATAAATCATATATTAAAATAGAGAATAGTTATTTTAAATTGTAATAAAATTGCATACTGTTTTTACTGTTTTTTTAATTTTATTTTAATGCAACCTTAGTGAGCATAAGAGACTTCCTTCTAAAACATTAAAAAAAGATAGATGTTCCTATGGACAGTCTGAAGTCTCCTGGCTCTTCATGTGACAGGGTTTGCAGACAGGCATGAGATGATGTCCCCCTCTTTGACATTTAGAGGAGCTGATCACTTGGATGCCTGTGTTTCCTCAGGGACTACAGGGATACACCCAAAACTGCAGCGTTAGACAGATGTTTGTGTGATACTTGGGCTTCATCCCACTGTAAATGGAGTATGTCTGTGTGGTGAGCTCATACTGGCTCTGATACTGATCCTGAAACAGGCCAGTGCTCCCGTGATTCCCAGCGGCTTCTGTCTGGCCCATGTGTTTTTGGAGAAATCTCAGAGAACTATGACCAACCTGTGATTGACAGCAGCTCCTCAACTGAAAGAGCAATGAAATTCAAGTGTCATAAACGGTCTTGTGCTCTTAACAACAGTGCTTCTGAAAAGAGAATGATCTGCCTTTTGTGCTTTAGTTGTTTTTTTAAACACTCTGTTTCTAAAGCATTTTAAACACTATTTGCTGTTAGCGCACATTGCTAGTCTCGAGGTGAACAATTCTGTGCAACCGATTACACAATGTTAGAGACATTTTATGTTATTATGAAAAGATGTAAAAGATTGTTTTGGTTATTTGAACCATGTGAGGATCAGTAAATGACCGTTTTCATTGAGTGGACTATCCCTTTAAGCATCACAACCTTGAATTGACATCGACAAACCGTTTTGCTTTGTCTTATGTTTTTGAGTCAATTATCAATATATATAATTGTTATTATGTTTTAGACAATTATTCTGTTTGACAGAGACATTTTGCTGTGGATAGACTTTAATGTGTATTTAACAACCTAGAATATTATTTTAACCTACTCTAATCCACTTCTGCCTAATCAAAGTTATTACAGAACTCTAACTAGCAAAGTTTAGTGATTTTATGTCTTTGTTTAGAATATGAACTCCGGTTTGAACTTAAATCTAATTGACTTCATTGTGATTCTCTCAGAGTGAGTATGTGCTGAGTGCGCAGAATTTGTTTTCTTCTACCTTTTACGGTTTGATCGCTCACGTACTTTGGTACATAAAGTCAGAGCCTCTCCTGAGATGACTTCCACCCACAGGCTGTCCTCTTAAAAGACAAAGAGTTATGTCCTTGTTTTTCCTTGTCTGTCCTGTGCGTGTGTCAGGAAAGAGAGTGTTAAGCCAGAGTGGATGAATTAACATCTTGCTCCAGATTAGGAGGATTTTTGTCTAAAGCCTCTTATTTTCCCACACTTGAACAAACACACTTGTGTGTCCTTTGGTATTTGTATGTGTAAGCTTTTTTGCGTAAATATCCTGAGTAAACAAAGCTCTTTCTTGTAATATTAGACAATTCATGCTGAGAAGGACCTCGCACACACACACGCACACACACACACACACACACAGCTCAGAAACGGTATCTGGCCCTGAGTAACCTCATATGTTTTCATTCATTCATGCTTCATTTGTCTCCTGCTATTTGAATGTCTCCGATGAATGGAGAAATTAAAGGATTAGTTCACCCATAAATTAATTCCTGACATTGTTTATTCACCCTTATTGTTCCAGAAGAAAGAAAAATTATTTATTTTATTCTGTGGAACACAAAAAGTGAATTTTTGACCGGCATCATAGTGACCAGAAGCTGAACTCCAAAAAGTCACCATAAAAAGTAGCCAATATGACCTGTTCTTTATATTCTTCTGAAGCTGTGCAATAGCTTTGTTTGAAGATCAGACTGAAATTGAAGTCGTAATTTACTGATCATGTCTTTTTGTGTATCACACAACAGCGAGGGATTGAAATTACAAGAGGGTAGTGTGATGACAGGGTTTTCTTTGTGTGAATTACACTACCATTCAAAAGTTTGGTGTTGGTAGGATTTTTTAAAATGTTTTTTAAAGAAGTCTCTTATGCTCACCAAGGCTGCATTTATTTGATCAAAATACAGTAAAAACACTTGTCGAAGTTGAAATAAATATTTTCAATTTAAAATATTTTGAATTATAATTTATTCCTGATGGCAAAGCTGAATTTTCAGTCTTCAGTGTCTCACAATCCTTCAGAAATCATTCTAATGTCCTGATTTTCTGCTGAAGAAACATTTCTTATTATCATCAATGCTGAAAACAGTTGGGCTGCTATTTTGATATTGACAAACAATTTTTTTGCTGCATTTAGTGCATGCTTGGTTTTACTGACCTCAAATGTTATGATCAAATTAATCATAGAGAATCTGCAGATGCAACACACTATCTCATGAGATCTTCTGCTTAGGGAGACATTTCAGATAGCTTCAATATGTCTGTGGCCCTGTGACTCTGGAAAGGTTTTAATTATAGTGCATTTTGCGGCTGAGGTTTCATTTCTGTGTCTGCGGTGACCTCTGACCCTCTAATGCAGCTCAGCTAAAGGCAATCGAAGGAAAGAATTCATAACCCTCTCTACTCAACCTGAACCCCACACTAATATGTGTTATTTATCTGTTTTTATTTTCTATTTGTATGATGTGAATTTGCACATGCTTTATGTAAGTAACAGTTCACTCTTTCTCCATATCACCTTCCTGTTCTGTTGTAAATGGGCTCTTCTCAGCTCTGATTTTTTTGCAGCATTTTACTGATTACTGACCTCTCATGTCCATTTCCTTACACAAACCCTCTTAAAAACTTTATATCTGCCTGTATCTTTCACTTCTTTTTGCTCATTGGCTTCTGCTTGACTCATGTTGTTTTAATGACCCGGATCCCTGCAACTGGGTTTTGTGTGCCGCTGTGAATAGCATTAGTAGTATTGTGGGTAGTTAAGTTTTGGTTTGGAGCAGAGGAGGTGGCTTGTTCATGTGTAACTAACCAACAAGAAGTTTCTGTACACAAAGAGATGATTCTGTGCTTTTTACAGTCTGTGAATTGAAAAATATAAAAACTTGTTTTAATTGGTTAAAATGTGAGAATCATGCTATCTGAAAAATGTCATCATTGCTTGCTTTATTGGAACAGACCGAGAAAGCAAGTTTCAACTCGTCTTTAATTAGCATTTCTTTACAAGGTTTTTGTGCTGTAACAGCTGTTCACACAATCTGGGTCTTTAGTTCAGTGATAAAAGATGAACTTCAGGCTCCTCCGACATGCTTAAAATCATTTTACTATTATTATTAGTCATTTTCCCCTTTTATTTTATTCTGCTCTCTCCTTTTTAAGGGTTAATGTCAAACACAATTTGATCATTTCAGTAATTTTCAGCTTTCTGTTCTGTGCTTCAAATCGTCAGTCATACAGTTAATCATGCTGACGTGTGTGTGTGTGTGTGTGTGTGTGTGTGTGTGTGTGTGTGTGTGTGTGTGTGTGTGTGTGTGTGTGTGTGTGTGTGTGTGTGTGTGTGTGTGTGTGTGTGTGTGTGTGTGTGTGTGTGTGTGTGTGTGTGTGTGTGTGTGTGTGTGTGTGTGTGTGTGTGTGTGTGTGTGTGTGTGTGTGTGTGTGTGTGTGTGTGTGTGTGTGTGTGTGTGTGTGTGTGTGTGTGTGTGTGTGTGTGTGTGTGTGTGTGTGTGGCAAAAGAGAGAAACGAGATGGTCTCTGACTATTCTTGCTGCCTAAGTGCTTGTGTAACCTTTAAAGAACAGCCTCCCCACTTAAACTGTGCATGCTTCTAATATAGCCATACTTTGAGGATGACATTTTTATGGAAAAAAACAATAACTTCTCTAGAAGTTTGTTAAATCTGACAAACCTCATTTTGGAGATATCACTGAAAGCATGTCTTCTTTTATTTGTGTAGCTTTTTTTTATTTTTACTAATAATTAGTGTGTGCATGTGTGTGTGTGTGGTGTGGAGGTTGCTGAGGATTTTTTTATTTATTCAATCTGATAAACTTCATTTAGGAGACATCCAATGCTACATTTATAGTATTTGATCTATATTTTGTTTATTTGTTGTTAATTAATTTATTCACATCTGCTGTAGGGCTGTAGCTATCGAATATTTTAGTAATCGAGTATTCTACCAAAAATTCCATCGATTAATCGAGTAATCTGGTCTCATGTCTATAGGCCCTTTAACTAAAAAGCTATTACAAAAACACCGCCCAGTGAGCTATAGCAAAAAAATGAAGAAAACTTGCACTTTCCCCTCGGTCCCTTACTGAAAGCTCCGCAGAGCTTGGGCAAGAGCTTGGGCAAGTCAATTTGGAGTTATTGCCGTTTAACCCTCCAGCGAACAGTGAACACGGCTGCAAAGATCATCGGTGCCCCTCTCCCCATCCATCCTGGACATTTACTCGCACGATGCTCCAGTAAAAACCAACAGCATCATGAAGGACCACACCCACCCCTCCCACAGTCTCTTCCAGCTCCTACCCTCAGGTAGACGGTAACAGGAGTATCAGAAGCCCGCTCCGCCAGACTGCTCAACAGCTTTTTCCCCCAGGCTGTGAGAGCCTGAACTCAGATCACCCCGCCCCCCTTTGAAACCCCATACAAATCCCTACCCCCCTGAACCCCCCCCCCCCCCCCCCCCCCCCCAAACACCCTCCAAACCTTTACCACACCAAAGAAAAAGCTGTGAACTTTTTTGTGCAATTCAAGTGTGCTACACACAGGTGAGTGGGCTTGTACAAACCACCTGTAGCAGCACACTCTCCTCTATGCACTGAACACTTTTCCAAACACTGCTATGTGTACACAATCCCACAAAAGACTCAGCAATATATGTATGTTTACATGCTCATGCACTACCACAAATCATTTTGTACTGTTCCTCAGCTAGCTGCTTGACTCACAATGTTTCTCTCTGCACATGTACAGTATTTATGTGAAGCATTCGCATAGTTTGTATAGTTTGTATTTTTTATCTTTATCTTTATCTTTAGTTGTATAGGTAAAACAATATATATAGTATACTTAGTCAAAATCTGTCAGTAGGTTAGTTCGTGTATAGGTTTATAGTGTTTTACTTCATTGTTGTATGTCTGTATTTATGTCTGTATTTATGTAGCACCGTGGACCCGTGAGGCACGACATTTCGTTCCACTGTATGTCCCCACATGTAGCGGAATGACAATAAAGCTCAACTTGAACTTGAACTTGAACTTAACGCTGAATCTGTCACGGATATCGAAAACAAAACCAACTTAACCCCGCTGTCTGTGTTCCATCTATCTGACGCGCGTGCATGCGCCCGCCGCGTCGGTGTACCGACAAAACATGCTACCTATCAGATTGTGCTACCAATAATATATTTGCATTGTTTTAAGGGTAAGGGTAGGTGTGGATGGGTAGGTTTAGGGTAAGGGTAGGTATGGATATTAAAAAAGCCTCAAACCACATGAATAAGATGCTGGTAGCACAATCTGATAGGTAGCATTTTTCGCTAATGCATTAACTTAAAGCTCAAAATAAAGTATTATCATGTTTTGGGCAACTTGGATCACGTATTTCTCCCGCAGCATCTCATTCTGTTTCCTGCACTATTTTTATATGTATTTTGTCCATAGAAATGTATTATTCAGTGTTGTAATTTGAGCAACCGGCTGTAGTTGGACGTGCACTGTGGTCAGACCCGACTAATCGATAATGAGAATCGTTGTTGATGATTTTCATTATCGATAATAATCGATTTTATCGATCAGTAGTTGCAGCCCTAATTTTATCTATTTATTTATTTGTATTGCTATAATTAGCATGTGTGTGCAGAATGATAATGCGATCTTGAGTGGTGTCTGTGCTCTGTATTAATTAGCTGTTGTTTTAATTGTTTTTCTTTGGAGTGCATAGTTTTGCTCTGTTCTCTCGACTGTGTTTACTGATCTTCAGTAAATGTGCCCGGAGTCAATCATACACCCACTTCAGTGACAAGTCTGCTGATCGCTTCCAGCACTACCCAGAGCCAATGAATGATGAAAGACGCTGATCTACATTCACTAACAGTGAGCGCAGACGAGCAGCTAACAGAGCAAGAAAGAACAGCTACATCTTTAAATGATAAAGAAGTGGGGACACATATGTCTTAGTCTGTGATTCAGCAGAATCATTTCTGTGGCCAAAGGATCAGATGTTTAAAGGAGACTAATATTGGAAAACTGCCTAGCTCTGTTGAAATGACCAATTTGGTTAGCAGCTCAAATCTTAAACCATTCAAATCTCTAACCTCTCTAACTTCACTGACCTGTTCCACGGGGATCACTGGTGCAAGTCTCTAATTTCTGAAACTTCTAACTGAACCATTTTTTGTGTGAGGTTGGAGCTGTGTGTGTGTGGTGATTACAGTGAATGAATGTTTAGGCGGGGAGAGGTAATCATCGTTAGCACTAACAGACTGCTTCATTAACCAGCCTGACCTTAGTGTCCACACTAACAAACACACACACACACACACACACACACACACACACACACACACACACAGACTGGAAGCGTCTCTCATCACATGAGCACCCATTATCCTCAATCCACACAATGTGAGTGATGAGAGAGGAATAAGAGAGGAGAGTTTGATGCACTTCAGTATGGCTCATGGTAGGGGTGTGCGATATGACGATTTTTGATCGTGGACGATAAAAAGGAAATATCGTAGTATCGTGCTACAGCGCACATTCTATCAGTTACAGTTCTGGCGCCTCCGTCTCTATATAGTGTACAACACGACATACAGCAGTAGAGTTACTCTGACAGGACACTGCACTTATTTGCGATTGCAAAAGTACATTATTTGCATACAAGCCTTGCCGGTTAAACGTTTCATTCGCGCCCTGATCTGACGTCCGCTTTTTCTGAGCGCATACACCAGAAGCACGCGCACTAAAACCCTGTCAAACAGCGCCTGATTACTGAACTAAGTTATCAAAAAAACTAAAACAACAAAGTTCATCAAAATTATTGCAAATAATTAAACTGCCAGTAAAAAAAAGCAAAAGAATACAATAGAATAAAAAAGTTACAAATGAAACCCTAGTAAGCATTAAACTTAATTTGCTTCTTATTAAAGCTACAAAAGTCCTTCCCTCAAGAGCAGTGAGTGATTTTGTTGTTAATTATTAATATTAAGCACACAGTCAGAGCAAGAATATGTCACTTCAAGAGCCGCATGGATCCAATTTACTGTTACACAAGTATTTTCATCCTCAACCCCTTACGTTCATTTATTACATAACCGACGAGGGTTTACATGAATAATCACTAAGTGCCGCATTTTTGCATGCATTCGACCGTTTAGGTGCTAAAAGATGACTTTACATGTCCGTGTTGTGTTCTGTCTCTGAGCGCATACACAGTAATCTTCCAGAGGAAGCGCAAGTTCTCTGTCATGCTTTTAAAAATAAAAATACATCTAATCAACTTAAATAAATCAAGCTCTTCCCATTTTACTAAAGTCTCGTTACATGATTTTACTGATTTGCACATGAAATTGAGCTTTTATGGAGGAACGAAAGAGCACTGCTGGAAAGGGGGCTAAATGGGCCACAATAATAGTTTTAATCTCGATTACTGCATTTTCATAATCACTGGAGGCCGAAATCTAAACTGAATTTCGATTAATTGCACAACCCTAGTCTTAACTTAATTTTTGTTAAATAAATTTGCTTTGTTCTTAACAAATTATATATATATATAATATGGTAAGTGGGTCAAGGCTTATATATAAATTTATTTAAATAATTAATTTAAACGCAGTCCAGTATTTGTAAGAATGTCTTTTGAGTTAAGTTTGATGTTAAAGAAAGATTTCACGGACTCTTCATTTTATTTTATTAATGGAACTAGTTTGATGGGCACTTTATTTCAAAAGGCACTTTATTTCAAAAAGTATTTTCCTTTTGGGCTTTTTGTAGCTGTTTGTTTGTTTACTAAAAACTGAAATAAAACAAGAGAAATTACTGCCAAGATGTGTTTTTTAATTATTATTATTGTGACAGTCTGTATATTAAGTCTATCATTCAACTTCCCCATGGTCTAGAATCGAAATTCTTAAAAAATTCACAATACATATCGTATCCGCACCCAAGTATCGTGATAGTATCGAATCGGAGTTAGGTGTATCGTCCAATCCCTAATAGATAGATAGATAGATAGATATAATTTACAGCAGAGGGAACCGAAATATCTTAGCCTACATGGAGGGTCTTGGAATATTGTCTTCGACAGTGGAGGCTCACTTTAGTGTTTGAGAGTACTTTGAGAGCTTCTCTCTGACCCACAGTCATGTCTGTGTTTTCATGCATTGTTTCACAAGCTGCAAATATCACAAGTGCCAATTCAAAGTCAGTGATTTTTAATTGATATAATTTAGGTCTAACTGTAGTTGTGTCAGCTTTGTGAGACGATGAGTCATGTGCAACCTGCATTTAACAGTCTCCCACATCAGAAACAATAATTTAGTGGAATTCATCATCTCGGAGACTGGACTGTATGTTCTCTTGTTTTGAGACGAGGGACTGAAGTGACCATGTTGATTTATGCTGGAAGATTTGACCCCTGCACTCACACTAAGGGCACGGCTAACACAATTGCTGGGAAAGAGACAGACAGAAAAACAGTGAGAGTGAAGATGTCTCATCAGTCTAGTTGGCATGAATGCTGCCGCTGTCGCTTCAGAGGGACAGGAAGTACAGAACAATGTGGCCAGAAACAGAAGTCAGCTGACTTTAACAGACAATTTAATATTCTTGATGAATAATAAACAAACAGATGAATAAATAAATGAATCAGTATTATTTTTATGTATATTAACATCTATTTACAATTTATTTCAATAAAATATAAAAAAAGCTTTTAAATCAAAATTAAATATATTTAAATGTTTTCTTTAGTTCAAATTAAATTAGAATTTAATTTGAAGACATATGTTTTAAACAGATTTTTTTTACTATACAGAAATACAAATACATTTAAACATAGTATTGAAACATAAACTTAGTTGTAAATGCAAAAATAGCCTTCATTTGTGTGTGTGTGTGTGTGTGGTGTGTGTGTGTGTGTGTGTGTGTGTGTGTGTGTGTGTGTGTTGTGTGTGTGTGTGGTGTGTGTGTGTGTGTGTGTTGTGTGTGTGTGTGTGTTGTGTGTGGTGTGTGTGTGTGTGTGTGTGTGTGTGGTGTGTGGTGTGTGTGTGTGTGGTGTGTGTGTGTGTGTGGTGTGTGTGTGTGTGTGTGTGTGTTGTGTGTTGTGTGTGTGGGGCTTGTTTATGTTTTATGTGGTTGTATGAGACACAAATTGGGTATGTATAATGGTACAACAAGGGTAGAAACAAGTGATTTATGAGGACATTTTCAGTTTCAGATAAATCATACAGTGTCCCCAAATCATACAGTGAGTTTTTTTGAGGGAAAATAGAAATGCGTCTCCTGTGATAAATCATACAGAGTGAGTTTTTTGTAGGGAAAATAGAAATGCACACACGTCTTGTAGGGCTAATTTTAGTTTGTGTAGGCAATAGCACATACGGTATGTGTAGTCCCGTAAACATAAAAACCATGTGTGTGTGTGTGTGTTGTGTGTGAGAGAGAGAGAGAGAGAGAGCCCTCTGGAGAGTCCCCGTAAACCATTCTGACATTTAAACCCGTGAACAAATGCATTTAAAGAAAGTGTTGAATCCTTGTGTAAATGATCTTTGCTTCATTCCTTCTAGACACCAGGACACACTTCCCCTCATTCCCAGAGACCTTTAGCGATACAGGAAATTAGATTCCAAGCTGCTTTAATTAAAGCGATAATGAGAGGCTGGCGGTTAAGGGCATTTTGATTTCTGCTTTCATTTCTGCTGAATATAAGTACAAGTGAATCTACCTGCTGTGTCCTCTTGTATGTTGATAGTGTGGTTGGTCATGGGCCTGAGGATTGTATGGGGCATTTTTGTGTCATTAAAAATTATATTGAGCTATTTGAACCAGTTTTTAGTTTTCTGGGATTTTGGGTAAAATTATTGGTTAGAAGAATCTTTGATCACCATGTCCAGTGTGAAATTAACACACTTGCTCCTTAGTACGTACTAGCTTGGATACTTCTGGTGAGCAGCATAGTTTAGATATCTGAGAGCATTCCAGCCACATTAAGCTTTACGACCAAAGAAATGAAGCCCTGAATTGGGCCGTTTTTCACAGAAATGACACCATTGTCTCTAGGAACAGATGGTTTTGACAGAGAGGATGCCATGAGTGACAATGGAGCAGAGAGAGAATTTTTGAGTTTTCTCTCTTGTTGAAGAGACATTCTCTCTTTCACCGAGCACAAACAGTGAAGCTGCTGGAACAAAACCTTACAAATGAGGAAAGCAGATTAATTAAAGAATAGATAGATAGAGAGAGAGAAAGAATAGACTGAGTGTTTTGGCGGAGTGCCTGGGAAAGCTGCTCAAAGTTCCTTGTCATTAAGAAGGCAAGGGCAACTGGGAGCAGAATCTTTCATTCTTTAAGTGGCTAATTAAAATTCGGCACTGGCTCTTTTGTGTTTCCACAGTCCTTTTTGTCCACTGCTGAATTTGGGCTTCGGCCTATACGCGAGGACATATCGAATGTGCTCTTCTTCTCTTTCGGTCCTCAGTAAAATGCTGTTCTGGCAGTCTGTTCTCACAGCGGCCTGGAGAAAAGCAAGGGGTGAAAGTTTGACCGGTAAAAATATTGATGAACTGGGCTACACAGATATATAAAAGTGCATTGCCAGCATGTTGCATTTGCATAAATGCCATTTAAAGACATAAACCAAAAATAGACCCTATTTATTTTCATAAAAATGTCACTTTATTTAATTGCACAGTTTATTAGTGCTTACTATTTAAAATCATACAATTATGTATTTGTTTATTAAGAAGAGTATTTTTCATGTTAATATATATTCATCTTGTTATTTTATATATAAATATATTTAATATTTGTAAATATTTCTGTTGTAATATTATTGAGGTACTATTATAGTTTTTTATAAATATTTTGAGTTTATTTTATTGCTTTTACTGATGCTGTAAACTACAATTTTATACACTGAAACCTTGTGGACCTGATCAAATATCTATCTCTGCTTCTAATATCATAAAACAATAATATTGAAAGTCTCTTTGAATCAGAGAAATACAGTCTTATTACGAAACTGTTTTGGCTAAGTGTCTATCAAAAGAGACACATGGTGTTACAGAGAGACCCTGGGAGGAGAGATTTGTGTTCTGTTGAGGTAAAAACCTACACACACCTGTTCGCGCGCTCTTTCTCGCTCTCTCTCTCGCTCTCTCTCTCTCTCATATTCTGTCTATTGGTCGCTCTATCTGTCATTATTACATTCTCTCATTCTATATGTTGTTTCATGTCTCTTTCATGTATCTCTCTGTTGTTATAGTAATTTATCATTCCTCAGTCTGTCTCTCTCTCTCTCTCTAAAATGGAGTATGAATTTTCTAAAATGAATAATGATATATTAATATTTAAAAGAAAGTGGTGTATAAATACAAATTGTATTGTTGTGAATGACAATGGTGATTAATTGGTGTTGTTGAGGTTTAAGAAGTCAACATTGAATTTAAAATTAAAATGTAAAATGTAACTTTTATCCATTGTTGAGAATTGTCAATTACAAGATGTTTCATGATATGATTGTAAAATAAAGCGTGTGTTTAACGTCTCTCTCTCTCTCTCTCTCTCTCTCTCTCTCTCTCTCTCTCTCTCTCTCTCTCTCTCTCTCTCTCTCTCTCTCTCTCTCTCTCTCTCTCTCTCTCTCTCTCTCTCTCTCTCTCTCTCTCTCTCTCTCTCTCTCTCTCTGTGACCTCATCATCTTTCTGTCCGTGTATGTGTACTGTATGTGCACACCCACTTTGGCTTTCAGGCAAAGCTTATCAAAGTTTATCAAATCTGATTGGCTGAAAAACTATGCCTGTTGGTTTGCCAACACTTGTGAGGTTTGTGGCTTTGAAAAACATTCATGTGAGATTTCCACAAGCGGAAATGTATATTCTGTGAAATAATCACTACATTTGATTAAATATATATAAAGTCTGACCACAAAGATTGCACACATTTCACAATAATTGAATTGATATTGTCAGTGCAACCGTGAGCTGCGTTCTTTGACATGTTGGTTAGATGCTGTTTCTTGTCTAATTAGGCAGTTATTGGCAGGAGCAAGCTGCAAACTAGACCAGACTTTATACAGATTGTCAAAAATCTGGCTGTGCTAGACCAACAGAGGCCCAGCTCTGCGTCGGAGACACTACTTTGTGTGTGATCGGGTGAAAATGAGCTCTAGAAGGCAAGGTTGTCAGATTTCCATCGGGCCTCCTCAGAGACCCCTAACTTGGTCAATGAGAAAAGTGAGAAAAGAACCCCAAGATGATCCACACATCAAAATTTGACTTGAGCACTGATAATAGAGCAGCCATTTAAACGAAGAGTCATTTGGGACTCAGGTGGGCCGCTTCCTGTGGAGCCACAGAGCCAAAAACCCATTTAAGACTCTTAAAGGCTCATCAAGCAGAGTGAAGATGAAGAGTCTCACTTTCTGGAGAGGGAAAGAGAGATCGGTCCTCTCGTTCCTGGGGAAAACGGCCCCTCCCCTCTCATCCTGCCATCTGCTCCCCGAGAGGCACTGAATGATGCATCTCAGCCTCAGGAAGAAATCATCACACGGTCGGGAATGAGAGCTGGGCCTGTTGGTGAGGGAGGGTTCTGATGCCCGTCGTACGGGGCTGGTTATGACAGGACGCCATCTTATTCGCATAGTTCACAGACATAATGTCCCCTCGGTTGCACCTGAGCCAGAGGTCAGGCACACAGACAGAGCAGAGAGACCACTGTGAGGAGAGACGCTCATAACAATTACACATCAGCAGGTTGTCACATGTTCTCATCTGTCTCCTGCTGGGACCAAGACATATCAACTGGAATTCAGACTTTTTTTCTGTTCTCTCTCTCTCTCTGGCCACATTCACTCTGTCAGTTATTGGGATTGACAGCCACATTTATTTTGGATCTCAAAATGTCCTGTTCACACAACAGCTTACAGTATCATCTCTAATACGGTTTATATTCCTTCCCGGAAACCATAGTGAGAGTGACCAAAGTAATATCAAAGATGGTGACCGAAAAGCCTTATTTTTTGAGACAATCAATCAAGTCCAATCGAGTCGAAAGTTCATCCGTCAAATCTTCGCTAACCAGCAGCAGCTTTTATATTTGGGTGGAGATTGAAACATTGAGTTATATACACACGAAGCTCATATCTGCATCTCTGTAAGTTGCTGAAACCACACATGGAAATCCGCTTTATTGTATTATCATTCTCTCTATATAACTATTTTTCTCTCGGTCTATCTATTCTATCTGACGTTCATTCTGCCTATTGTTCTATTGGTCGCTCTATCTGTCATTTTAACATTCTCTCATTCTATATGTTGTTTCATGTATCTCTCTGTCTCATGTCTCTCTCTCTCTCTCTCTCTCTCTCGCTCTCAGATAGAATATATATATATAGTTCTATCTATCGCTCTCGATATATCATTGTTGTTTCAGTGTTACCATTTCTTATTTCTCTTTATAAGAGAATACTGAATTTATAAGAGTTTTCTTATTTCTCTTATTTTCTCTTTATTTCTATAGTTTTTTTGTTTAGTTTTATAATCTTTTTTTTCAGAATCGTGAGAGACTCGTGATCTCCAATTTATAAAAAAAAGTGTGATTCTCAATTTATCCAGAATCGTGCAGCTCTAGTTTACATGTTATTACTGCATATAATTAATTCAAATATAAGTTTAATTTCATAAAGTACAAGTTCATTTCAAAATGCACCATTTTTTGCATTTTGTGTTTTTCAGTTGAATAAAAGACTATTTTTCCCTATATTTCATCATTGAGGATTAAAAAAAAAAGTCTAAAAGTCTCGTCTCATTCTCATGAACTCAGTCTCGTGTCTCGTCTCGTGGGATAAGTGTCTCGTCACACCCCTAGTAGTAGTAGTAGTAGTAGTAGTACGTACATTCTTCTAAATAATAGTAATATAGCCTATTTCTGGCACAGTGTCTTTAATATGTTAAACCAAATTTTTATTTTGACGGGTTGCCGTGAATACCTTTAAAGTTCTGTGTGATACGAGGCTAGTTTTACACAAATGAAATGGTAAAATGCTCGTGAAGTGACTCTCAGATCAGTTTTGGAGATATTGTTAATGTATTTATGTCCTCATTGAGACGGCAGATGCTGAAATCACGCGTGCTGTGTATGTAACTTTGTAAACAAAACCGCGCATCTGCTCCATTCACACAGGGATGCGCAGAACATGCAGAATTCATATTTAAATCGACTTTTGTGGCTTAATATTTACAGATACTAGTCTACATCGCGATTTGATTTAAGTGTAATGACCTACTTTTTGATTAATTCATCCAAACTTTGACAAATTCCGTGACATTCTGCGTTAAACTGTAAATTCTGTTTTATGACTGGATTCCGCGATTCCGTCCGTGTTTTCTGCATCGTGGAAATCATAGGGCCCTATATTCATCTCTCTATGAATCATTCAGTCTGTCAATCTCACTGTTCATCATTCCCTTTAAGTTCGCATTCTCGGTCTATCTATTGCTCTAAAGATTAATTTTTCTATATATTTATATGTAAAAATATAATTCTATCAAATTGTCTCTATCTCTCTGTATATCTCTCTTATTCTCTCTATTTCATCAATCTATATATGGTTTCATCTTTTATTCAATACTTTATATTGTTCTTTCTATTTCATTATATTGTTCTCTATCTATCCATCTGTGCGACTATCTATCTAGCTGTTTGGCTGACTGACTGACAGTAGGTAAAAGCTTTATGTCAGACGAGTGTAGATCATCATCTGTGGGAGATTTGAAGATATTTGCAACACACATAATACCAGACATAAGTGAATGCCACCACTCGCTGTCCTCTGTATAAAACTCTGTTTGCAAAGTGAAGTGTGTGTGTGTGAGAGAGATGTTTATTCTCACATTGTGTCCTGTACACTGGCAGAGTTAAATCAGGATGTAACACAGTCATGTCAATAATGGTAGCCGTGAGTTGCTCTGTTAAGCTCTTTGCTATGTGGGTGGTGTTGTGTGATTCCTGGTGTGGTTTGATTTAACTCTCTTTGGTTTGATTCAGCCTCTCTTTAGCAAGTCACTTCAAGAGCAGTCAGAGGAGAGGCGAGACAGACGGCACTCTCCTCCACACTGTAGACATAGAGAAGGATGTTCAGATGCTTGGTGATTGTTTTACTATAATCACTATGTTTGAGAAATCAGAAGCAAAATGAAACCATGTCAGACAACTCTAAAGAGCCTTTTCCGAGTAAACTGGCTGGTTTATGTATGTTTAATGAGAGTCAGGGAGAGATTGAGGATGAGACAGGGTGAACTACCGTAGGCAATACATACCCTGGCATTATCTCCATCAGTCTAATGTTTGCATGCAGAAAGGAAAGAGAAACCGGAGCTGTTAATAGCGTCTTGTTTTAGCCTGTAGCTATCATTACTGACAGGCTTCATCAGAATTACCATATCTGAATCCAAACGCCATTAACTGAACATGGTGGTTGCAAATGTGTACAGAGCTCAGACATATAAACAGTGACCTTTTTATAAGAATAGGAAAACTTTGAGTAGGTCAGCTAGGTAAAAATATAGATTGAGGATAAAACGTCTTTCTGAGTGCTCTCGAACAAATGACTCTAATGAGCCGGTGAATTTTAGTGAATCAAAAACATACATGGATCAGGACCAGTGTTGCCTGATTCCTGAAATGAATGACTCCTCTTTGAATGAATAATTACCAAAAGACTAGTTACTATCTGCATTGATACCCATCCCTATCTTTAAGATTCTGCACAGTTTTTTAGGTCGCATCAAAGCAAAAATTTGGAATGGATCAAAACATTTATATTCAGGTTTTTCATGTGGGCTGTTCCTGTTGTGTGTCTGCACTTCAGATTAAAAACATCTGCAAAATTGCACATAATCAACCCACCTTGAGATGCAAGTGGGCCTTTGATGGAGTTGAAGGACTAGATAAAAACAAGTCTTGCTCTAATCAGGGAGTAACCAAACAGGTTTTGGATGCTGTGGTTGCAGCCTTTCAGATTTATATCAAACTTTCTTGTTAGTGAAACCTAGTACCACAAAAATTTTTTGCATCAGAAATAGTGTTGTCATGGTACCAAAATTTCTGTATTCAGTACCAATTAGGGATGTTCATTTCAGGTTATTTTTCCTAACTGACAACCGACGCTCGTTAACCGATTATTAACCATTAACCGGCAAGATTATTTTCAATTAGTACTGAATTAAATTAGAAAGAATAAATGTCTGACCCGTTAAATATACTAACATTTGTTTTCTGGGGATTAATTGTACATTGCCAAAATCAGCAAACAATAGGATATGAGGATTCACATAATCATATCATATCACATCACGCACCTACAGCACTTCTGCAAGCAGAGAAAAACATAATAAAGCTAGGCTCTCTCTCTCTCTCTCTCTCTCTCCTATCTATCTATCGATCTATCTGACGATCGATCGATCGACAGCCCAAATATATATATTTAAAATTATATAGATTTAAAATATTAATCACACATTTTTATTTGTTCTAAATGTACCTTAAATTAATACTTTTCACGTTTTTAACACTTTAATCAACATGGGCATGGACAAATGTGGATGCTTTATGCAAATGTATGTTTATTATTATTGAAACTATAGTCAACATAGAGCATGAAGACTAGACATTTTTCAAAGGTAATAGATGTTTTTCAAAGAACTTGTTCATGTCTATTAGACACATGACAAAAGAAATACAAGGTTCCCATTACTTCTCTTTCTTTGCACTGAGTAGTTTACTTGCACAACCCTGTTTACATTTTTTGCAGGACAGGGCAGCTCACTACTTCTGAACATGCAAAATGTACATAGCCTATATTGTTTATTATTACATTTGTTTGTCTCTCTGTGCCCACATACTGTATTTGAAGCAGCTAAATTCTCAATAAAACTGTTTTCATTTATATATTTTACTGTTTCTGTTGTCTTAAAGTTAATTTTAGATCCAAACGCCCACCAAAACCCTCAGACACCCCCTGGTCTAGACTCTTAACAACTCTTGAGTGAACATCTGACTTGCCTTTTACTGCCGTCTGGCTCTGATTAACGCTTCGAGGGGTTTGTTCTTTTATATTTACTTTTTAAAAATTGTGTGTACATTTGTATTTTAGCCCTCTAATGTAATAATAAATGCCGAAATGGATAAAGTGAAAATTTGTTTATTGCTCAGATTTAAGGATGAACTCTGGGACGCTAGTTTGAGAGCCCTGATGTATTGGCTTCTGAGGTGATTCAATATTTTTAACTAGGAAAACAGATTGTCCCTGATTGATTCCTGTGAGAGTTGAGAGTGTGTTGATCTAAGCTGAGTGGGATTCTCTCAGCTCGTCCTAAGTTAAAAGGCCTCTAATTGATTCTTATCAGCAATATTCTCATCTTATTAAAAGCCCTAATTGCCATGGTTGCAGAGCGGCCGGCTGTGGTGGCAGGCTTCAGCCCGTCAGCGAGAGTGTTTACACTCCAGTGCCCTTTTCTCACACCGGAACTTGGTTTTCAAACAAAATTACAGATATGCTTTTTGGAGATCCTGTTCTGCAGTCCTATCAATTTTCCATACTGAAGAGGTGCAATTAGGGCTGGGAGATTTTCGCGATTTTGATTAATTCGAATGTAATGTTTTCCCACAATTTTATTTTTTAGAAATTGAGGAAACATTAGAATTAGACACTTTGACAATATGCTGGTGATAACAGTAAAGAGAAAAGATGGGTCCAACCGCATGTCGGCGCACATGATTAGCTGCTTTTGAGTGACTCGCTCATATCGTTAGGTGCCATTCACACAGAATGTGCTTTTGTGTTGACAAAGATGTGGCGTGGCAGAGGAATAGGAAGAAATGCAAGAAGATGGGACTGAACTTCTTTTGACTTGAGCGCTGTGTTTTTAGAGTGCTGTTTCATGCATGAGACGCTGCAAGAGACGCGAATGCAACAGTCAAACGTGTCCATGTATTACATAGAAAAAGCAATGGAAGAGCTGCACAATCGATTAAAAAGAACTGTGAAGAACTACTACTGTATGTCTGATATTTTATGTTTGCGTCATGGAGACAGGCTGAAAGCTGCTGTTGTTTTTACAGTACATTTATAGTTATACCTTCAGTCATTTTTAATTTGAATTACCTTGACTTTTGAGATTTTTTAAAAGCATTTGATGCGATTTCAAGTTTTCCTTTTTCTTTGGAGTGTTACAAGCTGATTGTGCATAGATAAGATCCTGAAGTTGCAAAGACTAAAGTCTCAAAATCAAAGAGATATTCTTTATCAAATTTAAGATTCTTTTGTTAAGACTCTGGTGCAAAGCATAATGCCCAAAACACAAATTTAAAGACTTGTTATGCTAGAATAAGAAGTTTATATATATTTAAACTACACTTTTACAATTTACAAACTGTATAATTTAAAATGTTTTACAATGCTAACTGTAGTAAATATGTATTTTATTCATGTGATAGCACAGCTACATTTTCAGCATTATTATCGGGTATGCCTCACACGTCCTGAAAAGTGAAGCTGCAGGCTCTTTGATCGCCCCCTGGTGGCTGGAAGACCTATCGTTTCATATCTTCATGTGACCACGATAATATCGAGACAGTTTTGCTATTGCGATATCATGATATTGATAATATTGTTACATCTCTAGAAGATAGCAAAGACAGAAATATTATAATAGTGTCTCTGATTTGAAACTTGATAATATGATTCAGAATTTGATTCATTGACACGAATGTGCTCTGTTTGTTAAAAAATTCATTTTTGTTTGTGAACTAATTGTTTGTGAACGTTGGAGGTCTCTGGGCATGTCATCTGAAGATGCGATTAGGTGAGGTCTGGTCCATGATGATGCAACACAGAATGAGATACTGAAAACATACTTTTTTGTAGTTTCTCTCTTGAAATTCTCCGTATTACAGATGTCATGTGGAGATCAGACCTCAGCGGAGAGGATCTGGATGAAAGCGAGACAGCTCAGCGGATTATTTCTGATGTATCCTGGGCTGGCTTGTAGCTGACATCTCGTGTCTCCCCAGCCGTGTTTGGGGCCGGAGTTGGTCTTATCCTTTATGGAAGTGGCCGACTTTGCTCGTAATAACTGTAGTATACTGAGGTAAAGCTCCGATTCTGAGCTCCAGCACACAGAGAATGCAAGAGAGAGATTGTTAGAGTGGTCAGAGCGGCCAGAAATCAAAGAGAAGAGAGGGAGGCTTTGTACAATTACCATGCGGTGATGATACAATGCGCTTTCTCTCTCTGTCTGTCAGGAGATGAAAGTCTTTTTCTTTGTATTGATGCTTTTGATCATTCACAGGTCTGTAAAAAGGTGCAATTGCAAAGACGAGCAGAGAAAAAGTCACAAGTTGCGCTCTGTCCGCTTTCATTTAGTAGTGTGATTTTCACAAGTCAACGGCAGCCACTGCAGAGGAAGGGATCTCAAGTTTACAACAACCGTGCTTATATTCATTCATTCTCTCAACACACGGCACAATTCTCGCTTCGCTTCCGACTGGGGAAGCGTTCTCGCAGGGAAACAGTTCAGCGGTGGGTTGTTGTTGCTGCGAGCAGCATGTTTGCCAGGCTGTTCAGCATAACTCATGAATTATGGATTTGGTGTTTTCATGTCAGCCATCCCACAATGCTCCGCTTCTCTGGGATGACAAGGAAGTGTGACAAAGAGTCTTTTCTCTCTCAGCGGAGGCCCGATTCCATCAGAATCTGATAGCTCACTGCTTCGACTCTTCGACGAGCTGATATTTCACAGTATAACAGTCATGGACGTGCCGCAGAGCAGACGAATGGTGTATATGAATCTGATCTCTGTGTGCAGATGCTGTGCTGTACTTTAATCAGGCCAGACAGCTGTGGGAGTTTCATGTGTCCTCTGTGTCTGTGCGAGAGAACAGATGGCGGCCTGCCCGAGGTCTCAGGCTCTTTTCAGCCTACGCAGGAAATGAGAAGAGGGGTTGAAGCGCTTCCTGATGGACGGAGGAAGAGAGTGAGATATGAGTTCAACCCCTTGACCTAAAGAAGCTTCTTAAAGCGGTCCCCCTTGTGACAGCTGTACTGAAGCAATGTGTGTGATCTTTTTAGGGGCCAACCTTGAGAAAAACATTATTCAGAGACTGCATTTCACATAAAAAGCTGCCGAAAGTTTATGGACATGATCACAGTTTGGCCTTTGGTTAGTATATATAAATCTATTTCTGTCATGACAGCCCTCGGAGGGATTGGCATGGTAATGTAACATGACAACGTTAATGTATTTGTTCTTGGCGGAATAGAGCAAGTACCGAGACTTGCTACTGTCATTACATCCACAACATGCTGCTGTAAGCATGTAAGAAATACTGCTGCTGCACATATAACATGAATAACCCCCCATAGCATACATGATCACCCCGTAGCAGATCTATACAGGAAGTGCACTGCAAACTGCTACCACAAGCATTAGCCAAGTATTTGAATGTTGAGCAGCGAGCTCATCGGCTACCGATACAGGAGAGAATCAGCTGTGACATGTGATAATGATGTCGTTATGTCATACTGAGATAGATCTATCAGACTGCACCATCTAGAGTTTCATGCCAGAACTTTGTATTTCAACATAATTTGAGCAAATATCAGGTTCTTACCTGTTCAATATGCACTACCTTCCAACAGTTTTGGGTCCATTTACAAACTGTAAAATTGGGAAATATTTTAACAGTTTTTAATGTTTCTCTATATGCTAAAATGTATTTTATTCATGTTATGGCAAAGCAAAATTTTCAGCATTATCGGGTGGGCCTCACACGTCCTGAAAAGTGAAGCTGCAGGCTCTTTGATCACCCCCTGGTGGCTGGCTGCAGTACAGGTCATAACCCCCCCTCCATGTAAACGAATGAAACATTAAATTGTACTTCCGGTGCAATTTTCCTGTAAGGTAGTTGTTATCACGCTGATATATGTTCAATTGTTCAGTTTTGTGATGTTTCATTTTAGCTAGTAATTTGATGCTATAAAAACGGGGCGTGTCGTTATGGTTTTTTGGGTCTGTGGGAGTTTGGGCGGGAGTTTGATTCCGCAGCTCCACCTCACGACACTACTGCGCAGACTCTAAATCCAAACGAATCTCTACTGCACAGACTCTGACTCCAAATGACGTCATTTACTCAAGATGGCAATGGCCATTATGAGAACCTTTGGCTTCACTTTTCTATAGTGAAAGGAAGTGGAGACGCGGTTTCCATCTGTGTTTACAGTGTATAATTATTATCAATGTTGAAGACAGTTGTGCTGCTTAATATTTTTGTGGAAACCATGATAAAAAAAAATCTGGATTTTGCTGAATAGAAAGTTCAAAAGAATACAATTTTGAGAAAAAAAGTAATCTTTTGTAACCTTCTAAATGTCTGTGCCGTCACTTTTGCTAAATTTAATGCACTCCAAATTAATAAAAATATTAAAAAATAACATTTAAAATGGGACCAACCCCAAATGTATTAATGTATTTATTTAGTTACAAATTCTGTGGAAAGGGTTACAGCTTGAATTCAGAGTTGGTGCTGGTTTGACTATCTCACCTGTGTCCTCCACGGTCATGTCATCGGGTGTTGACAGGTGTCGCTGGACTGGAGAGGAGGTAATGATGTGGAGCGTAGCCAGATGGTGGGTAGAGAAATCCTGAGTGCAGGTTGTTTTAATTGAGTTGAATTAAACTGATGTCAGTTACGAATGGAGATGAGAGAGAAAATCTGTGCCGTTGATCAATAAAAGCCATTAGTCCCTTCGATCAGAACTGTACGGCTTATTTTTCATTAAAGAATCTCATGTCACGCTAATCTTCCATCTCCCTTTCTCTCTTTTTTTGAGTCGGTTCTTGGTTTGTTTGTTTTTAAATGTGTTTTTCTCTGCTGAAGAAAAGCATGGTCTAGTATGGCAATTGATGCCCCTGTAAGGGTTACGTTTTGGAATTCTCTACTGGAGTTTGGACTTATCTGTCCAATAAAAAAAAAACAAAAATAATATATATTTTAGATTCCTAGAAAACCCTCTGATTTAGTGATACCACTTTGGATTTCCTCAAGGAAAAGCTGCTTTAATCTCAGATGAAAGAATGCTGGGATATTGTGATCCTCTCTTCTGCGTGTGGATCATGTGTAGTTATTGTCAGAGGTGTGTGGTGAAGGATTGATCCGACACTGTAAGGAAAGGATGAGCTTGGATGAGTTTTATTCATATTGGCAGCATGTTGTGGATGTCTGATCAAATGCAATATGAGGCTAGCAACCAGCCTGTCTCTCTCTCTCTCTCTCTCTCTCTCTCTCTCTCTCTCTCGCTCTCTATCTCGCTCTCTCTCGCTCTCTCTCTCTCTTACTCCGAGGGAGTCGTTTGCTTCTCTGCAGGTTATCCAAACAGAGTTCTTGGCGCTTGCTGTAATGGTTATGCTAACATGTTTGCAGTCGGATTCCACTGAGCATTATTATTATGAACTTACATCGAACACACAACCTCAAATACACACAACTTCACGCTCTTAAAATAAACATACACACCTAAAACACACTCTGAGATACGTCTGGAACTCCATGGAGACAGATAGAAGAGTTTAATTTTCTTCTTTCTCCGTTTCTCATATTAAAACTTATTTTCTGCCATTATGCTTTCTGAAGCCTGAACGCTCTTCTGGGGGTTTGTGCTTCTCCGACTCAGGCCACCGGGCCACCGTTCTCTTCTCGTTTTCTTTCTCTTAGCTTTGCTCTGACAATTTATGCAGCATTTGCTTAATGTTTCAGATTAATTTGCAAGGAACTTCAGAGCACAGAGCGCTCTCTTTGAAAGCCGCCCCGTCTGATATCAGGTTAACAGAAGTGGGCCAGATGCAAGCGAATCACACACTCACACACTTTCAGCATGCGCCTTACGAGATGAGGACTTCTCCTCGTGAAGAAAAGAAAAAAGCCAACAGAGAGGCAAAGGATCTTAAAAATGTTCTGCTTTGGTCTTTAATTCACCTTTATACGTCTGGAAAAGCGTTCACTCACTGGCTGTGCTTAGATGTTCTGAAACATGCCGTTTCATCTAATAACATATGAATGTGTGAATAATTCACAAGAATCAGTTTGTGAAGTTATTTTTTTTATTCAGTGTTCATATATTGGGATGTCTGTCATGTTTTTGTGGTGGAGAGACTGATGTTTGTTATGCACAACATGATATAGTCAGAAAAGTAGAGTTTGGAAGAAAATGTTTGACTTTCTCCTTTCTCTTTGAAGGTTGAGCCCCCCTATATTTAAAAAAAAAAAAAATATATATAAAGGGATGTACAATATTATCAGAATGTTATCGGAATCGGCTGATAATGGCTTAAAATGTAAACATCTGCATTGGTTGATTTGAAAAACATTGTGCCGATATGTCTTGCCGATAAGACAGCTCACATGTGCTCATGGTGTGATAGTGATAAGATCATGTCAGCAGTGTGGTCATTCTTGAAGTGAACTTTTGCCTGAATGATGATAAGATTCACTGTTTTGGATCTCTGCATTTAATCTGAGAATGCACATATACAGAATGACTAGATAGTCAACAGTTACTAGTGTAAACAGCAGCGGCAGTCTCACCTGGGTCCTAATGCCCCTCCGGTTAGGCACTTTATTTATTTAGGGGGCGTTATTGGCCTACTTGTAATAGAATGAAAGTAAAATACACAAATATCATTAAGATAGGCTACTTGTGTTTCTGAATAAAGCAGTATCGATGTCAAAATCATCGGTCTGTTTTGATTTAAAGGTCAGAAGCTATAGCTTACGTGAATGAAAATCACAAACAATGACATTTGTAAATTAAATAATGTAATATATACAGATTTATATATTAATATGTATTGTTATTTTTCAAATGTTTTGTGAAAACTCAAATCTAAGGAGCTCTAAAATATTTTTAGATTTGAACTCCTTATGATTTACAGCTCTTTTGCTTTAGACTATCTATCAGCCTACTGTTAAATCCACAAATAAAAATAAGGTTTCATCCGTCTGAAAAAAAACAGCAGAGATTGATTTAATTACTTATTTTCAAGGCTTTCAATGTACTCTCATTAAAAAAGAAATTTAATTATGTGTATTAGATATAACAATTAAGTTTTTGCTCAAAACTAACCAAAATGAAAAATTATTTGTTTATAATTTCTGCACAGGAGAGACTTGGTGTTGTTTCAAAACAAAGATAAATATAAATCTGTATCCGCATCATCTATTGGCCAGAATTATTTGAATAATATCGGCATATCGGATATCGGCAAAATCTAATATAATGTATCCCTAGTTATCATTCATATAGGTCTGGGAAATATAACGATAATTATCGTTATATAATGTTCCTCGATAAAACGATAAGTGTTTGATAAATGTTCGATATAATGTATGCCAAAAGCGGAACGAAATAGCGCTAAAGGCGCCACACAAACCATTTATCCGCTTGGCATAAAGTTCAAACGGCAGCGCAGTGTGAGCTCACTACATAGAGCAGATGCGTTTACTCGCTGATGAGTCTCGGTCCCGCTAGCCCTAAACAGCGCTGTGAGATCCAACGTGAAGCGCTTGAATTCAGTGAAGAACACAAATGACTCAGTGATTTAAACTAGTTCAAAGCGCTTACAAACAGGAGAAACACTGTGCATAGCGAAATAGACAGAAGACTTTTCAATCTACAAACTGCCATCATTTTACCATGGATTTACTGTAGTAACCACTATACCATGGTATTTGTAGCAGAAATGTGGAATATTCATATCAAGTTTTATATTTTATTACTTTAAAGGCGATTTTCTCAATATTTAATTTTTTTGCACCCTCAGATTCCAGATTTTTGTATCTCGACCAAATATTGTACTATCCTAACAAACCATACATTAATGGAACGCTTATTTATTCAGTATGATGTATAAATCTCAATTATGTGAAAATTGACCCTTATGAATAGTTTTGTAGTCCAGGGTCACATTTGTTAAAAATATTTTTTTATCATATTTATAAATGACTTTGTAATACCTTTATTTTGTTGTACGTGGCACATCTAAAACTGAGCGGACAGAAGTCCTGTAGGCCCTCTGAGATTGTGCACAGTTGGACGTCTTGATTGACGGCTCTCCTGCTATGTGTGATTGGCTACCTGCTGTGTCCACCCCTAAGTGACATCACCTGCTGATTGTAGTTCCTGAGTGGCTGTGTTTTTGTCTGATTATGTCTCTTTTTTCTTTCTTTCTGTCTCCTTCTTTCTTTCTGTCTTTTTTCTTTCTTTGTCTCGTTTCCCTCCTCGTTCCTTCCTTCTTTCCTTCCTTCCATTTATTTAGTCCTTTAGCTTTCTTAAAGTCAAACTTTCTTTTGATGTCTGTCATCATTAGAGTCTTTAGCTTCTAAATGATAAACAGATTCATGATTTACTGGCATCTAGAGCTGGATGCTGCCAGGCTTCAGAGAACAATATAATCCTCACATTGCCACAGTCATTTTCTGAACGTCTGTCCTGCCAGTAAACCCTGTTTGTTTTGTTGGTGTTTTTATAAATCTTGGATGAAAGACATTGAAACCCATTCAGCTGCTGCCAGCAGTGGGTGGACCAGGGGCGCGCACACACACACACACACACACACACACACACACACACACACACACACACAGTCTAACAGTCTTCAGGCTTACTCAGTGTGTACAATAAAGAGAAAATGACACCGGTTAAAGCAGTTGTCGTCTGGTGGGAGAATTGTAATGTTGTCATGGTAATTGGGAGTGTTAGAGGATGATAAACCATCTCATGGTGGACTCAGAGCAGGTGTGAATTACATTTGATCAGGATGAGTACAGAGACGACACTCCCACATACCACAACACAAACCTGTGGAAGGAGACTCATCGCTGTCCTGCATTTACTTCTACACCTGTGCAGACTGTGATCTCACATCCTTTGTGTGTTTGTGTGTGAAACTGATCTGATGGATTCTGCCATCAGTGGTGCTTTAACAAGAAGAGTGATTTTATTCACTCAGATATTGACATTGGTTGATACTGATATCTATGCGGTATACCGGTTAGCGGTTGATATTGTGTAAATATTGGCTAATTTTGGATATTTAATAATGCATGCTTATGTTCCCTATTTTGTTTGTGTATTTAGAGTACAAACTAACCCTACCCAATACTACTGTTCAAAAGTTTGGGGTCAGTAAGATTTTCTTAATTTTTTATTAAACTGCAAAAGATTTCAAATAAATGCTGTTTCTGAAAAAAAAATCAGCTTTGCCATCACAGAAATAGACTTTTAAAAAAATCTTAAAGGCCCCATATTGTACACCTTCCTGGAGTTTTATTTTAGGTTTTGATGTCCTAAATTTTTTTATATTTGTGGTATAAGTACCAAAAACCATCTTAATATATTTTTTACAGCTGTTCTCTCTGCTAGGAGCTCTGCTAAGAAAAGGTTGATTTTGGCCTGTCTAATTAATATGCATTAGCCTATCTTCTGTTTGGCCTGTTGTTTTCTGAGTGATGCACGGCTAGGTCAACCACAGGTAACTAGTGTCATGTAGGGCCGACGTCACAATTACGTCACAGCTAGCTGGAGGCAAAACAGAGGGTGAACTGGAGGCGGCCCATTCAAACCAGGGCAGATTCGGCTACACAAGGAGCTTAAAATATCATCTTGTTGAGATGTTGGGTGCCAGAATCAACGTAATACAGCTTCAAATTAGAAATTTGATCGCATACCTGCTGCCACTACCAGACAAAAAACCGACGACAGCTGTGGTTAAACGAGATAAAACGAGCGGATTGGACAGAAACGACCGTCAAAACTGATCGCTTTTGCAGCGCACACTTCTTATCAGAAAAGGTTCAATAAAGTATTGTCTTTAGTTGTTATGGGCACGTCTGAAGATTTATCAGACTATGTCGTGTATGAAATAATATCTGTGTGCATGCGTGTAAAACAACAAACTGACGATTTATATATAATAATTTGTAGGGGTGTAACTAAACGCGTATTCGTATTGAACCGTTCAGTACGAGGCTTTCGGTTCGGTATGCATTACAAACCGAACGATTCATTGGACAAATCCTATTATGTTTGGAAAATAAAAGAGCTTAAAGTGTGTGAAATATAATGTTTTTAGTGCCACTGTGCTCAACAAGGCAGCTCAAACCACGTAACAGGCAACGTACTGTCTGTGATAACCTCCTCTTGCTGGGGTTCGTTGAAAGATGATGATCGAGCCAGAGATATTGTCAAAAATATAAATTATTGGCAATATTAAGAGTATTTGGCATTTCCATTTAATGTAGGCCTGTAGACATAGTAACAATCCAGATCATCCATCCTTTGAGTGAGAGTGTAATGTTACAGGTCAGCCGATCTGGTTTCGTCCGTTAAAATGAACCTTTTTGACATGTTTCAGTGTTGTTGTTGCTCAGCAATGGCATGGCCACGATGCTGTCTGGGGGGTTTGACAAAAGGTAGGTGGGCAGTGCACGGGATGGTGACTGAAGGCGGTGACTGAGTAGTCACTGAGTAGTCACATCACAAATGTGATGACTGAGACATCACATTTTTACGGAAGTCACAGGGGCTCATGAAAAGGCACAGAAAATGTATGCAGGCTGTGTACACTTTACTGTGGATTGACTGTTTTGAAACTTATATGGTAGTTACATAGCCCCTAGACCTCAGTTATCCTAAAAAAAGCCAGGATATTTTAGTTTCGGCAATATGGGGCCTTTAAGAGAAAATAGATGAAATTGTATTAATTGTAATTGTCTTCTTTCAAAAACATTTTAAAAAATAATTTTGAACAGTAGTTTAAGTTTGTATTTGTACAGTATTTGGGTTAGGTTTGGTTTTTACTAGTCATTGTAGTCCATGGTGTGTGCAGGATGGAGTGGTGTTTGGAGGTTTGCGCAGATTTTATACAACACAACAAATGAGTGTTTTATCCGTTGAAATTCTGTAGAACCAGATGCATTTATACAGCACAGTTAGAGCTTTTGTGTCAGTAACACACGGCGTGTGATTTAACGTACAGACAGATCTGAAACTTACATACCGCCTCAGGAGCTGAGAAAAACTCTACTGCAGACAAAGAAAGAGGTTTCCCTCCTCTGTGTTTATCTTCTGATGCTCTGCTCTGTAAGTGAGAGAAAGAGAAAGCAACATCTCTCTCGTATATTAGCGGTGCGAATTACAGAGGCACAAACGGCTCCTCTCCATCATTTTAAAGACCCCCCTGATAGAACTAGCTGTCATGTTAATCCAAGATGAAATAAATACGGCAACGTCTTGCCAGATTCAAATAAGAACTCCCATGTCTACCGTGACAAAAAAGTCTGCGCTATTTAAAAAAACAGCGGGCACAGTTTCCCTGCATGTGAAAGAAAAAATTTGATTGACATTTAGCTATTCTTTTCCATCATGATGGAATGTGTCACAGTATTATTGAAACGGCATTTAAAAGAGATTAGGAACTAATCTCAAAGAAAACACTGGAGATGAATATAATTAAGCAGATATAATTGAATTCATTTCTTTTCTTCTTAAGCTCTTTATGCATTTCCATTTTAGAGCAGATTATCAGACTGACACAGGAGAGATTTGGTTTATTTTTGCTTTGTCTGGAACCTTCTTACGTATCTGCGATCTCTGATAATATGGGGATCCTCTTAAAGGTCTTGAAGGATCTGCTGTGTTTAAGAGGGATTCCACTCACAGCAGTCTGTTTTGTGGAGAGAAACGGTCCGCGGAGGCAGCTACCTTTAAATTAATGTTTATTTAATACCCGTATCTGCATCATTTTTTATTATTTGTATATAGTTGTTATTTAAAGTTGATAGTAAAAATAAATGGTAAAACATTGTGATTTGTTTTCCCTCAGTGTGGCTACATTTTTAATTTCCATCAAAATCATGGTTTTGGCCATTTTAATTTGGATTGGGCAGTTTTCTCTCTATACTCTTCAGTACTTTTCTGTGTATATACACATTCAAATGTTTGGGGTCAATCATTTTATTAATTTTTTTTTTAAATGTTTTTGAAATCTTTTATATTCACCTAGGCTGTATTTAATTTGATATGTAATATTTTGAATTAATTTATATTGTTATAAATGCATAAAAATATTCTGCTTTAATATCTTTAATTTATTCCTGTTTTGGTAGTGCTGCATTTTCAGCAGTTATTACTCCAGTGTCATGATTATTCAGAAATCATGAATTCTGATTCTAATATGCTGATTTTTTTGCTCAAGAGACATTTCTTATTTTCAATGTTGATAACAGTGCTACTTAATAATTTTGTGATATTAAAATATTCTTGCAGTATTGTGATACATTTTAATTTCAGGATTTTTTGATGAATCGAAAGTAAAAAAAAAAAACGTATTTAAAATACACATTTTTCGTAATATTATAGATGTCACTTTCTATCAGTTTAATGTGTCCTTGCAAAGTAAAAATATTATTTTAACATTTATTTTAATCTTACTGACCCCAAAATTATGAATAGTATAGAGTTTTTCTTCAACTCCATCATCCATCTTGGATGGACATTTTTTTCTGATCATATAGCATTCTGGCATTGTCCTATCTGTTAAGGACACATTTAATTTCTTATATATTGGTGTTTTCTAGGGCTGCATAGTTTTGGCTTCATAAGTGTGTGCTTATGTTGGCTGAAAATGTTCCCTAAATAAGCAGCTCTGTTGGTTTTTGACCAGAGCCAGAGAGAGAAAGAGGATTGATGTGGATTTCTGTGTGGCCCTCACCTCCAATCACAGTCTGGAGAGAAAAGAGTGAAAATGCCATTACTTTTCTCATTACATAGAAAATGACAGAAAGCCCCCTCTCCGTCTGCTTCTCTCTCTCTCTCTCTCTCTCTCTCTCTCTCTCTCTCTCTCTCTCTCTCTCTCTCTCTCTCTCTCTCTCTCTCTCTCTCTCTCTCTCTCTCTCTCTCTCTCTCTCTCTACATCTGTTTTTCCGTCTCTGTCTTTCTCTCTTTCTTTCCATCTGTCTGTTTTCCCTGTCCATCTTTCTTGTTCTCCATCTTTCTCAGTCCTTTCACTGTCTTTCTGTCCCTTTCAACCGTAATTCTCTCTCTTTCTCCATTTGTTTCTCAATGTATCTCCATCTCATCCTTTACCTGACTATGCCTTTGCATATCTTTCTTTGTCTGTCTTGTTCTCTAATGCTAGTAATTTATTTTATTCCATATTTTTTGAGTGATCTGAGTGATCACATGGGAAGATCTGAAAACAGGTGGTCCAAAATGTTTTGCGATCACGTCATATGGTTAGTAAACTTTTCTCATGGCCAACAGACTTCCTCATCTGTCAGTCACCTAATGGTTCCTGGGTTTGCCTGTCATCAACTTTCAAACAGATCAGAAGCCATTACTTGAACATACGACGTGGAAATATCCAGGTTTAATTAGGTCTAATGCAGCTAAATGTAAATGATGATGGATGATAAATGAACAGACACGTTCAGCTTCTCTGTATGTGTGGCGGAAATCTCGTGGAGAAATCCAAACAGACAAATTTGTTTCAGTTTGTGTATGCGTTTCCTAGTTGTGCATTAAAGTCTTCATGCCAAACACATCAATTACCTTCATGGTTCCCAGTGTATTTAAAAAAGAGAATCTGTTACTATTACCAAGAATGTTCAACATTCTATTATAGTTTTTTTATTACATTTTCGATGTTTTAATGTTTTATAAATATATAAATTTAACTTGTGATTATTCATTATTTATAATTAATAATCAAAATATTACTCTATTTTTAAATAGATTTCAAATATTTTATAAAGCTGTTAATGTCAGTTACAGAAATAACATCAATATTCATTAAATATAAAAGTAAAAAAAAGGTTTATTTTTTTAAACCCCTTGTACGTTGCTACCCTCTTCCTGTCTGTCTCTCTCACTATCTCTCTCTGTCTCTCTCCACCTCTCTCAGTCTGTCTCCCCCTGTTTCTTCGGTCTGCTATCGATCGGTCAGCTCTGATGGAAATGTGCTTTTACTGGCTGCTGCTGGTGGAGACGGTTCAGGCTCTTGGATGCTGTCAGACACGTTCGCAAAGGAATGAAGAAAAATGAGATGAATAGATTGCAGGGGCCGGAGGGAGAAGGGGAGGGGTGATATCGGCTGCTCTGCCGCTCGCTGGCAGTCGTCACGGAGCTAAATGAATACTGACATATTTATATTTATTTAAATTAAAGTTGTTGTGGCACGGTTAGTGTCAGGAGGATCTTATTTACATACCAATTAGCAGGTTTATTAACTGCTTTTTCTGCTGATTAATATAATTAGCGTGCAGATAAGTGAATGAGAGAGTTGGGGGGGGGAAGTGTTTATAAAAAGGAAAAAAGACATCCTGATTAGCGAAGTGTAACAATGAAGCAATCACTTGTTATACGGTTTTCTTGTGGATAAAAGTGTTTCTCATTTCTCCTAGTACATTTCTTCACCTAAAAGAGAATCATTTCACATTTACAATAGCTTATGTGTTGGATTTTGTGATTTTCTGCACAGCCCGGATACATTAAAGACCTTTTAACAAAATGACCCATAATTATCCTCCATGGCAGCTCTGTCTGACGGTCTGATGGATGTTGCTGTAGGTCTCTGCCTACAGACCTGTCCCTTCTGAGAGGACTCGTCTGCCCTCCAACCCCCTGCTGTCCCAGTCAAACACCCCCTCGCCCTGAGCATCCCTGCCCCTTTCGCAAGCTTCTCGGTGCTGTGGTAACAATGGACATGCCAAGGTCTGCTATAGAATATGCATCAGTTCATCTCTTGCCCTGGTTGTTTGAAGAGCCTAGAGCTCATGAATATTTACATGACAGTTACAGAGCCACAGATGTTTCTTAACACTGTGAAAGGAAAGGAAATCAGTCTTTTTCCCCCCTGTAATTTATTTGAGTCATTATTTATTTTAAGCGAAGAAAATTTGGTTATCATAATAACCAATTGCAGCTGCTGTAGTTTGAATGCAATCTGTCTCATCTATGTTTTTGAGAGTCTGTTCACAGGACTGTAATTTCTGTCTCGTCTGACTTGACGGATAAAATAGTCAGCAGATTTTTTTAGAGAATCAGTCTCCGGTATCTCTATATTGATTACCACAGGAGACCGAAAACACTCATAATCTCCATCTTGTGATGCATCATTAGAGCTTTCTCTAGCAGAAGCAGTAAAAATCAACGGTATTTGAACATGTACGCACACGGACTCAAATTGAATGTCAGAATATAATATAAATACCAAGAGACACAAAACAGCTTTCATTCTGAAATGCAATAAATGAAAGACAAACATAAGATATACAGAAAGAAACTGTTTGTTAATAAACATTAGCTGTAATGTTCAGTGCAAGCAGTTTCATGTAGAAGTCACATTAATGAACTGTTCCATCTAGGGTTGGGAATCTAAAATCGATTCCAATTTCAGAATCGGATACTTGTTGTAAAATAAAAATTTGCTATCAGAAGCCAAAAAAGAGAAGTATATTTGTGATAAGCTAAACATGTTGCAAGAGAGGTGTCACCACCAACATGACAAAGCACTTTAATTTAAAAGATCATTAAAGATCACGAACATGATTCAACTCCTAAATTACAATGATTCCTCTGTTTAATTCTTCAACCTTTGACATGTGCGATCACAAGGTTGTGATCACTGTTGGTTCATCCGTGCTGTGTATGATCACACCAGTGTGATTTGAACATTTACGTCTGTGTTTATGAATTAATTATATGAATGAAACCGCTTCGCAGTCTTTTCAACCACACAGTATCATTACTTCTGTTACAAACCTTCAAATAATCGCAGAAGAACTGGGATAAAAGTTTATAGTTTGGATGTAAACTCTGATGTATACGGTAGCGATCAAAATAGAGTAAATCAACTTTTCAAAGTAATTTGACGCTTCAAATAAAGATTCATTGATTACATTGTTACTCCAGTAGGTGTTCAATAACATTAATTCATCCAGTAATGAAACACGTAAATCTTGAGTGAGTCATTGAATCATTAATTCATAAATTACATGTGAGAGAACCACACTTTCCATTTAACAAAAACAACAACCACTCCATTTATCTAGAATCATACACCTCTATTTACGTAGCCTGCTGATTTTTGTTCATGGTATTCAGCTGCAACTAAATGTTTTGCAAAAAGCATATTTTTAAACATTGGAATCGAATATTTTTAAACATTGGAATCGAAACCAAGAATTGAAAAGAATCGGAATCGATACGCGTAATCGGATTCAGAATCTATAAAATTCAAATGATACTCAACCCTAGTTCCCCCTCTACACCCTTCAGCACAAACTCACACAAGAAGTGCATTTCTGTGTTTCTCAGTTACATGTGTTGCGCTCTCTGCAGAGCTCTGATCCCGGATCAGATGAGAGATCATTCGTTCATGCGTTACATTCTCACCCTGAGCCAGTAAGAAGGGGAATTCCTCAGCTCTCATCTCTCGGGCCTCTCTGAAATCTATCCAAGCCCGGTCATCTCCTGTAACTCCATTTCAAATACAAATCATAAATGTGTTTCTCTTTGAGAAAGGTGAATTATTGATGTTTGAGCTGCAATCCCTGTAGAGAGCGAATGAGTTTTAGAAGAAGAGGAGAGTGTAGCTTTTTTCTCTTCACACATACTTAATCTACATTTAATGCAAACTGAAGTAGAACTCCTCTGTGCCTCTGTGTGGTGTCAGGCAGTGTTATTTTAGTAGTATTTATATACTTGTAACATATTTCAAAATAATTTATATAACACAATAACAAGGGTTTTTCCTGGCTCAAAATGAGGCGGAGGTGGTACTATCCTGATCATGTGCACACAATGTACCTACCCTTAACTGGCTGAAAATTTTTTAATTAAATTGCACGCAACATATAAGGGTTATATCATATGATTGAAGAAAAAACTATTATAAAGTTACATTTTACAAAAAAACTAAAAAAAAAAAACCTGTTGAACATTAAATTAAATACAACATTTAGATAAAAGGGGTCTCTTTTGTAGTAGGCTATAGGTGAGCATAAACATAACATTAGGTTGTTAAAGACTTTGAGAAATTGAAATTGAAAATCTTTATCCACTTTCACAAGTGGGTGTTTTGTTTTCTTTAGCCCTGTTTTATTGTTACCAAATTCTGTGTTGTAGTATGTCTAATTATTTGAATGCATAAAAACAGCTTAGTTTATTCAAATTTATTCCTAGAATAGGCTTATGAAATATTTACTGTTTTCTCAAAAATTCTGTGTCCTGTATCTGGTTATCAAATGAAGGCGTAACACATTAATTTAATTTATCTTTAAATTATTATTAAAATGATAAATTATTGAAAATAAAATTATTTATTTTGGCAAACAAAGGGGTTTACTATTAAAATTAAAACATGTAAGAAATGTTGTGTGATCATTCCTTAAAAAGATAAAGTTTTAATAATTGTAATAGTAGCCTAGTAGTAGCAATATGTACATTTTGCTGAACAATATTAAAATATTTCTGCCGCAGTGTCTTCCAAGTTAAACCGAAATTTTATTTTGACGGGTTAGCTTGAATACCTTCACAGTTCTGGGTGTATATGATATGACGCTAGTTTTACTCAAATCAAACAGTAAAATGCTCGTGAAGTGACTCTCAGAGCAGTTCTGGAGACGTTGTTCATGTATGTCCTCATCTTAGAGAGACGGCAGACGCTGAAGTCACTGCGAGCGTCACGCGCGCTTCATTATGTGTGTGTGGTAAATGAAACCACGCGTCTCTTTCATTCACTCATATAGAGGTGATGACGTAATTTGAGTTAATGCTCATCAGATCGCGTAAATAAGTGGATATTGAATAGAAATGATGATTCGGAGTAAAGAAATATCAAGTAAACTTATATAAAAATATCAGTATTTTTGCAAATATGAACTAAACGCTCTAATGGACGCTGTTCAGTGATGCTTGCACTGACTGCCTGCCTGAGTTTTGTCACAACCAGAGGCAGCACAAAATTTGGTGGAGGCGGCCGCCTCATAATTCACTATGCAGGAAAACTTCTCTGCAATGACTTTAATTTTATTATTATTTTAGTTCGTTTTAGTCTTTTTGGTATGTGCTTTTCTCATTATTATTAGTATTATAATTATTTTTAAATATATATATTTCTGTTTGGCTTTAATACATTTTTATTTTTAGGTTTAATTTTAGGACTTCCAACTTCAATTACTTGCCAAGGATACAAAAGTAATTAAGGTTAGGTTTTTATATTTTATTTTATTATTTTAATTTAAACAAAAGCTTTTTAATAGTATAGTTAACAATAACAACACTAGCATCAGGTCCATGTCAGAAACGTGTGTACCAGACAAAACCCAAGACCAAAATAATTGTGCGGTTTAGCGAATATTGATTTTGAACCAGTTCTTTGAAATGACTTGGTTCAAGTGATTCACAAAAGCGTTTGTAAGTTGCTTTACTCTAAATGAGATTGTAAAATGGTGAGGTGCAATTTGAAAACTCTGGTAATATAATATTTGATATGCATGTAATAAAATGGTAATCAACAGCAGTGTGTTACTAAAATTGAGTTTTACTACAAAGATGAAACGTATATTGCAGCAAAGGGACCTCTGGAAATAGTTTGAAGTGAACAAATCAATCAAACATTAAGTCATTTTTTTTTTTTTTTGATGGTTTACAGTATGTCCAGACCAGTAACTAAGCGATTCACTGAAATGAATTGCATTTCCTGATACAACCTAGTACACTCATAAATCAGCACTGAAATCCTCCTGAATGTGTGGTTTCCCTGCTCAGAAATGAACATCTCTGCGCTAGCTCTGCTGAACACAGGCGCCACTGAAGGACAACGCTTCACATTTGATAATTGAAAGTTTAATAAAAGATTGTGAGTCACTGAAAGAGAGTTGACATTTTCAGAGTGCATGTGACTCAACTGTTATATGCAGTCTTTCAGAGCTCGCCTTTCAAATGACATATTCATGTGAGTTTGTGTGTATAATTCAAAGTTCTCACAGCCGTGGAGAACCTATAAATATCAGTGCGAATTCAGTTATGAAATTGTTATTACAGTCCTAAAATGTCTAGTTATGCTTGCTTTTCTAATTATGCTCATATATATTCTAATTATGCTCCTATATTATGCTCTTTATTCTTAGTATTCTAGAAAGTTGCAATTTGTATAAAATAATAAAAAATCCTTCTCTAGGAATCCCAAATGGCGAGAAAGCCACAATTGAATCATGGCAATTCATTAGTCAAGACTCAAAAGGTGTGGGGATTCTGAGTGTGGTTGATCATACAGCTGTCAGGATGTTTTTCATGGGCTGTACATGTCTTTCTGGGATTAATTATTCATAATTCCTGTATTTATGGAGTGTTTCCTGCTTGATCTCACCTGTATGAATGGGTTTGCCCTTCTAAAGATGTTTTAAAAACATATTGACATGTTTGACAGAAACACAAGCAGCTTTTACCCCTCTGTGAGGGAAGCATCTTCTCTAACATTTAGCTGCTGATAGCGGACATTTCTCCTTTATTTCTACTAAAGAAAGTGCAGAGACCCCAGAAGATTTTCACTTCTCCTTAAAGAGTGATAAGAGCTCTGTCTGCCTCTTCAGCTTTCCTTTCAGGAGCAGGAGAAGTGTGTGCGTGTGAGTAAGAAGAGGTCCTTAACCTCCCATCAGATAGAGGCAGAGAGGGATTTCAGCAGTCCAGCAACAGACACTTTAGAAAAGACTTGAAGCGCTACACTGATTTCACCAGCTCAATGTGCATTACTGGCGTGTGACGCATTTCTTCTCACAACCTCTCTGCTGTTGTGTGTGTATGTGCTTGTGAAGGACAGTATACAACATGCTTAAACTTTTAAAAGGAACCCCGATAGTGCGGCATGTTGGCTTACGAAACGTAGGCGTCAGCTATAAAAATGTGATACAAAAACACTTCAAATGGTTTTGTTTTTATTAAAAAAAGACGAAAATCCGTTCACTCGTAGGCCGCCATAGTTATTTACGTCTCAATGCATTCTGGGTAGTGACGTGTAAAGGTTGCTTACTGTCAATGGATTGCAGTATACCAGCTATAGCTAAATACAGTAACAAGCGATGAACACGTCTGCCGTTCAGCCTTTTCAGTTTGAGAGCTCATAGGCTTAAATCAGGAGAATAGCGCGGAAGACGATAGGCCTGAAGATTATCAGAGAGTGAGGAAGCGAGAGTGGGGCAAAACAGATGGTGTCTGTGCGGCAACTGCTTGCCAATGCAAGGAGAAAATGCCAGGGTTTATAGCTAGATCAGACAATCGTCTCTCCTCGTTTGCTTTATTTTCCAAGCAGCACTATGTTGAAGCGCAGAACAATGTCAACACTGTTTTGCTCATCTACGCATTTACATTTAAATCTTACAATTACGATATTGTTATTAATAATTACCATTGCACTGAATTGCCTTGCATTACCACATATTTAAAAACTAATCTCAAGCACGTTGCAGCAACTGGTGGATTGTCGGTTACCTCCATGATCGGCGTAGTGTCCGATGATTCGTCTTCCGCGACGAAAGGAGCGGGTTGTTTACATCCTAGCAGGAGAGTGTCCAGAGTCTCTTGCCTTTGACGCTCTTTGCGCGGCTTTCACTCGCTATGCGCGGACGTTTAAAGTGGGAAAATTAAAGGCATTTGGTTTTAAACCAGCTGTTTAAAATATGCATTTTTTTAAACCACAAGCAACTTCCCACTCTTTTCGTATTTTTTTCTCCTTTGGATTAAATCACTCCCCTTATTTCCTTTGTTGGAAATTGCAACCAAACGCTTGTGGCATTAAAAAATTAGATTAGCTCACAACAACCAATACACGCATCGACCAGAATCACTGCGCGCGCAAAAATTGGCTAAAATTATGTTAAACACTTTGAGGATTTTTAAATAACGAAAATATTTTATGTATTTATAACTATGTATTTTGTAGGAGAGAGTAATTGTAGCATATTTAGGCGTCTTAATTGGGGTTCCTTTTAACATTTTACTTTTAAAATTAAAAAATGTTTTGAGATTTTCCAATGCCATTGGATGGTTGAGTAAGAATCACATAATTCCTACAGGATTAAAGGTGCAGTGTGTAGTTTTTAGCGGCATCTAGCGGTTGAGTTTGCAAATTGCAACCAACGGCTCAGTCCCGCGCTCACCCCTCCCTTTAGAGAAGCTACGGTGGCCGATACAGGGCTAAGATTTTCCGCGAGAACAACATAGTGACGATACGCGCTCTGTAGAGCAGTTTGTCCGTTTAGGGCTACTGTATAAACATGATGGCGACTTCCATGTAGGGGACCCGCGGTATATGTAGTTAAAATCGCTCATTCTAAGGTATAAAAACATAACAGGTCATTAAGTAAGGTCTTTATACTCCTCTGAAAACGTATTATGTATATTATATTGCATTTCTGTCTATAGATTATCCTAAATATTACACAGTGCACCTTTAATATATGGGCTGGTATATATAATAACGATATGGCTGCGCGATATGATAATGATGGACTAGTCTATTGTTTCATATTATGTTCTACGTTTATTTTCGTGGTGTCGCACACGCAGAGGGATCGTTCCTAATCTACATCTGTTCTAGCACTGCAAAAACAACCGCAAACAAACAACAGCAATAGAATAATTACATAAACACATTATATGGAAATCCCGTCTTTGCAAGTTCTGCAAAAGAAAAAAGAAATACTGATATATATTGTTACGTATATAAAATTGTTGATGTTTTGGTCAATCAAATAATGATATATATTAGGGTTGTCAATTCATAAATTCGTTTGTACAAAATATTATATATAGTCACATATAAGCCTGTTTTGCCTTCTCTCCTGAGGAGAAGAGGGCAATAAATAATGCATGTTTCTTCAAAAAACAAGACTTAATTTTTTTTTTAGTGTTAAAAAATTAGAAACAACACGCATTGTTTTTATTATGTACTTGTATGTATAATACAACCAATCACAAAGCTTCAGTCTGCGGCTCTCTTGTGCGATGTGCGATAGATGTCCTTTATGAATATGCCGCTGCACATATTAACTTCTGGTGCTTCAGATTTTGAATGAGCAAATAAGTTCCTGGATAGGCAAAAAAAGCGCAAGCGTGAACTACATCGTCATTGCAATGTGTAAAATGACGCACATCTAAAATTCCAATGAGTTCATGGTGGATTTTTATTTTTAATTCAATGAATATTCAATCAAATAAAAATATATATATGTAGGCTAGAATAGACAGGGCACGCAGAGGGATTTGGCACCATAGGGAAAACTCACAGATATGTTGATGTAACTTCATAGAACACGAAGCAATAAATATTATTAAAGTGTGATTATTAACAGTTGCGGATGTGTGCAACGTTGCAAAGGTGCAGTGCAATGTTAAAATCACTGTGGCCAAGAGGCGGGGTTTACCATTCACAGATGCTGAACACGAAGCGTCAGTTTAACGTTGAAAGAGTGCAAGGTAAGATGAAGTGTTTTACGATAGAAATGTTAAATGACTGACAGCTATATCCAGTGATGCAAAGTACTCCATTTTTTTTTCTCAAATATGGCCATTTTGAGAGTGAGCGAGAGAGAGAGAGAGAGAGAGATGTGAGAATTCTGTGTCTCCTCTCAAACAATGAAGCAGAGTTTAGTTACTTAAAAAACAGCGATTTTACCCCCTCGTTGTTGAGAAATATAATGTAGTGATTCAGTATCGAATAAGTCATGTGGCAGGACTAACAAGAGGTTTAAGAGATTCTGAATGTAACTCTGGTTGATAATGAACATGGTTTTGCGCAGCTTGTCAGTGAACAATGGCTCTGTGTAGGGCTGCAGCGATTCGTTGACGTCATTGATTTCGTCGACTATAAAAATACGTCGATTAGCATTTAGTGCGTCGATGCGTCACACCTTTAGCCATGCCCATTGCGCGAGCCTGCAGTTATCCCTACTTAAGACTGTTTTTCTGCCATGTTTAACACAAACAAGACTCTAGAGCAGAAGGTAAAGGCTAGTATGGCAACATCACTTCACACAGAGCGTTCATAGAGGGTTCTGTTATTATACAACCGTCAGAACCGCATATATATAGCCGCACTGACGCCTTTACATTGTCAGGATTCACAACCGCATTTAAAACTGCGCTGAATGAACGGGACAGCACGGGACATCGAGTTGCCGATATAATCATGACGGGTTTAATGCACTCACAGAGACGGAGAAGGAGAAATTATTCACATTCATCTTAAGATCCACCGGAGCTTCCGTCAGAGCCCTGGCTCCCAGAGAGCGCGTTTGGTGCGCGTAACGAAGCATTTAAAATTATTGTTAGTTGTTTAATGTGTGATGGACAGGACGTGCATCGTCTCGTTTATTTAAAAACGGCTGTCAGCTGTGATAAAACTAAACTCTGTGTAGTGATGCCATTTTTTATTCTGTTGCTCTCGTGTCCTAAATGCAGTTGTGACTTCAGCTGTTCATTCATATACAGATATGTATTCAAGCATATGTTTTAATCTGCTGAATAAATAAAACCTTTCAAGTCTCTCACCTGTAAGCAACTGCTGTCAGTCCCAAACAATAACTATGAAAGCAGCCATACTTTCTATTGATTGTATCACTGCCCTGTAATTATTTTTCTTTATTTATTTTTATTTTTTATTAATTATTTATTGTTATTATTTTTATTTTTATCTCTTTTCTTATTTTTTATTTATTGTTATTATTTTTCTCTCTTGTTTTATTTAATGTTATTATTTTTTATTTTTCTCTCCTTATGTTTTATTTATTGTTATTTTATTTATTTATTTCATTTTATATTTATTTTTATTGTTATTTCTTTTTCTTTCTTCTTGTTATCATCTTTATTTATTGTTATTTTCTTTCCTTTCTTTCTTTGTTGTTGTTGTTGTTGTTGTTATTTTTTTTTTTTTAAATATTAATTATGAGAAAAGGTTTGAATAAAATAAAATATTAATACCAGAATTTACTGTTATTATTTATTGATAGTTTAACTAAAGAATTCATCAACTGATGAGAAAATAATAAATAGATTCATTGAAAAATAATCAATAGATTAGTCGACTAATCGAAAAAATAATCGATAGATTAGTCGACAATAAAAATAATAATTATTTGCAGCACTAGCTCTGTGTGGTAAATGCTGCTCCATGTGAAATCACGCACGTGATGGAAATTACTGCTGATTACAGGATCGGCTTTACTGACAAGATGCACATTAAATATTGCATGCGATATGTCGTGCAGCCCTAGACTAGACTGGTATAGCAGGGTATGATATGGTCTGGTCTGGTCTGATGTTGTCTGATCTGGTTTCCTCAGAGACCAGCAGGCTCAGGTTTGCTTGCAGCCATTAACCCATATTTTCAGAGAAATGTCTGTTCTCATTTTGTCCATGATCAGAGTGTTTAACCCCGCGTTGCTCCAGCCAGGTGGAAGCACTGTACTGGACAGTAGGTCCATTTGAATGTGTGTTCTGTTTGGCTGTGGGGCTCATGTGGGAGGTGCAGGCTTGACTCCTGCTGCTATGATATTTTAATGCCTCTATTAAAGACACACCACGACCCCTGTATGTGTGTGTGTGTTTCTAGCCACCGGCCTCATACTGGGGTCCCCCGCTGTGCTGGACAGTCTGTCTCTTACACTCAGACAACTCCTCATGTTACCTAGCGACCGTATCCAGGAGGCAGGCAGTGCACGGACACATGGACCGCTTTGTCTCCCCCTGAGACTGACTCTGTTTCTCTCTCTCTCCCTCTCTTTCTCATGTGTGAGTCATGAAGGGCAAATTACTCTGGACTCTGGTGTCTCTGCAGGATTCTGTGTGTTTTCTTTTAAGAATCTGCCTGTGTCATACAAAGGTTTTGTGTCATGCATTTGTCCTGTTGAGCAATACTCCACAGAAACTTTTAGTTATGACTGAAGTACATTTGTCACGAGGAACGTGTTTGTTATAAAAAGGTGCTGCTTGACATCTTGTCTTATTATTATTATTATTATTATCTGGTCTTATTAATGTCTGTTCTTTATGAAATCATGTTTTGCCTAGATAACAATTAAATGTAATCATACAAAGAGTTCAAATGACTTTACTATTGTTAGTATGTATTTATTCTGGTCTTTTTTTTGTACTTTACACTTTGTATGTTCATGAGTGTGTGTTGTTGTGTTTTTCAGGTAGAGGACGCCATGCTAATGTTTGACAAAACTACAAACAGACATAGAGGTAAGACCATTAGATCTTTTTAAGTAATTATGCTATTATTTATATATATATATATTTGGGGTGTAACGGTACACAAATATGATGGTTCGGTAGGTACCTCGGTTTTAATGTCACGGTTCGGTATGAATTTGGTACAGATTTTCTTTAAATACATTCAGTTATAGTTTACATTTTCTTAGTGATAAAAATCAGCTTATGCCTAAAACTATAGGGAGCCCTTTTAAATTATAAGGTTACAATTAGGCCTAACAACTTAACCCAAACTTAAGTTGAATTACTATTTATTATTAATTGAAGATCTACACTCAACTTAAAAAAAATAGTATGCAAACTTGTAAATGGCACATAATGCCGTTTTTAAATTAACTTATAAATAATAAAATCTTTAGGCTATTTGTTAAAATATATTCAATTACACACTGGCTGTCATAGCATGTTTCATAACCGATTAATTTAAACATACATAATATAATTAAGACTAACAGGTTTAGTAAAATGTAATGAGTATAGGAGTAATATTTCGTGAAATGCTCCTCTAGATGTCATTTCTCTAGAGAACTAACAAGCTGTGGACACTGAAGACTTGCTGAGGTAAATGAAATGCTATATGACATTTTATTTCCATGCTGTTTTGTTTGTCTTTCCGCGGTTGAAACACTGATTGAGCAATTATATAAGGCATGAGATGTTCAGTCATGTTTATTTGCGTTTAAACTAGTAGTAAAGAGGAAGGATTGATCGCGTTCACTCACGCTCCGCTCTGCACTAGTCTTCTGCGCGTCACGACTCAGACACGGGAACCAGAGCTGATTGCAGCTGCTCGAGTCAGTGCTTGTGTTGGGTTTAAGTTATACCAGCACGTTTCTGAACCGTCCCAGAAGCAACCCTCCAAGGGGTTTATACAACGATCTCTCATGCCACATCAAAGACAGTCAAAACAGGATTTATTATAAAAAATTCCTGAAAAAAAATTAAAATACTGTATTAGTTCGGTACACATGCGTACCAAACCGAAAAACCTGTACCGAAACCAAAAAGACCCGTACCGAAACCACTGAATTTGCTTTGGGGCCCTATGCACTCGGTCACCCTTTTTCCCGACTAGTGACACCCCTATATATTAGGGATGTGCATCTCCATAACTTAGGCCGATACAATCCGTATCTCGATGCATAGCCAACGATACGATACAATGAAGTTACATATGAAGCAGATTGCAATACGATTCACCCATATTACGATGCAGTGCGATCCGATTCGATTCATGCAGTGCGATGCAATGGAAAAAATATGATCACATTTAGTTCTTTGGTTCAGACAGATAGCAAATTATAAATTAACTTGTATCTTCTTACTTCTAACACCTTGAGGCCTTTTTCATAAAACAAGTTTACCAAATAGGCCAGGCTTATTTCAGTTAGTCTGACTCATTGTCAAATGATTTGGTTCCATAAAGCAAATTTAACAAAGATCAACCTCAGTCACTGCTGGAAAGCTAACCTTGTCCAGGGCAGGCAAACTGCCAGGCTAAGCCGAGCTTCTCTAACAGTGACCAATAGGAATGAAATGATAATACCACTGACTCTCTCACATACTATTATATCCATGCAGCCTTTCTCTCTGGTTTTATGACAGCTGTACCTATTATAGTTAGCAGAACATTACAATCTAAAATTGCTCTTTCAAAGCATTAAAATCACTAAATTAAAAGTACATTTTAACTGCTTTAAGAAACACACATTAACTCATCTGAGCTTAGTGATTAGGACTGTATTAGCTTACATTATTGTATTAGCTTATTTTATTTACAATAGCTAGTCCCTTTACAGTTACTGCTATCATAAAAATACACTTATATGTTGGTTTAAAATTCTACAAAAGGCACATTTAATGTCCAACAACAAATATTTTAGCAAAATGTATATTTGACTCATAATTATTGTCTGTTTAGCACACATGCGCGCAGCAGCGCTCGTTCACTCTCATAAGACTCACCCACTCCTGACAGAAAAAATTATATATTTACATGACCTTCGAATATTTACAGATGAAAAATATACTTGTGACATGTCAGTTATGCACTGAGGAAAACACAACATCTCAAATGCATGAAATAGCACAAATATATTTGCTGTTTGCCGTGGTGGATCGATTTTATCCATGATCAATATTAAGAACTTATTCCCGGCTTTTCTTCAGAACTCCGTAGTGGATACGTCATATTCACGCAGCAGCAGTGATGACAGAACACGCTTGTGAAACGGTTTAGAGAGGAGAAATCTATCTACATATAAAATATTGGTCACTTTCTAAACAATAAAAGATCTACAAGTAATTATATAAATAAATATTTTTTTTACCAATGCAAGTATGTTAGGAACGATGCATCCCGATACAAATGCCAACTTGTATCCGATGCACACTTTTTAAACCGATGCATCGCATCATTAACTTTTTTTGCCGATCCACACACATACACACACACACAACACACACACACATATATATAAATTAATACATTTGTAATAATTGTGAATGCAATATTTACTTGAGAAAGAGCGTACAGTACAGAGCATTTCAGAGAAGGAAAAAGAGAGAGCGATTAAAAAGAGAGTAAACGTGTGATTTTTGTAGATTGCAAGAGTGCATATCCCTCACACACACACGTTCTTTCACACTACTGTCTCCTTTCTCTCTCGTGTCCTTCATGCCCTCCAGGTGACTGTTAAACTGCTGTTAAAAGACGCTCTTTGTCCGCCTCCATTCTTTCTCCCCCTCTTTCCCTCTCTCTCTCTTACACTCTCTCTCTCCTTTCACTAAAGAGACTGCAGCAGAATCTCTCTGGCATTTTCAGGCTGAAATGAGGATGATTGTGTTGGAAATTGAGCTCCAAAGCTCCATCAGTCCTGCTGCCCCAGTGCATTGTGGGAACGTGCATTGGCTCTCCTGTGGGCGCATGGATCAGGGATGTTATTCAGACATTGAAGGGGTTTTGTGGCAGGATTTCATGCTGTTAATTACAGATGTAATGGTGTGATTTTCATCAGGGCTCTGCTGGTTGCTTTTGTGAGCCGTTTGTGTGCCGTTACAGTGAATACCCAAAGGCCATACAGCCCTCGCTCTGCCAGAACACACACTGTGTTTGCAATAACATGCCGTCATACAAACTAACTTTATAGCACGTTATTTTTTCAATTGTATATGATATCGGTCACATTGTTTTGGTAGGTTTGTTGTTTTTCATAAGAATACAGTCAGGGTTGTGTTTTAATGTTCAAGTGAAAAACACTTTCAGCTACACTGTTCAGTCATTTTGAAACTTGTGACATTATGTGTTAAGAGATGTATGTTTCCTGTGGAAGTCATTTAACATCTTTAAATAATGAAAGGTCTTATGTTTTTGAATACATATTCTGAGATGTCTGCTAAATCCTGATATGGGAATTTGGAGACTTTTGCATTGTGGGGAAAATTTGTTTATGGATGGATGAATAGATATGTAGATGGATGGATGGATGAATGTTTGTAGATAGGATATACAGGTGGATAGATGGATGATAGATATATAGACCGATTATGGATGGATGGATAGATAGACTAATGAATGCTATACAGATAGTCCAGGAGGACTTGAAGGCAGCATCTCTCTCTGGTCCTCTGTTTACTGCAGTAATTCACATATTTCAGTGTGGCATCTAAAACACTTGTGTAATCCAAACCCTGATTTCCCTGTCAAACACCCTGCTAGCGTCTGACACAAGGTGCTTTTGACATGATGTTGGCTAGAGGTGATTTAGTTTAGGTTTTTATTTCGACTCCGTGTGTAGGAGGACAGTTTTCCTTTGCATTGCTACCACATTTGTTCATCTGTCTCAAGCACATTTTTCTCAAAGAATACATTTTTTTCTCATTGCAATAAAAGACGCAGTAGCGCAGTCACACCTGTAATTCCCATGGCAGAAGTTCTGCTGCTTTTGCTCACCAAATTTCCCTGAATATAAAAGTCTGCCGGATGATGAAAGCTGGTGTAACGTCACAGATGCTGATGGTCCTGCTCAACAGGCTTCCGAACGAGCGTCTGATTACAGCTGGAACTTTGTGATTTTCAAATGATGTAAGTAAAAGTAACAGCGTCTCGGTTTGATCAAGAGAGAGCATGAATTATGACTTTTATTGTTGAGCGGCATAGAGAAAAGAAAGGGAGCGAGAGAGGAGCAGGTGTTGGGCTGAGTTAGGAATTTCTGGCTGTGGACTAGGTTTTGTTATGTGTGTGCTTCCTGGATGCTCCAGAGAACCGGATTGTTCCTGGAAGAGGAACAGAAGGTGGTATTGTGTGTGTCTGTAATCTCCTTACCTGGATCGGCGTTCCCTGAACTCAACACAGTCCCCAACCTCTCTCTCTCTCTCTGTGTGTGTGTGTCTGTCTGTTTGAGTCTGATAACTTTGTGGCATATTACAGTATTTATTTGTGCATGAGTGCTTTGTTAGTTGTCATTGATATTCTGTTTTCATTCAGACTGATTGTTGAGAACAAGATGGCCAGATCCACAATCAAGAGCAATTATGTTGTCAGCTCTGTCATTAATCAGAAACCATCTCTCTTTCTTTCTTCATCTCTAAATTCTTCAAATAAACTCTTCATCGATCATTCATCAAACTACACATTCCTGTTAAAAGTGCAGCTTTTTGAGATGTAAAAAATGAATTGAAATAAAATCACTTCAGCCTTATTTTCCACCTTTAATATAGTATAACGATCATACTATCAATGCTACCAAATTGAATGGTTATCCATGTTCATTAAAAATACTTCATTTATTTAAATTATTAACACTTCAATAAATATTACCATATATTTAGCAAATTATCATTTTTAAATAAGCACAACAATTGTAAATTATTATATTAAATATCAGCTTAAAAAAACAATAGAAAAGTTAAATGTTACATAATTTATATTGCTTTTCAAAAAGAAAACAATTGTTGATAATATTATTTGAAAAATGATAAAAAATACAATGTATGTGTGTTTCCACAGCTCTATGGACTATATATAGATGTGTGTTTGTGTGAGTGAAGCCTGCTTTTCTCTCTTCTGTTTCAGTGTCTATATATATACCCTGAAACAGAAGAGAGAAAACCAGGCGTCAAGTCAGTTTTGCGTCAGCATGAAGAATGTTTTGTATCTCTAACCAGTTCCTGTGGAGTTCCAGTTACAATTGAACTGGTGTTGGAGAGATCTGACAGGAAGAGAGGCAGGCGGGCTGTCGGGGAGCCCGTCATCTCCCCTGGAAATGAAAATACTGCCTCTCGATTGTCATCGTATGTGCCCTTTGACCTTTTAATCTCCTAGAGCTAATGTATGTGCTGTAAATATACAGACTTGTGGGAGGGAATCAGGGACTTTAACACAGGTTAAACTCTCTCAGATTGAGGCCAGCATTGAGGAATGCTGAGTCCACAGTGTGTTCGGTTTATCAAATACATCCTTGTGCAAACATATTACATTCCCGGCTTATTCTGAATGTGTGAGCTATATCTTCTAATAGCTTACTGACCTGTCCAATATGCCCTATCAAATCCCTGTCCGCAAAAATTCTGATATGCCATCAGAAAGATTTATTTTACGTGTACTTTGGAGGAAATACATTATATTAACAGACACAAATGCAGTGTTGGTCTACACGTATGCGACCTAGGTTACATTAGTATATAAGTATAAACTAGTGTATTTTGAGATGTTTTTGACACGTCCAGGAAATCTGCTCCTGTTTTCTTGGTGAATTTCACATTGAGCAGCCTGGAATGTTTGCTCAAGGGGAAATATTCCTCTTCCTGCTCTGTTATTTTTCAACATGAGCCGGACACGTATTTTGAAAAGTCAGTGGCTCTTAGATCACAGATTGTCCTCTGAAAGGTTTTGTCCAACACTGTCTCTGTACTAAAGTGGACGGCCTCAGCATTGGGAGGGACAGCGGTCGTGACATCGTCCAAGTCTACACAGCTGCGCAATTATAAAGTGTTTGTCTGTTTTGAGTGCAAACCTATCGTCTGTCTGTTGATCAAGGAGTCTGTAAATATTAGGCAGTGGAAATGTGCATTTAGTCTGCGGGGAACTGTTTTCTTATTAAACGAGTGCTGGCCTCTTTTCACAGCGAATCTTATACATTTCTAATGCAGTGAGCATCACTAACAGCTGTTTCTCTCCAGTAGCCAAGAGAGAGAATCTACACACCTCCTGTCAGCATCTGACACCTTGTACTTTAAGTCAGGCCAAAGTATCACATAAATAGAAGTCGACCAGATGAAATGTGAAAATTATAACTTTTTGCAGTTTTAAAGCTTGAACTAGAGCTGAGAAAAATAAAATTGCTAATTTCCCTCAGGAATTTTTTTATATATATAAATTATATTATATTAGCAATTAGTGATAAAATACTAAAATAGTATATAAAATAAATAAATGTACAAATATTTGATATATATATAGTACAATTTACATATGTTAAAATTTGACATTGTCAGTGCCGGTAGCCTTGTGGGCAGCGTGGCGACTTACAGTGCTGTTGCGTTGCGGGCGTCCCGAGTTCGAATCCCAACTTGAGGAGCTTTCCTGATACCACCCCCCTCACGTCCTGTCTCATCTACACTGTCCTATAACAATAAAGGCCAAAAAAAACCACAAAAATGTCCATATAAAGACTGCAAATAACAGTTTATTTAATTTATAAATGAATTTTCTCATCATTTTATTAATGGTAGTTTAATGTGTGTATTGAACACAGTCAAATAACATAAATGAATGTTTAACACACATCTCAATCCCACAAGAGGAGCTGGAAATCTCTGAGTATTTCTGAGAGAGCTGGATTGCTGAGGTCTTCAGTGAGACAGACGCTTCAGATGAATGTGAATCAGGAGGATTGGACAGCACTCATCAGCTCATCTGGACCTGAACTCTGACAGACAATTTCGATCAGAGTTTGGCTCACTCTATCAAGTAAAGCTCTACCATGCTGCTCAGAGCCGTCAGACTATCGCTAACTAACAGACTTTCTCACTTAGATACTTAGATTTAATGTTTATAACAGTCTTGATTTGCCTAGGAATCTAATTCTGGATCCATAATTGCATCTTCAAACGAACTCGTACGACTCTTTTGAAAGAGAGTTAACTCTCTCTTGTTGATAACAGTAATATTTTGTGAAGATGAGCTAAACTGACAGGCTGTCAATCATTCTTACATTTGATCTCTTATCGGTGCAGTGATTGCTGTTGGCATGGCGATGGTGACGCGTCTCTAATTGAGCTGAACGGGAATCTGGTTTCTCCTGCGCGATTGCTTCTGTCACACGCTTGTCAGGGGTTTAAATTAGATTGACGGGCTCACGAGCCTTATATATGTGTGTAGTCTCTGGGATCCCCTTTGGTGTCATTTACATTTTGACGAGGATGCTCTCCACTCGTCTGTTTTTCATGTAAGAGTGATTCAGAGAAAATCAATCATATTTCGTAAAGCAAAATTGAGTCACAGCCCCTATTAAAAGCAGAGACGGAAAGGCGGAGACTCTTATGAATATTGAATGAGGTTCTTGCTCAGGTGAGGAGGATCAGCCAGTTTGTCTCGTAAGCTGATCTCAGAGCAGCAGGGCATGTTTTACCATGTGTTCTGGAGTCAGTGTATTCGTCCACCCGTCTGTCTCTCTCATTGTGGCAGGAATCACAGCAGATCACAGAGACTCTTTAATTTGCGTCTGTGATGTAAGAATGGAGAGGAAGAGGTCTTTGAAATCGTGGCGGTCTCAGTTGCTGGGCTATTCACTGCTGTCAGAGTTGAAGGAACAGCTTTTATATATATCTGCACTGCCTTAACACACAAGCGCACACAATATTCCCTTTTTCTCTCTCTGTACATTTTTTTCCCCAAAGCTCTCCACCCCTCGTATCTTCTAGAGGAGTGTTCCCAAGAGACTCTTTCCTCATCCCGGTTTCTTCTTTTATTTCTGTAAATGTCACATCTCTTCTCTGTCCCTTTACAAAACCATTTTTTGTCTTTGCTGCTCCGCTCCTTTGTTCTCATTTCTCTCTCATCCATCCATTCCTTTGCAACTCATTTTCTCTCCTTTGTGTGTGCGGATGTAGAATGACTCATTTCTCATGCGCATAGTGAAAAACATCACACCTGAAAACAATAGACATAAACACAAGCACTCGCTTACTAGCACTCTTCATATATCGTTCTCTCCATCTCGCTATATATATTATTCTCTCTACATTGTACCAGCATTCTCTGTACAGTATCTATAATAATATTCTCTTATCATTCTCCTTCTGTAGAGTATATGTCTGTCATTTTATCATTATATCATTTTCTATTTCTAAATATTGTTCTGTTGTTCTCTTGATATTTAATTCTGTGCACAGTACCTATCATAATATTCTCTTTTAATATTCTATATCATTCTCTTTCTATAGAGTATCTCTGTCTGTCTATCTGTTGATCTATCGATTTATCTATCTGTTGTTGTTTCATTTTATCTTTATATACATTGTCCTGTCATTCTCTATATTTCTCTGTACTGTATATACCATTTTGTCATTCTCTCTCTGTTCGATGATCTGTTATGTTTTGTTATTTTTTGTTCTGTTTATCAGTTGTTCTATCATTCTATATATCAATCTATCTTTTTGCACATTATTCTTTCATTCTCTATATAACATACTGTCATTCTCTATAGAGTATTTATCATTGTCTCTTTCGTTCTTTCTGTTGTTCTTTCTCTCTGTTCTCTCTATTTATTGTATTATTGTTCTCCAACTTTTAAAACACTTTCAAACAAGGATTTACATTTACCCTCATAGTTTGCTTTGATTTTCTAGTTTAAATGTATAATTATGTGATATTACCCTGGCATGTAATTGCTGTCAGTCTTTTCATAGGAGAAGTGTAAATATCAGACTGTTTGTGTGTGTTGTCATATGAGAGTGCTTCATGTAGCAGTTGTTTAATCCAGATCTACTCAACAGGAAGCCTCTGGTCCTGCTGTTCAATAGACCATTGAAAAGCTGTGAAACTCTCCACAAGTACCTGAGACTATCTTTCATTCGCGTTTCCTTTCTCTCACACGCTTGCGCATTCTCTCTCTTTTTTCTCTCTAGTAGACCATTTCCTCTTTCCCTCTCTCCTTCTCTCTCTCTCTAAGCTCTTGGGGCGGGCCAGAGTCCTTTCAGTCTTCAGATTTCATTTCAGGTCTTTTATCTCTAGAGGACAAAGCAGCCCACTGGCCCTTATCAGACACACGCACACGCGCACACACACACACACACTCTCTCTCTCTCTCTCTCTCTCTCTCTCTCTCTCTCTCTCTCTCTCTCTCTCTCTCTCTCTCTCTCTCTCTCTCTCTCTCTCTCTCTCTCTCTCTCTCTCTCTCTCTCTCTCTTTGTCCAGAGAGAGCTGTCAAGAGCTGTTTGATGGACTGAAGGATGAAGACCTGCCTCTCCATCCTCCTCTTCAACAGATCTGTCACAATCAAACACGCACATCTACAGCCACGGGCAGGTTCTGCTCAACTGTAGGAGATCTTTTAGTGTTCAGTGATGGTGAAACTGTCTTCATTGATTTATGTCAGAGCTTCGTGTAAAAGAATCATATTTTATGATCAATCCTTACATTTTTTGTAAGGCCACTTACACAGTTGATAAAGGGTTTTCCTGCCAAAAGAGGCATAATTTATTTTTTCAGGACCATTTTCTTTTCTCTGTGACCCTTAGAATAAAAAGCAGTTTTTTTACTGTACCTTTAAGCGCTTTGAAGACGACCCATTATGATTGTCTAACCTGGATTAGCATTTACCTACAAATCAGATGTGATCACAGGTTTTTATTTTTATAATCTGCAAATGATGTTTTGATGTCAACCATTTTTGTTTCTGTTAATGGTTTTTGTGAACTGCGGAGGAAGCTTTGTGTGAATTTAGAGTAAGTTATGATCAATATACACATACTTGGAATGGGAAATTAACCTATTTTTGTACAAATTGAATTTCAAATAAAACCGAAATATTTAGGACATCGACAGCATGCTGTTCGTGGCAAACAAATGGAAAGACGCTATGTGGAGGTTTTTGAAAATGATTGAGCAGCACACACACACATTCCACCTATAAGACCAATATGTGCTTTTATGAATATCTGCCCTTACAGCATAAATCACCATTAACATCTGAACATGTGTGTGAGTGTGTGTCAACACACTGGCTCATTACACACAGAGCTCATGTATGTCATATTCGGATGCAGATCTCGCATGTCTATTTTTACACGATTGCATTTCTGGATTGATCTGATAAGACGTCAATTGTGGGGCTCTCGGCGCCAAAAGCTTTCTTGCTGAAGCTGATAAAGATGTCCAGAGCCAAAAGTGACAACAGCATGTGGTTGGCATGGTAACAGGGTGTGTGTTTATATATGTGTGTCTGAGAAAGTCAGTAGGTCAGGCTAATGAAAAGCCTCGTTAACAGGAGAGGAGATGATTAGGGCTTTTACACACAAACCCATCTGAAACAAAAGAGGTGGAGACAGAGTTTTACGAGTATCAGGATGCTTTCACAGGGCTGAAGTTAATGGTGTGACGTTACTGCAATCCATTCACTGTTATTGCCTCTGTAGTCTCATATTAAGTATAGTTTTTACTGTTATAACTCATCTATTTCATAATGTGAAGCTCTCTTTTGGACTAATAGCAAGCTCTTTTTAATTGTATTTCTTATGAAATATGTTTTGCTTTGCATTTACCAAGTTTCAAATTAAAACAAAATACAATAAATCGAGATGAATTAGTTAATTTGTCAAGTATTTAATGCAATGATAGGATTACCACGTTGTTATTTAATTTTCTAATATTTTTAGTAGAATTTCCTGGAAAAATACACTTTTGTTTAAATGTTAATGCCAGCAAAAAATTTTTTTGGGAAAAGGTTTTTAAAAAGCTCTCTATTTCTCTGTTAAAATAGAAATATTTTGACATCATAAAAGTATTTAATAATAATAATAAACTTTATTTTATAAAGCGCCTTTAAAAACAACTTCTCAAAGCGCTGAACACAATGTAATCAAATACAAATAAAAAGCAAAACAAAATCAATAAAGCAAATGTAAGTAAAAAAAAAATGTCTTAAGTTGAATTTCAAAACCAGCATAATTCTGAACTTCCCTAAGTTCAAGAGGCAGAGATTTCCAAAGGACAGGGGCATAGAAAAAGAGAAAGCCTTGTCACCCATAGATCTTGATAGACTGAGAAGAGCGCAATCTATGACTAGGAGTGTATGGATGCAACAATTATGTGAGGTAATGAGGTGCCAGGCCATGTAATGCTTTAAAAGTAAGCATCATACTTTTAAAATCCACTCTAAACCTGACCGGGAGCCAGTGCAAAGATTCTAACACTGCCAATCCTAGTCCCAGTTAAAATCCTGGCGGCTCAATTTTGTACGTATTGCAACTTAAGTGTAGATTTAGAAGCTCCGGCTAAAAGAGCGTTACAAAAGTCTAACCGTGAGACGACAAAGGAATTTACCAGCATTTCCGCGACTGTGAAATTTTAAATAGGCAAATTCAAGGTGCTCATGAGGATTTGAATGCATATAAATCTGCGTATCGTCGGCATACAAATGATAATGAAGGCCAAGCGATCTTAAAAGGCAACCTAAAGGTGACAAATAAATGTTAAAAAGTAAAGGGCCTAAAACAGACCCCTGAGGGACACCAGTTGAGACAGAGATAATTTCGGACCTATAACCACCCATAGAAACAAACTGGAAATGGTCAGTAAAATAAAAGTCTTTACTGTCACTTGATTTAATGCATCCTTGCAGAATAAAATATTTCTTTAAAAAGTATATAATAATTATATCTTGATATACACTAATTTCTGATAACAAAAAAGTACTGATATATAAGATATATAGACACCAGTGTTAATTTTGACAGCTATTTTTTTTTGTTTTAGTCATAGTCTTTTGACTAAAATGCCATTTAGTTTTAGTCATCTGAATTGTTTTTAGTTTTAGTCTAGTTTCAGTCGACTAAATATCATAAGATTTTAGTCGACTAAATCTACAGTAAATTTAGTCGGCTTAAATCTAATGGGTTTAGTTACAGTGCATTTATTAATAATTGCTCTAAAATTTCCAAACTCATTATATAGGTTTGATATTAAGGTTTTATGGTGATAGACTGTGATTTAACTGCGGTGACACACAACATGCCTTTGTTAAAATTAAATAAAACCACTTCTCATAAAGAAAAAGAACCTGTTCTTCTTTTTAATGAAATACCAATGGTTATATCTGGCTAATTATGCGTTCTTTATAACAACTTGTTTACCATATTCTTCATTATTAAAAGCAGACATATTTATTTCTTTAAATAAATTTAGATTAATCTTTAGAGCTACTAAAGTGATGCAGTGAAGAGTAGTGATTGATTTTCTGTCTTTTGTTGCTTGATTACATCAATGACTTGGACAATAGCAACTAACTGAGGCTGCTGTTCCTTTAAAACCGAATGCACGGATGCAATGTACTGATACATGTTTTCCCTACTGTTTACGTTCACTGAAGACATAATCAACTGTGTTTACGTGAATACTCGTCAAAACGGACATTTCGACATCATTTTGTGTGTAATTCTCCGTTCACGCGCTGTGAGGCGTGCTTTCTGTGTGTGTATGCTTCAGTGTCTGCGCTCAGAAAACCGGACCGAATTGAGTTCTCTCTCACGTTGTCAGATTTCTTACTCCCACATATTGACATTTTTTTACGTTTTATACGCCGTGCAGCAAGTGTATTTTAGCTTATGTCCCACCGGCTGGTTCATATGTTCGCATTTAACCTCCTATGCAGCAGATTCGTTCTGAATGAATCTCTTCCCAAATCGTCCCTCCCTAACATTTTCGTCTCGTTTTTAATAGTTGATCAAAATTTGTAATTTGTTTGTTAGTCATATTTTTTGTCATTCAAAAAGAGTGTTTGTTCGTTATCGTCTCGTTGTCGTCAGTGAAAAAAATTTGTTGATGAAAATTGACAAGTTATTCATCAACGAAATTAACACTGATAGACACTCAAATTATTTGTCAGTTTAAAATTAGGTATTGCAACACCGTTCTTGAACATGTTATCACAATTTAATTTCATTGCATTCATTGCAGATACATTTGTAAAAATGGATTTTTGTTATTGGTGATGCATACATTTTTTGTTGCATTAACTAAAACTTGGCAGTCGATTTCTAGTTCCCAGGATGCTTTGTTTGTTTGGATTGTTAGAATAAATGGTACAATTAAGTGTTGTTTTATTTTTGGGGTTATGTTGTCTCATAGAGTAAAGCTTGGGCTTAGCTTGAGGATACAAGGGTACATGATGCATTTTGCTGTGCATGAGCATTTACAGTGTACCAAAAATTGGTACATTGATTAGTTTTGTATGTTAGCTCTTCCCATACATTACATGAAATAATAGGCTGCAAAATGTTCAAGTCTACATGGTTTGGTGATTTGATTTCAGCCAGCTCTTGTTACTTTTGTATGTTATATGTTTAGCCTGAGAATTCTGGCTGTGTGACATAAACACACTCTCAACACATACCTCTCTCTCTCTCTTTCTCACACACACACTCTCTCTCACCTCTTCAAAATGCCCTGTTTCTTTCACTAATTACACATTCAGAATTAATTCACAGAAATGTCCCTCTTGAGTGCTAATTGTTGAACCTGAGAGGCAGCATGCAGCTCTGGACTTGTTCAGCGTTTTCACCTGGCTGTAATTTAGCTCAGGAAGTGTGTGTGTGTGTGTGTGTGTGTGTGTGTGTGTGTGTGTGTGTGTGTGTGTCTCAGGACAGGATCCTCGTAGGTTTGTTTGCTTGTTTTCTTTATTTGTCTCTGAAGAATCCAACCCTTTATTTCAGCGGCCCAGAAGCCTAAAGTGTGGCGATTTATTAATCTGCAGAATTCTGCATCGACCAGAGATAACACGCATCTAAAAATAACAGTTTTTGCAGTGTCAGTACCAACTTGCAGGTTTGTGATTACAAACAGGCTGGACAAAAAAAATCTAATAAAGAGTCTAATAATACTTTCAATTTAGTACAATTTTTAAAATCACATTATTATTATTTTTATTAAACAAAGATGTGTTAAATTGTTAAAAAATGACAGTAAATTCATAGAAAATGTTACAAAACTCCTTTGAGCATTTTCTATTCTTCTATCAAAGAATCCTGAAAAACTTTTAACTGATAATATCAATAAATGTTTTTTGAAGCACTCAAAACATCATATTAGAAAAAAATATGAAAAAAGGCTGAACATTTTTGCTTTGCCATCACAGGAATAAATAACATTTTAAAATATATTAAAATAGAAAACAGTTACTTTAATTGTAACTTTTGCTGTTTTTCATCATAAATGCTCTTTAGTGAGCATAAGAGGTAAAAGATATTTTGAACGGTGGTATATACCATTATTAATCAATGTTATTAACAAAAAAGAAAAACACTCACTGTTCCTAGTTAATTTCTTTGCTTCTGATTGTTAATTGTGTTGAAGCTGCATTTACCTAAATAAGAGCACTTGAACATGCCAATGCTATAATTCTGTTAATGTTTACATTGATTAAGTTAGGCTAACTTGAACAAATCAGTGTTTAGTCGTTTTTACGGTGTCTTTAACACTCGTTTGAGAAACATGGGCCTGCTGAATCTGCAATGACGGTGTAGAATGGACCAGTGAGAGATTTATTTATTTATTCCTGTCTTCTCTTCCAGTGAAGAAAAGAGTGTGATCCCTGACAGAGCTGGCATTTAAAGCCCACACACACACACACCGGCACTGATGACACTCGAGTGATCTCACATTTCCATCTCTCACACCACTGATCTCTCACTGACTCTGACTGAACATGAATATCTCACTCGGCCTCTCGTACGTCATAGAGCTTTCGTTACTTCTGATGATTATGAGAAAACATCGTATTGTTAGGCCCTCGTGTTGTTTACACATGAAACGCATCTTGTGTGTAACTCAGAGGCCATAATGCGTCTATACGTGTGATGTGCTGACTAATCTTGCTGTGCGAGTGGCAGATCGGTTTAAATGAAGAAAATAGACTTTATGTAAGAGAGACGGAGCTTTGCGGCAGAGTTAATTCCTCCTGGCCGCATCCCAGACGCTCTGCTGAGTGGCACGCTGGAGCACCTCCCAATTCCAGGCCTCTGCATTTTGATTAATCCAACGAATTATACCAATTACACTCCACCAGGGATCCGAAAAAAAAAACCCAGTGAGCTGTGAATTCAAACAACCAGTGGCATCCAATCGGTCTCCTAGGCTGGCTCCGCTCAGCTCTGGTCATCCGAAATGGAATTAATTTTGGTTTTCTTGCTCTAAACGTCGGTATTGTTTAGGACAAGACAGACTCATGTAAACTAACGACTCTTAAATACTATCGCTTCCTTTTATCTGTGTCAGAGGTTCATCTCGGCATCTCCCTCGAACAAACAAGAGTGCCAGCGCCGATATTCTTCATTACAGATGAGCTGATCCACTGTGTGCCTTTTAAAAGCGACGGCACACACACAGTGTGTAGTCTGAGTGCCCACCAAAAGCCTAATTAAGTTTAATCAATGCTACTTTATGTTGCGCTCGCATGCGATTCACTTTAAATGTTCAGCGCCGTCTGATTCATCTGGAGGGCTGCTCCTGCTCAGTGCTTTTGAAAAGCGCCATTGAAATTCTAATGCAATTACAGAAAGACTGAATGCACAGATGGAGTATTCTGCTCTTCCTTAGTTTTTTCTCTCCTATTTTCTCCACTTCCCTCTTTTTATTCTCATCTCTTCTCCACTTGGCTCAACCTCTCTTTTTCTTCTCTCATTTTCTTCTTTTCTCAGCTGTCTCATCTTACTGTCTTTTCTCCACTGTGTCACATCCTCATATTCCCTTCTTTTTGTCTTTTACATAATTTTCTTTTCTTGTTATTGCCTCCTGTTTTCATCTCTCCTCTCCCCTCTTCTCATTGTCTCGTCTCCTCTCATTCTCCACTTTCTCTTTTTTTCCACTCCCCTCTTCTTATTCTCATCACTTCTCCCCACGTCTCATTCTATTGTCTCCAATATTCTCAATTTCTCCTCACCTCTCTTCTTATTTCCTCTTGTCTCATCTCACTCTCATTTTCTGCTTTTCATCTACTCTTCTTGTCTCCTCCTTTCCTCTCTCTTCCTTTTCTCATCTCCTCTCTTCTCCCCTCATTCTCATTTGATTTCTTCTCACATAAGTCTCCAGTTCTCATCTCATTCTTTGTTATGCTTTCTTCTCTCTTCTGCTCTTCACAGCCTCTAAAATATCCTCAACTATCCCCAAATGGTCTGTTTCTCTAATCTGGAGTCAATCCTCTTTCTGTTCATCATCTCCCTTCTATTCAAGCGTTAATTTATTACATATTGTGTTCTATTTAAATAAGCCTCTCATCTCCGATGAATAAACATGTTGGATATCTGTAGCTGCCGGCGACCTTCACAAAAGCTGTGCATTCAAAAGAGACTCCAACCCGAAAAGAACCTAATCAGAACTGTGAATGTGCATTTGGCGAGGAGCCCGGCCATTCCACGGTCCTTTAATGATGCCCATCTTCGTCTTTGTGCTGTAGAGGAATGGCAATGTCAGATGGTGAATCTGTGGGGTCTGGCACATGTGCGGCAGGGGGTTTTGCTCTCAGGAGAGTCAATCTTGTAGAATTGGAGTTGGAAATCAAAGGCACATCATGCAGCAAGGGGAATGGCATTTTCATAAACGTATGTTTGAATGTGAGCTAGTCTAAAAGCAGACTACCCATACTCACAGAACATCACTTTCTACCTTATATTCACATTTAAACATTTGCTTTTAGCCTCCATTTATTAAACCGATAGATCTCTAAACTGTTAGTAAATCTACAATGTACAGTAACAGAGCTGCTACTGAGGTATAATTTCTGCTACTTTCCCTCATTTTCTTTTCCTTTCTTTTTTCTCTCTCGCTCATGCTCTTGGGAAGGAGACTTGCTTAAATGAGAGGTAGGGCTGTGTGTGTCTGGAAGTAGGACACAGGAATAGATGGCCTGTGCTGTTAGCTGACCTACATTGAGACACAGACAAAATAGTTTCCCAGCATTCTTTGAGACACCTCACCTGCAGAACATACATGCATTTGCATTTTGCTTTTGCATTTATGGCCCTGACAGATGCTTTTTTTACCAAACCAATTCAAAGCCTATGCACACACACACACACACACACACACACACACACACATGTGTGAGTGTGTGTGTGTGTGTGTGTGTGTGTATTGTGTGTGTATAACATAAAATTCACGGTGGTTCACAAAATTCACGGTTCGGTTCGATACGACACAGTGGTGTCACGGTTCGGTACGTTTTTGATACGGGGAGCGGGACAATTGGTCATGTCGCAATGTTGGAAATATTTCTGAAACCAAGGGCGAGCGCATATCAAACAAGCACGCATTTGCAAAGGGTAGCACAATGAAAATGAACATCCTAATTATGCTGGTGAACATCCTAATCAGTGGTAAAGCAGAAAGTGAAAGAGCGTAATGACGGAGGGCGACGCCTCTTAGACTACGAGAGACGAGAGACGACTAACATGCTGATAACGGTATAGCTTATAGCTGTTTTCATTTATTTCCTTTATATTTCTCTTGTGGCCCGTACATACTGAAAAAAAGAGAAGAAATGTATTTTGTTGAAAGTCTGTGCTTGAAATAAAAGCTTTTTTTTTCATTGATTTTTATTTATGACTGCAGTGTTCATATTTTAATTATAGGTCTATAATTCATTGTAGGTAGCCTATAGCCTAATAATTCTTTTTTAAAAGATCTTTAAAAAAAAAAAACATATTAATTGAGGAGTAAATAGCCTAATCTTATCCTCGCAGCGCGTCAGTTATGCGGTAATTATTCAGAATCAGAATTTAGAATCAGAATTATTGTGGGGCAAATTAATTGTACCTTTAATTTAAAAATAAAAGTAACTTCCTAATAATAATAAGCCAAATAAAAATAAGAATGTATTTTTATGTACATTAATTGGAAATGCCAAATTAGTCTAACTTTCTCAGTTGGTCGCACGAGCACATAATTTGGCCTGCTGTTTTATTGTTGTCGTGCTTTTTAATAAAGAATAATAAAGAATCCATCTTTTGTTATAGTCTTAAAAAGTGAAAGGTGAATAGATGTAACCAAAACAGACAATTATATTTTCTTGTAAAACGTGACTAAAGATCATGAATTCAAATTCAAAAGTGAAAGCATCTGAAGTCCGGCTTATAATTTAGCAAAAGAGGAATTCCCTTCACAAAATTCAAATCACAAATAATACCAATGACGAAAAAGCAACTTTCGTTACCATATAAATATAAACTATGATAAAAGTTCATCAGCATGCATTGATTTATCCCATGTTGTAGCAGAAAAATTATTATAATAAAATTGCGACCAAATTATGTGCTCGTGCTGTCAAACCGAGGTAAACGGCAAAGATAAGCTTTTTAAAATGAAAACAAAAAGAAAAGCAAAACTAAACTGGCTGTCGGTGACCGTGCTTGCATTTTTTTCCACAAGAATATCAACATGTTCACCTTCTCTGGATTTAAGAAACTGACTTTTACTTTACTTTAGCGTGACAACCAAATCCTCCGTCCGCTATAATTTTTTCAATATTCACATCGTTTTTGCCACGCGCTGCGCGTACCTTCGGGCTCGTGCTGACACGCCGTGTATAAACAGGCTCTTCACCCGAACCGCTCGCTCGCAGTGAAAGCACCTCTCTTCACGTGATCAGTGCAGTGACTCTTGATACAATGTGCTGCGGCTCTGCAACACTGCATGGAGCAGACGCTTTAGAGCAAGCTGCGTTGTTGAGCGCAGTGGCACTGATATTTCACACAATTTAAGCTTTTATTTTCCAAACATAATAGATTAGTCCAACGAATCGTTCGGTTTGTAATGCGTACCGAACCGAAAGCCTCGTACCGAACGTTTCAATACGAATATGCGTATCGTTACACCCCTAATATATATAAACTCACACTTTATATACCCTGCATTTTATTTTAATTTAGAATAAGGAATATTTGTTTTGCATTTGGTGTAAGTATGCTTCACTACAGCTATGAAATTATATTAGAATATTAAATATGAAAAGCAGTAGCATATTAGACCTCTTTAAAATAATCAAGCTCAGACCTATTCAAGAGGGCCAAAAAGTGATGCCAGTGAACATTTTTGGTTTGACAGTGGGCTTGGATATCTTTTTGGTCCACTTTAGTCCTCTCTCTTATTTTTTTCCCTTGAATCTTAAATATTGTTGACCACTGCATTTTTAAATCATACTATATATTTGGAGGCAAATATCAGCTAATTGTATTAGATGAATAGTGTTTTCAAAAAAATTACATTAATCTTATTTTTTTTTAATCTACTCTCAGCCTTGGGCTACATCCATTCATATACACTAGTGTTATATCTGTAAATTTCATAACTTTCATATGGTATTGCAAGGTGGTCTGGTTAAACCCTTAAGCCTTAATTTGCACAGAGCACTAAAGGAAGACCTTTGAAAGGGTTTCTAATATGCTCATTCTTTCATCTGCATAGACAGAATAAGTGTCTCATTTCCTTTAGTGTGTGTCATTATTTTCTTCATGCAATTATATGTTATACCTGTAACAGGCCAAGATATTTGGCATTTTAATGTGAAAGTAAAGTAAACGCTGCACATTGTAAAGCAAACTGAACTCAGGCCACTTTTTAAGATCCAAGTTCGATTCCCTTCAAAATTCATTTGCAGCACTCATTTATGTCACACTTTCAGACCCCTGAAACTTTTGTGTAAAAGTACAAAAACATGGAAGGAAAAGCTGTCACTTTCAACAATGTAGTTTTCAGTGAGAGAATCTAGAACATGCTGATTCAACCGGACAGTATGGAGAGCCAAGATGAACTGAAGCAATCATTAAATTTAAAGGGAATTTGCAAGCAGGTGGCCACACACACACAAGCACACATTTCCTGAAAGCAAGGCATTCAGTAAATAAAACTGATAAAGCAGTTTTATCTTGCACCAGCTTAGATGCACACAAACACGCATCTGTGTACACAAAAAATACAGTAGTTAATCCCATGAATGACATTTCACATTAATTTTGAACAACATACTGAAACACTGCTCAAAACAAGCATCGGTGTGAAACAGGACAGTGTCTTGTGCGTGGGTTTGTGTGTATGTGTTGAGTAAACGTCTCTGGAAGCCGTTATTTATCTATGTTCTGATCTGAGCTGATGCAGCTATCCTCTTTTAATGGCTTGGATTCACTGGAGGGTTTTCAGGTGAAAAAACACCCAAGGCTTTCTCTCTCTCTCTCTCCTTTTAATTGGCTGTAGGGGCCACAGGTCTGATGTTGATGAAGTCAATGGAGCCGACGGCCAAAAGCACAGTTAATACTCTCAGGCTGTGAGGGGTTTGAGGAGCTCATTGCAGAGGATTCCTCGGAAAACATTGCAGGGATTGATTTGGTCCCCATTGCTTTGATTTGTGCTTTTGTTTTTATTAATAAAACAGTCGTTACATGCCAGAGTAACAACACTGACAAATAACCTGACTCTCTCTCTCTCTCTCTTTCTCGTAGTAATTGGTCTCTTTCGACGTTCTCAGACAAAACACTCGTTACGTCAGCGTTTTGTTCTGAATGGAGCTGTCTGCCGCCACGTAATTAATTTATATCTGCTGCCGTTTTCTGCTCCTCCTCAGAAGATGCTCACTCTTTGTCTTAGTTATTTCCTCCAGTGTTGTGACTGCCTGTCTTCTGGATTAGATTGACAGAGAGGGTCATGGCTGTTATTTAGCAGCACATGTCAATCTGATACACGTCACGTGTAGGTCATGTACCTCCAGATCTGCAGGTGACCACCGCTGTGTGCTATTTCTGAACGCAGGACAGGACTAGGACCAGGCTCTTTCTGATTGGTTGTACAGCAGGCTGTTTGTGTGAAAAGGTCTTAAGGTTCATCAAGACATTGTATATTTAAAAGTGCATGCTAATTTCACCTATTGTTACATTCAGATTTGTATCTTGTTTTAAAGTTAAGTGTAATCTTTAGCAAGTCTCAAAAATACAAATGTTTCATATTGAAGTTATATCACACAAGCATGAATTCTGAATATCAGCACAGATGTTATTTGGTCTATAGGCATAAGACAGTCGTTGTTCCTTGGTGAATCAGTTGAGAAACTGATTAAGAGATTAATTCATAAAGATAAGTACTTGTTTTGTTCCTGAATGAGTCGCTGATTGAAATCTGAGAAGTAAATATTTGAGTGAAGTTGAGTTGATTCATTGATCTTCATAAAACAGTATAGGCGGAAAGTTTCTGCATAACATACTTATGGTGCGATTTTGAAGTGTGCCTCCAATGCAAAGTAAATAATTATTCAAAGGAAGTGCCTACCCAAATTATATAATTTAGACAGTCACTTGTTTAGTTCCTGGATGTGTCTGTGTTTCTTGATGAATTAGATGAGTGAGTGTTTCAGTGATTTATTCCTAAAGACATACAGTAAGTAGTCATTCATTTTGTTCCTAAATTAATCTGTGTTTGTGAACAAACCATTTGTGTAAATGATTCAGTGACTCACTCATAAAGAACAGTCACTTATTTAGTTCATGAATAATACATTCGTGTTTTTGAGTGAATTACATAAATAAATGACTTAATGACTCACTGATAAACAGTTACTTGTGGCCACCTACTGGCATAACAATGTAACCATCAGAAAGAGTCACTTCACAAACAGAAAAGTGGATCAATCATATTCCAGGACTGTACCTAAAGGTTGAATACTTGACAAGTTGTGATGCCTAAATTTACTCTTAGCATTTAAATTAATAGTTTTATTTTTAATTTATTTAGACAGCTTTTAATACACATCAGTCTGTCATTTTGCATATGGTTCTTGATCAGAAGGAGCTGCAAAGTGGACCAGACATTAAGTCTGGCTTTGTAAGACTATGCATACAGTATCTCAAATGTCCTCCTGCATTAGTGTGTGTGGTTCGAAACTAAACCCAACACCAGTTCTGCTCTGTCCTCAGTGCTGTTGACCCCTCAGTCCTGCAGTATGACCTCCATGATTCCTGCTGCGCTCACCCCCCCAGGGTCTCTTCAGCACAGCAGATGGCTAAAGCACCAGCCATCCACGGTTATTAAGACCAACAGCGTCCCTGCGGCTCTAAGGACAATCAACACCTCTCTCTCTTTCTCTTCACAACTTTCTCTTCACCTTAGACAATCTGCTTTGACTCCAGCACTCCATGTCCGCTGGCGCAGGTGGTAAGAGGTGTTAGCAGCCGTTTTCAGAGCGCCGCTCCGACTAAAACGCATCTCACACTTGCTATCCGAGAGCAATCAGCCCACGTTCGTCTTCCTCTCTCGGGTTACCAGGTTTCCTCCTCGCCACACAGCGCTAAATCCATTAAAATGCTAAATCAATGAGACATTAAGTGATCTTTGCATAAAAGCAGATTGTGCTGGCGGCGGTTAGATGTATTTAAAGTAGAGCACATCAGAGAGAAAGTTCCAGAAGACCATAATTTGCTCACATAAGATGAGGCAAGAGAGAAAGCGGCAGCAGTTAAAGTTCATGCGCTGTCAGACTCCATTTGAAAACGTCGACTCTCTCTCTCTCTCTCCCTCTTTTTAAATTGAGCTTAATGCTAAAGAACCCCCCACGAACATTTACAGAAACACACATAAGTTGGCCAGTGTGCTCATTAAGATATGAAAAAGATGACATCTGTTAAAGCACATCAGAGTGACGCTCAAAAACACACACTCGACATGGCTAATGGCAAGAGTTTAGTGTAAGTATAGTCAGATGGTGGAGAGAAATCTAATAAACACTGCTATGGAGATCCATTACACACACAGGATGATCTGTCTTATATTACACTGCATGGAGAGAAATCATTAGCATCCTGTTGGAAACATGTGGTGGGCCGTGTCCTCTGTCCTGTAATGAGAGCGACTTAAACCAAGATGACCACAGTCATAGATGAAGTTATAGTTCATGTAAATAACAAAAATAATATGCAAATATAATAAAATAAAAATAATACACCAAAAACTAATATCAGGCATTGTAAATGCTACAAATTAATTTAGGCATCACAACATTACAATGTACAGTATAAAAATGTGTATTCATTTTGAGATTTGCTACAGATTATATTTGACAATTTTATTAAATTATAAGTGTTTACAAACTAATTGAGTGTTAGATGGCAAAGGTAATATAAATGTAAAATTAGGAGAAAAGTCAGTGTTATGTTTCTTAACTAAAACTACCCACACACACTCACTGAAAACACACAGTACAAATAAACATTGTAACCGCAACAACAGCAAAGACATCATTGGAAAATGCTTGTAGACTTTGGGGTCACAATTTCCATCCCAAAGTGAGAATCATTTTCAAAACTCATTTTAGTTTAGGGATGTCCTGTTTACTTGCTCTACACTCTTGATATCTTACTAATATTTGGTGTTGAAAGCATGATTGTTCTCTCCGCAGAGCGATGAAAACCAACATGTGTACCTTACTCTTAGATTTAAGTTGGTCATTTTTAATTTTTTTGTGCACAAAATGCATCAGACGATCCAAATCTGAGACTAGCATCTGCATGTTTGATACCAGAGAGGCTTGTCTTGTTTCGTCCCGTAGCTGGATGAGTTTGCATAATCATTAAGTAAAACAGAGACATCAGCCTCAATTCTTTTCCAGATTCTCTCACATCTGTCTGAGCGAATGAAGCTCTGGGAGCCGCCACACCAGGGAACGGAGCGAACGCCACACTCGGCTGAGATGAGCATATGTTTCTTCTCTAAAGTGTTGGCCCTTCAGGGTGTGCTGAGACTTGGACGCCTCTGCGGTGTGTGTGTGCGCGCGCGTGATCGTATGCGAAAGCGAGTGGGTGTTTTGTTAACACAGAGGTCAGACTGTCCCAGAGCCAGACTCAGTTATCACAGCACTGCCCCCTTCAGACTCCTAATGGAATCGCAGGATGCCGTGAAGCCCGGGAGCTTGTCCAGATTTAGCAGCGCCTGGTTGTTGTGGTCACAATGTGACGTAAGAGTTCTCTAGAGAGCGCAGGTGTATGTGTTTCTCTCTGCCTGAAATCTGCAGTGACAAATGGCTCCTGATGGCTGATTTGTCGGCGGTCTTCTTCGTTTTCAAGATCCCCCTCCAGGCAACACACACACACACACACACACACACACACACACACACACACACACACACACTTACTTCTGCTCTCAATATTAGCAAACTGACAAATGCTGCTTCTACAAGAACAGAGAAAGAACAGAGAGATCGATGTTCAGACCAAAAGCAATGTGAAGATTTGAAGTGACATGAGCTAAAGTTCAACTTTATGCAAATGAGCAATGACGTGTGTGTGATCCGTTTCCTTTAAAGTTGCATACTGCAGTGCAACCAACAGCATGACTTCAGGCAATTCTATACGATTGGCTAACCTCTTTGCATATGAAAAGGACTACAAATGATCATCAAACACTATATTACAGTCCTGTGTTATGAGTGTGTCCTCTGTTTTTGAACAGTGTGTGCTTGTGTCATGTGGTCTGTTATCTCCTTATATCACTGGATCATCCACATGCTGCTACAGTCTGCTGTGCTTGACCTTTGACCTCATGCTTTTATTCTGACGCCCAGCTGACCGCTGGAGGAGAGAATAGCCCTGCGTAGATCTTTCATTTGTTAAAAGGTGGAGATAAGAATTAGGGTCAGGACAAAATGCAGCACTGCCTTTGAAAAATGACTCCAGTAGTTTTCTTGTGTGGAAGGCAAGAGATTTGCAGTTGTTTCCTTCTGTGTGTGCAGAACATTCAAAACAGCTGTTTCTCAGGAACTAAAAAATATTTTATTGCTCAGAGCATTTGATGTAGTGCTCCGTTACGTTTCATTTCAAGAATTTTAGGAAAAACATTGAGACACTTTTGAAATAGCCTTTATATTTATGTATTTAAAGCAACTAGATTTTTTTTTAAATAAAAAGTATTTATTATTTAACTTTTATTTATCCTTTTTATGTACAGTCATTTGCCCCCCCCCCCTCCTCATCAGTCAGTTTCAGTCAGTTTAGAAATAGCATGTTTCATAACTCATAACAGTGGTGTAGGTGTGAGTGTACAGTATGAAGAAAGCACATGACTCATTAAAGGTCTGCCTGATCTGTGCTAGACTACACAAATACACAAACACCAGCCATTAGCAGCATCTGAACACACTTTATGCAGTCTCATTCAATCAATCTTCCGCTTTTCTGTGAGTCTGTGTAGCACACAGCTCTTGTGAAATGATCAGAATGGTGTTTGTGTGTGCTGTGCGACTGAAAGAGCATCCTGTCTTTATAAACAAACAGTGAGTAAAGTGTTTATCTTCCTCTCTGGTTGTTTTCCTTTGTGTTCTCACCGTTGGCCTCCTCTTAACTCCCAGGAATAGAAAATCATTTCCCTTCGTGAGTCGCAGATTCGACAGCAGAGAAAAGCGTTTCTCTTTCTCTCATTATAATAAAAGCACTGCCAAATCCTTGTTAAGCCTGGATGAGCTGAAAGGGTTAAACTTCTTATTTCATAAATATGAAAAAAGAAGACGATCCCACGGTCAGAGACGGATTCAGGGATCTCCGGCCCTGCATTTACATTAAAACGGGAGCTTGTTATACGGTGAAATTTCAATGAAGGCACCGCAGAACGCATTTAATGAAATTCAGATGTGGCTCTATGAATCTCATTAACAGTCTTTGTGCTTTTCTGCTGTCCGATTTCCCCTCGTCTGCCCGCTCGTAAGAGAGATTTCATCAGCGCCTGGCTTTCAAAAAGACAATGTCCGTTCAGATCTGAACTCCCCACGCTCTCTCCTCTGATGGAGGCCGAAATCTGTCGGAGTTTGAGTTCAAAAGGCACACGACTGACTCTTCCTCTGTTTCTGTCTCTCTTTCTACAGGCTTCGGCTTCGTAACGTTCGAGCATGAAGACATTGTAGAGAAAGTCTGTGAAATTCATTTTCACGAAATCAATAATAAAATGGTAAGTGCTTTGCCCGTTTTCAATTTCTGAAGGTGATTGAGGGATTAATATTTGATTTACCATTTAGCAGAATCCTAACAGCATGCTGTTGTAAGCGCTGTGAGTGTGTGTAAACAGTGTAAAGTGTTGGGCAGTGGCCAGAAAGCGTGAAATTGTGTGTGTGTGTGTGTGTGTGCATGTGTGTGTGTGTGATAACATTTTGATCAGTCAACAAGAGTCAGAAACTTTCCCCTCTCTCCTTCATTTATAAATGCTTGCATCATGACTGATGGGGCTAAAAGAGGGGAGAGAGAGAGGTAACTGGCACATGTTGAGTTCATTAAATCAGGATTATCACCTCACAGACCGCCCAGTATTGGGCAGAACCAGCAGATGGGCCACCAATGTTGGCTTTCAGCTTGCAAATAAATGTTTTTCCTTGAAATTAGATTGAAAATACCTAGTCTCTGCCTCATACGGGCCACCCGTAGACTCGATAGGCAACATCTGATGTGCGTTGCATAGTCACTGGATTTGTCAGGTTCAAATTTGAAAGAGATTGTATAAATATCCAGTATTTGTAAATACTTTAAAAAGAGTTTTACTTTTACCCACCTTAAATATCGCATAAAATGTTTAGATGGCCATAATATTGCAGATAATCCTGGCTATGTGAAGCTATTTGAGAATGCTTGGGTTGACACTGTTTTTATTTATTTACATTCTTAGTGGTGGGGGTGTTACGTCCTGTGGACGTATTTGTAAAAAGTGCGCTCTTGGGAGAGTGATATATATGATATGTGACCCTGGACCTCAAAACCAGTCTTAAGCTGCTGGGGTATATTTGTAGCAATAGCCAAAAATACGTTGTATGGGTCAAAATGATCGATTTTTCTTTTATGCCAAAGATTATGTTCCATGAAGACATTTTGTACATTTCGTACCATAAATATATCAAAACATCATTTTTGATTAGTAATATGCATTGCTAAGAACTTCATTTGGACAACTTTAAAGGTGATTTTCTCAATATTTAGATTTTTTTTGCACACTTAGATTCCATTTTTCAAATAGTTGTATCTCAGCCAAATATTGTCCGATCCTAACAAATCATACATCAATGAAAAGCTTATTTATTATTTATTTATCAGCTTTCAGGTGATGTAAAAATCTCAATTTTGAAAAATTGACACTTAAGACTGGTTTTGTGGTCCAGGATCACATGACACTGAAGACTGGAGTAATGACTGTTAAAAATGTCTTTGCCGTCACAGAAACACAGAATTTGTTTATTTGCCATCACAGAATAAGTTTCATAGTACATCATCACAGTATTACTGTTTTTACTAAATTTTTGACCAAATAAATACTGAGCATAAGCATGAAAAAATCTTACTCACCCCAAATGTTAAATATCATTTAAATAGTATTTTTTTTTTTTGAAGAATGGCTTGTACAAATATATGCCTGACTGAGCAGAAGCATGAGTTGATGGGAGGATGTTTTGCATGTAGAAGAATGGCCCCTGGCTCTGTGGCCCTGCTGGGCTCTCTTCTGTGGTTGACAGGAGTGGTGTGGTGGAAAGAATCGGTTTGGCTGGGGTCTCCTCGGAGGATCTCTCTCACACTAATACTCATCCCTGCGCACTGTCCATGCGTATATCCTGGGCTCTCGGGACCACAGAGATATCAAACCCCTCAAGATATTCTTCCGTCACAGACAGGTTGTTCCTGAGCCCTGAGACAGATCCGTGAGCGCAGAGCCATGCGATCGATTTTTCTCTGATAGTCCATCATGTGGTTCTATTGTTCAGAGGGCAGCACGACCTCTCATTTCTGTCCTGATTGTCTCTCCTGCAGTCCGTTCACTTGTGACTGTATAAGAACGGCACAGACACCGTTAAAATAAGGTAAATAAGTCCAATGGTAGAATTGGCTGTTTGTTTATGGGAAATGACGAGACCTGATTGCTTTCTTGCTTTGCACTTTTGCTGACCAGTGGAGCTACGCATGAGATTGAGGCGGTTTTCACACTTGGTTAGATTTTTTTGGTCTGAACCAGAGTACACTGCCATAGGTGAGCGATATGATCAAGATCTTATATCACAGTATGAGTCGTTTCAAAACTAGATGAAAAAAATATCAGTCATTTCTATAATCACACACACAGACTAGATGTGACGTTATAAAATGGCAATGCCATTGTTTGTAAATATTAACTAGGTTATAAATAAATAAGTTGCTTTTTGTTTAAAACTGTTTGGAGGGATGCAGCATTTTGGATGAGATTTTTTTAAATGTATTGATTGTCCCAAAATGTTGTGATTTATTTTTTTATTATTTATTGGAAAATTGTAGCACCACAGTCCCTCAAGCTTCCTGTTCAGACTTTACTTTCCAATAACTAGATGTTATTTACAGCCTGTCAAAGAGAACAAGAGATGTGAACTTCTCCCTGACCCAGAGAAACCTCGTGTCGCACACCATGTGATGGTGAACCTGTTTGCCTGGCTGAACATCTCACCGGGTGTCCATCTACCACACACAGACAGAGAGATCTCAGAGAGAGAGAGAGAAGGGGTGAACGAGAGGAGGTTTCTCCATCAATTCACCAGCTTTTGAAGTCTGATTAGTTCTGCTGTCTCTCTTCAGGGCATCAGGGGTTTCTTCTCTTGTTTCTGACATGCCAGCCAACAGCAGCTGAATTGTTCTTGTTTATAATTGTTTTGATCACATAACTATAACTATAGCCATACCTATAAAGATACTATGATAGCATCCACACCATCACATGATAAGCGCTGTTGATCATGAGTGTGTGCCGAGCTAATTTTGCCTGCAGCTTTAAAGGCGCAAGCTCTTTAAAGCAGGACTCATTCTGATTGGCTGTCAATGTTTTAATAGTTCATCAGCTGGAAAAACATTTGTTCTGAAAGTGATTCCAATGAGATCTGTATTCTCATAAAATTAGAGTGAATATTAAAACTTCTTAGTTATCATTATAGTTATCATCCATCCCTTTGTGTGAGTGGGCCATTAGGGGCAGGTAAGTTTGAAATCTGATTTTGCAATAATAGACCGCCACGCGCGGGTACTCTTTGGTTTCAGTGGATCAGAGGAACAAGTAGTGCCTGTAAATGGACTCATACTGGTTTTAGGGAAGTGCTTGTAGATTTTATTATCCACAGTGTAGTTTTTGACCTTTTTTATTGTGGAAAATGAGGCACGGGTTTTATCTGACATGTCTATTTTGTTCAGGCAGCTGCTGACTAATTATAGCACAGAGAGGAACACATTTCCGTTCTTTGAGGACAAATGCTTTCTTTTTCTTAACTTTGTTCTTTTCACAAATGGATTTTGAAATGTTCTGTATGAATTTGTGATTCTGAGGCATTATGTGTCTGATTCTTGATAGGAGTTTTTTTTTTTTGTAGTGGTAATATTCATCCAAAACCAGAAATTCAAAAGTTTTAGAGGGCCAAAATCATTGACTGAAATAGTGAAATTGAATTAGTGCTTCTCTAGTGGTGCGGTTTGAGCTACAAGAAGTAAATATACTCCTTCAGTGCTTCACCCCCAATTACAGCCACCATTTCAATGTTTATAATTCAGCAACAAACTGGGGTAGAAACAATAATAAAAGTTAATATAAAACTGCTTTATGTGAAATTTAAATGTTTGTATACAGATTGTATTTGAGTGTTGATAGTAAAATAAATGTAGTTAATTGAAAATGTAATAATTTATTAATAAAAGGGAAAAAAATAAGTTTGGTTCATTACTATTTTTTATATTTTTTTAGCAACCACACTGAATACATCCCAAACAATGTTGAAAATGAATTGAGATCCTGAACAGTTTGGATGATTATTTTGAATTGTCATCTTTCTTTCCCTCGTACACACTTTAAAAAAGCAGTAGTGGATTGATGAGACTTCTGAAAACAGCTCTATGCTAAGTGTGTGTGCAGAGATGGTTATAGTAATGAAACCGCTTACTGATGTCATACTGCCTGTTTGTGCCGGAGTTTTATTGATTTATTTATATCACCTATAGGTCTTAGTTTTAGGGTATGAAGTTTGGGCTTATGAAGGATGTCCTTGAGTTAAATTAAGCTTGAGAAATCCCTTTGAGACCGCAGCTGTGTGTATGTGTGTGAGCAGATAATGGCCCATGATGTTTATCTACTAGATGATGTCTGGCTAGATGAGTGTTTGCCGTCCAGAATTAGACCTGTTGAAATGGACCCAAAACACCCATCTACGAGCACATCAGTACATCTCTCAGCTCTTGAATTAAGGGAGTTCATCTGAAAATGTGCATTCTGTGCTTGATAAATTGATTATTGAAATTACATGGAAAAGAGCAGCATAAACCTTTAATATCTCCTTTGGTGTTACACAGAAGATAGAAAGTCTATATTGAGCTAATTGTTTGTTAAACATGTCACTCATATGATTAACACCTCTTTCTGTAGTAATTATAATACATTTACATGTTATAATATCTCCCTCACTGCATCCTCAGGGCTCAGAGTGTGAACCAAATCTTTTTAGATTTCATTAATTTAGAATGAATATTAAATATCCATCACCGGCCAAATCCAGAAATATCTCATGTATTCAGAGCAGCGCTGATGGCACAGCAAGTTCAACTTCAGCAGACCCGTGTGTGTGTGTGTGTGTGTGTGTGTGTGTGTGTGTGTGTGTGTGTGTGTGTGTGTGTGTGTGTGTGTGTGTGTGTGTGTGTGTGTGTGTGTGTGTGTGTGTGTGTGTGTGTGTGTGTGTGTGTGTGTGTGTGTGTGTGTGTGTGTGTGTGTGTGTGTGTGTGTGTGTGTGTGTGTGTGTGTGTGTGTGTGTGTGTGTGTGTGTGTGTGTGTGTGTGTGTGTGTGTGTGTGTGTGTGTGTGTGTGTGTGTTGCGAAGGGCTAAGCAGCACACACTCACACACAGATGGACGGGCCCTGGGCAGGCAGACAAGTCGATCAACGCAGAGGACAGATTCAGCCAAGTGCAAATGCATCGTGTTCTTACCGTAGAGGCGCTGTCAGCACACACACACTCACACTCCTGTAAGCATGCAGATGTGCTTGGTAAATAGGATCCTCTGCCTGCTAGGCCTGTCAGGAGGAAAGTCTTTCCTCGTCTGATCCGGTTATGCTCATATCACCAGAGAGAGCGAACGTCTGTGTGTTTGTTTGGGTTTGATGTTTTCCACTTGTGTGTTTGTTTATTTCTCCCCTTTGCTAGAGACATGTTGTCTTCCCTCACGTAGCTCTCTGGAGGAATATTCCTCTCTCTCTCGGGCAGGGACTGCTGTCTGCTGTCCGCTCATGTGCTCAGCTCCAGAGGTTAAAATGTCAATCAGAGAGCGGGAACGTGAGGATGAGGGGAGGGGTGCGGAGGAGATCACAGGGTGGAATCAGAAAAAAATAGAGACTTTGTTTAATTTTGCATTAGTTTAGTTGTCTAAAAATGCTTTGGATACACAAATGTACCGCTGTTTGTTATGCCAATAATGTGCACAAAACTCAAACTGACAGAGCTTGAGATATGACTCAAGCTCTGTTCAAATATCTCACATTTTTGGGCATCATATTTACGGTCCAGTGACTCCTCCAAACAATGGCTGGGCGAAGTTCAGAATACCTGTCAAGAACATGAACAAGAAAAGCCATATTTCATCCAAAAACCAAAAGAAAAAATGCTGCATTTTATTTAGCATATACAAAATGTAGCTATATTATTTAAATTAATGTATTTGAAAAGTGTCATCCAAGCTTACCAAGGCTGAATTTAGTTATTCACATAATATATGTTTGTGTACTGTGTATATTTATTATGTATATATAAATACATACGCGCATGTATAGTCATGGCCAAAAATATCGGTAGCCTTGGTAAATATGATAAAAGAAGGCTGTGTTAATCTGCAAAATAAAAAAATCCACCCCTCAAATAAAAAAAATCCTCTCTCACATGAGTCACCTAAGAGGGGAATTCCCCCCATTTTCAAAAATGAAATTCAGGCACTGAATAAAATGTCTAAAAATACTGATTGGTGTATCATTATAAATAATTCTACTTGATAAAAAGATGGCTTTAAAAAGATCGGTATCGGTGATCGGATCAGATCGGCAGATACTGCTTTATGTGATCGGCAATCGGTGATCGGCTTAAAAAAATCCTGCTCGGAGCACCCCTAGCCATTACTCCAGTCTTCAGTGTCACAGGATCCTTCAGAAATCATTCTAATATGCTGATTTAGTGCTCAATAAACATGATCATTTGTTGAAGACGGTTGTATTGCTTTCTGTACTGCCTGGAATGTAATTTAAAAACAATCATTAAATGTGTTAACATGTTTTTGTGAGATGCGTAATTTTGCTGCCTTGTTTGAAATCTTATGTTGGCCAAGGCAATCACAGAATGAAGTGTGACAAGCTCAGTGGGAAAAAACAGTGTTCCTGTGTGCTCAGTGGTAGAGCATTGCGTCAGCAGCGCAAAAGGTTGTGGGTTCGATTCCCAGGGAACACACATACTGATTAAATATGTATAACCTGAATGTAATTGTAAGTCGCTTTGGATAAAAGCATCTGCTAAATGCATAAATGTAAATGTAAAAAAGCATTGATAAAAGATAGTTCAATCTACTCCAACTTGGACTCTTAGGGGCCTATGATTTGAGTTTTCTCAAGCTGTTAAAACTATTATGAATTCAATTTGTTAGACTTGTTTTTTTTATAAAAATTTGATCAAACCATTTAAAATGGAATACAGAAAAATGGAACACACAGGATTTGGGAAACAAAGTCTAGGGCTCTAGACTTTGCATGGGCTTTTTACTTTTATCACATTGCAAATTTAGTGAAATTCTAAAACCAACAACAATTTTGTCACTTAGCTCTTCTCTTTCTGTCTGCTTCTGTGTCTGACTGTTCACAGGTTGAATGTAAGAAGGCCCAACCAAAGGAGGTGATGTTTCCTCCAGGCACGAGGGGGAGGGCGAGAAGTCTTCCGTACACCATGGACGCCTTCATGCTGGGCATGGGCATGTTGAGTGAGTCTCACATGAACACACGCACACACTGATGCAAGATGATGACTTGTGATTGGCTGCTAGACCAGAGACAGAGGTCTGTCTGTGAACGTGTCTGGTTAGTTCAGCTCAGGTGCTGTGAGATCCTTCAGACCTGACGAGCAGCTAAACGTCTGTATTAATGGCTCAAATGAAGAGGAAAATTAGACTAATGTTCAGTGCAGCCATCTGCCTGACCTCTGCCCTCGCTAATGACAGCGCCACTAAATGAGAAGAACTCATCAGCTACAGGAGACAAACCTGCTGCCAAGATCAGTGCTGTTAATCATTCATAACACTTACGGAATAATATTAATATAGATCTGATAATATATAGACTTCAGATAACTTTGATATTAATACGAAATATTTTCAATTATGTAATATTTCATATAAGTTCATTTTATCATATTGTTTTTTATTTTAGATTTGTCATGTTATTTATATTTAAACTGAAATAAGGAGATAAACAGTTTCATTACACTCAACTTGCGTAACACCGATAATAATATATAGTGATAACTGTATGTGTGTATATATATAAAATAAAAAATAAAAATAAGACACTCTAACATTGAAGATAAACATCTCTCATGCTATTTGTAACTCTAAGAATTAATATTTTTCTCATGTTATTTGTATGTTAAGTTTATTTTTCCACATTTTTGCTGTCACCATTGGACACAGTCCAATTTTTTTTTGTCAACTACCCATATATATATATATATATACAAGATCAACATATAGTGTTTAAAATATTATTAAATAGCATGATATAATTTAATTTGACCATATTGTGTGTGTATTTATTTTGAATATGTAAACTGAAATAAGGAGATTCACACATTCCTTATCTTATACTCAACTTTTAACAAGGCTTGAACTTTCTAGAAGTTCTCATGGATTACTGCTGTGGAGGAGGGTGAAGAGAGGAGGAATGGAGAGAGAGAGAGCATGAAGCACTCATGTGAAAATATTAACTCTGGTCTTATCTAAATGAAACTGGAGTGAACAGGACGACCAGACAGAACTTAGTACAATTTGCATATGAAAAAAAAGCTGCAGATCAGGGCTCATTATTTAAGGAACTGTAAGTTTCTTATTCGCCAAATCTCATTAAAGCTGCTGCATTCACGCTTTTGTTTACCGCAGCTAATCGTGTCATTTATCTTTATAGTCGGGCGCTGCGTGTATGTTTGCTGAGATTAATACACATTTGAGCTTCTGCCTGCTTCAGCTGCCGCAGATTTATAATTGATTTTAAAGTGAATCTGAGCTGTTGAGCCATAAAATAGGTATATTAGCCTGAACATTAATAATGCAAATCAGTGCCTGATATAGCAGCGGCCAGGAGAGAGGACCCTGCCTTTTTACCCACAATGCACTGAGATACAGACAGGTTAGCTCTGCTCATCTCCTGCCTTTCATTCCGGTTTCATTTTTTCTCTTCTATTTTTCATTTGGTCTCTTCTGTTCTCGTCCTTTGTCTCATTTAGTCTCATTCACTGAAGACTCATCTAATTTTCTCATGTCTTCTCATCATTTCTCATCAGTAAGCTATTTTTAGTCTTTCTCATCTCAACTTTTCCCCTTTGCGTGTGTTTTTTTTTTTTTTTTTTGCTTTTGGTCTTGTCTCTTCTCATCTCGTCTTTTCAATTCAAGAGTCATCCTTTCTCTTTCGGTCTTTACAATCTGTTTTCTTTTGTTCTCTTCTCAACTTGTTTCATTTCTTCTCTTCTTGTCTCATCTTTGTTCTCATTTTTTCTCTTCTTGTCTATTCTCATTTGTTCTCTTTTGTTTTCTTGTCTTAACTCTTAAATAAGTTCTCATTTTGCCTTTTTATCTTTTCCCTTCAGTTCTTGTCACATCTCATCTCGTTCTTCTTTTTTTTTCTCGTCTAATTTCTTGTTTTATTTTGTTCTCATCTCTTCTTTTTGTTCTAATTTTTCTCTTTTTTCCATCTTGCCTCATCTCATTTTTTTCTCATTTAATCTCATCTTTTTTCTGGTCTTGTCATCTATTCTCTCATCTTGTCTCATATCTTCTTTTCTGTTCTCTATTCATCTCTCATCTTTTGGTCTCTTCAGATCTTTTCTTGTCTATTTTTGTTTGTCTCATCACACTTCGTTTTGTCTCTTCTCAACGGATTTCTTCGCATGATTCTCATCTCAGTTTTCTCTTGTCTTTAAGAATACAACATCTTTTTTTTAGGCACACCACATAACAAACACGCATACTAACGCAGGGTGGAAGAGATGTTGTGGTGAGGTCCTGGAGTCGTGTATTTCCTGTGTGTGAGCGCATCCTTCCTGGAAGAACCCTTTTTTAGCTGTGTATTCTGCGAGAGCTGTCAAAAGTGTTTTCATTGCTGCCAACTGATATTGAGTGACTCGTGACAGGTTTGGGAAATCATAAGTGCACATATGCCAGCTCTGCAGGAAGGTGTATTTGGTGTGATTTCTGAAATCTGTGAGTCGTGATTTATTACGGAGCAGTGGTGACTGCTGTTTCACATTCTTGTTTTGGGAAAAAACACGAAATTAATACAGCATGTCAATTTCAAAGAGAAAACGTGAGAAAATAAGGCCAAAAATAACACATCAGAATCATTCTCTCTCTTTTTTCTCGGCAGAGCAGCATCAGAGAAAAACAGATGGCAGTGAAATTCCCTGAAGTTGCCACTTCATTTAAAGTGCTCATGTGCTTGAAAACATACTGTTGTGATATTCATCCTCCCTTTGAAGTGCTGCTGCTCTTGTGACAGTGTTATATACACAGCCTCATCCAGACATGTCTAATTACTAGTTCCTGAATGACCAAGGTTGAAGGGTTAAGTGTGATTTTTATCTCACCGAGCTGATGTTTTTTTCTGTCTATATGTGTGTTTGTAGGTTATCCAAACATTGTGGCAACGTACGGTCGTGGATACACAGGATTTTCTCCTAGCTACAGTTACCAGTTTCCAGGTGAGTTTGTCTGTCTGTCTGTCTGTCTATCTTTCTATCTGTCTCATTATGAAACTGCAAACTGCCATGTATTTCAGCATTATTTCACTTGTTACATGCACACGTGTGAAGCGAGTGTATGACAATGTGAGTGAATGTGTGTGTGTGTGTGTGTGTGTGTGTGTGTGTGTGTGTGTGTGTGTGTGTGTGTGTGTGTGTGTGTGTGTGTGTGTGTGTGTGTGTGTGTGTGTGTGTGTGTGTGTGTGTGTGTGTGTGTGTGTGTGTGTGTGTGTGTGTGTGTGTGTGTGTGTGTGTGTGTGTGTGTGTGTGTGTTAGAGGTGTGATCGTGAAGGTGAGCACATTTCGTGTTGATATGAGATGGCCACCTGCCTGCTGATATAATGAGCAGAGCTAATGGGTTTTTCTTTCGTGGGTGTGATGGATTTTTTTGATGGACGCTGGTCTTTCCCCAACTTGGTTTACTGTGCACTTGTAGTTTCAGTGTAGTTTGTGTTCTGTTTCAAAGAAAATGTCTCTGTTTTAGTTCAAGAAAAAAATAATTATCTATTTTTGTCTGTTTTTGTAACAACACGCATTCAATATTACTGAGAGGTGTATGTGGAGGCATGTATGAGTTTTCTCTTTCTGACAGAGCTTAGTAGTTCTTCAAACATTTCTATTCAGAATAGTCATAAGTTGTATTTGACAGAGTTGACTCATAAAAAGATACACACACACAAGAACACAAACTGACAGTCCCATTCACATTCTCTGTGTGCTCTGATCTGTGGTGAGCCTCAAACTCTTACACAGTTACTCATCTTGATGTGATGGCACCTGACACCGATATACCATAAAATCAAACTACAACATCTGTCTCTCTTTTGCTGTTTCTTTAATACTCAAACTAGAAATGAACCCTGAAACAGGACAGCAGTGGAAAATGCATACACGCATACACACACACAACTTAAAGCCAGTAATTCTCTCTCACACAAGTCTGAATCCGTGTCAGATCATGAATGAGCCACTAACAAACCCAGTGATCTCTCCGTCTCCGCTGTCATTATGGAAATCAGCTATCTGTAAGGAGACTTTTGGAGAGCCGTTGTGCCCCTATTCTTTTTTTGATGCTTTCTTTGAATCATCTCGACTGTGCGTTGAATTCTGAATCTAGGGTTTGTGTTCCTTGCTTTCCCATACTTATAGATGTAATGCACATCTTTTGGATATATATATTAGCTCTATGTGTGTATATATGTGTGTGTCTGCTAAATGTAAATGTGTGTGTGTGTGTGTGTGTGTGTGTGTGTGTGTGTGTGTGTGTGTGTGTGTGTGTGTGTGTGTGTGTGTGTGTGTGTGTGTGTGTACATACATTTGTGTGAAAGTATTTGCCCCCTCCTGTTTTCTTTGTGCATATTTGTCACAATTGAATGATTCAGATCATAAAACTAATTTTAATATTACACAAAGAAAACAACTAAGTATTGTATATTTGTATATTGCACAAAGTAAATAACAAAAGTTTTGAAATCATGATTTCATTTAATAAGGGAAAAAAGCTGTCCAAACCTGCCTGGCCCTACGTGAAAAAGTAATTGCCGCCTAAATCTATTAACTGGTTGTGGCACCCTTTGCAGCAACAACTGCAATCAAGCGTTTGCGATAACTGGCAATGAGTCTTTCACATCGCTTTGGAGGAATTTTGGCACACTCTTCTTTGCAGAATTGTTTCAATTCAGCCACATTGGAGGGTTTTCGAGCACGAATGGACTGTTTAAGGTCATGCCACAGCATCTCAATCGGATTTAAGCCTGGACTTTGACTTGGCCACTCCAAAAACTAAATTTGTTTTTCTTGAGCCATTCAGAGGTGGACTTTCTGGTGTGCTTGGGATCATTGTCCTGCTGCACAACTATGAAATGCACAAAATATTTGCCCAAAAGTCTTGGGGATAATCGAGATATTTTTTGGCAAATGTGAGACAAGCCTTTGTGTTTTTTTTGGTCAGCAGTGGCTTTTGCCTTGGAACTCTCCCATGGATGCCGTTTTTGCCCAGTCTCTTTCTTATTGTTCAATCATGAACACTGACCTTAATTGAGGCAAGTGAGGCCTGCAGTTCTTTAGATGTTTTTCTGGATTCTTTAATGACCTCACAGATTAATTGTTTTGCGCTCTTGGATATATTATATATATTTTTCATGTAATTTAAAAACTATTTACTGTATCTCACAAGTGAGTACACCCCTCACTTTTTTGTAAATATTTTATTATATATTTTTAAAGAACGCTGGAATGTTTCCAACACCTTGTTGAATCTATGCCACGAAGAATTAATGCAGTTCTGAAGGCAAAAGCGGGTCCAACCCGGTACTAGCAAGGTGTACCTAATAAAGTGGCCAGTGAGTGTATATCATCTATATACTTAATAGATTGACAGACAGATAGACAAACACCTGAGGCTCTAGCGTTTGCAGGTGATGTTTTTGCTGAGTTCTTTTACTCTTTCTCATCATAAATCTCATCATAAAAGCTCTTCAGATCTTCTCAAGTAACCCACAGATTTGTATACCAAGCTATGCTGCTCTAGTAGTCTATGTATTTCCTAGTCTGGAGTTGTGTTTTTTTAAATGCCTAAAGATGTTTCTTAAGTGTTTGGTGAAGGCCATTAAAATGCATAACAAATTAGAAGTGTTTACTTGGCTAATAATGAGGTGGCCTTGCTAATTGATACTAAGTGCTTCTAGCTAACAAGACAGGCTGCTCGTTTAAAGGGCGGAGTCCTTCCTGCTAACACCCAGAGCTCCTCGAGTCCTCAGTGGATCAACACTGACACCTGTTACCCAGAAACCCTAGAATATTTCATAGAATTTGTCATATTTCACAAATTCTTTTTTTTCATGGAAAGTAGTCTAAGCAATACTTAACACATTTAAAATCTTCACCTAAGGTCGGCAAAAACCATCATCCTGGAAACATTTCCATTAGAAACAGGCCAAGCGCTTCGGCTCTTTTGTGCCTGGGCAGAGAATGATTTATTTTTGACAACAAAGTTCGGCCTGCTTGATCGCATTCCAGCACAAAGGCCCGATCTGTTGAAAGATGCGGAGAGATGGTTTTGTTTTATGATTAGATGAGCGGTAGGAAATGCGTGTCACCTCCGTGACATCTGCTTCAGAGCGGTGCAACTATACTTCTCTCCATTACACACACACGTATACACATGATTCACGGCTCATATGTTTCCCAAACAGAAAGATCGGTGAGATGAGATCATACTCTTGTTGGAGTTGCGCAGTCACGGCTGTCCTCCTGCCCATAAAATCGTCTCTCATTATGGTGTGGGACGAAACTCATGGCTGTCTGGGGACGTTTGAAGGTTTTGTGATGTCCAGGGATCTTTCTGGAGATTTCTACTCCCTCCTTCATCGTTAAGTTAAATGGTGTATGAAAGGGCTAAAAAAAGATTGAGCCCTTTAATCTGCCTGGCAAAATGACTTTTTGTCCCCTAATCAAACGCCAGAAGACTCTCACAATGAGGATCCAGCACAGTAAATGGTTTCATTTTGGCCAAAACCTCTCTAGTATGAAAACTGATCTTAGTTTTGACACCTGTGCACAAAAACCCTTTCATTATGGCTTTTCTGAGAGTTTATACTGTCGTGTAGGAAACAAAGAAGTGTTTATATGTATACGTGTTGTGTTCTTCATATAGACACCACCTGTGCCAAAGGCTCCTGAGATTCCACCTTTGATATCGCATGAAAAGCTTTTGCAAAACTACAAACAGCGCATCATTTTTTTCATATGGACGGCAGCAATAGGTCACTCACTGCACAGATGAAAAGAGAGCCAAGGCTGCTGCCTTTCCCAGCTCTTATTATGGCAGCTTTCATTGTTTTTATTTTCCTTTCAAAGTGGGCAATGAAGGCACAGATTTTGTCATTTCACAGCTCCGTGTTGTGTGATAGGACACAAACCGTGTGTGTGTGGGCTCACATCAGATGTATTTATATTTCTAGCCTAATTTCAGAAAATGTGGCTCTTTTCAGCAGCTGTTTCCTAAAGAAGGGTAGCTCTATCATAGTCAGACTGAAATAACATTTTCTCTCTGTGTAGCATCCGTTACACTGCTTAGTTGTAAGAAATAGATTTGCTAATTTGTCTGTAAGAACATTCTGTTTTGAACGCATCCGCAGCAGTCAGTGTTCTTCAGGTCTCGTGTAGGTAGGGCTGGGCGATAATTCGATAACGATAATTCTCAAAATAATTTTCCTTGATAAAACGATATGAAGAGTTCGATAAATGTTCGATATAATGTTTATGTGCCAAAAGCGGAACGAAGCCGCGCGACTCATTTGAATAACGTCACACGGACAGTTTATCCGCTCGGATCACAGTTCAACCTGCCGCGCGGCGCGAGCTCAGCTCACTAGAGCAGAACAGTCTATGGAGCAGATGCGTTTCCTCGGTCACGTGAACACTAAGCAGCGCTGTGAGATCCAGTCAGTGTGAAACGCTTGAATTCAGAGAAGAACACAAGCCGAACAGGAGAAGCACTGTGTGCAACGAGACCGTCAGAAGGCTTTTCAGTCTGCGCATCGCCATTATTACCATGGATTTACTGTAGTAACACTCACTGCACCATGGTATTGTGGCAGAAAATGTGGGATATTCACATTTAATCTTATTACAATAGTAATGGTATATAATTATAGTACGTATGTGTGGTTAAGGCAGCTATAGCATGTGTGCATTTATACTGAATGGTTTTAGACTACTGTTTATCATACAAATAGGCTACCTAAAAACCATATAGTTATATTTGTACCATGTTATTGAGGTGATATATGTGTGGTTTTAACTGTTTATCATGATTTAAATGTATGCTACTATGGTTAATAAAAAAAAAAAAACTTGATCAGAATAAAGGTTGCTACAATTTTTTACAGATGTTACTGATTTTGATAATGATCAAAAATGTAACTGCATCCTAACTCAAGCTACTCTCAAAAGTGCATTTCTAAGAGACAAAAAAGTGATATTATTAATATTATCAGGCAACCCAAACCTGTTTCTTGATTTGAAACAATATCACTCATTAGAACATGCAGAAACTAAGAAATACATTTTTCTATTTATATATTTATTTTGTTGAGGAAAATTCATGGTCTGGTTTCTACAACTTTCACTTTGGAGCAAAAATCTGGCTTTAAATTTGAAAGAAATAGAGGTTTGACATTTATCGTGATAATTATCGATATCGACTGATATTAAAAAAAATTATCGTGATCATTTTTTGGGCCATTTTTTGCCCCCAGCCCTGCGTGTAGGATTCAAAATTCCTTCTTTCTCTTCTTCTTCCTCCTGTCATTGTCCCTCTTCCTCTCTCTTTCAGTGTCGTAGATCCCTTCTGCTCTCCCTCAGGGTCCATTTGTGCGTTTTTTACGGTGCCCAGGGGGCTCTGGAGGAAGCAGGGAGAGCAATGTGTCCTTGTGCCCTCTCAGCAGGGTTTTTCTCTGCCATCAGCCCATTCGCTGGAGCAGATTCAAGTAATGCCATAAAACTGAATGCTAAATGTTGGCGTTATCTCGTCTGCAATGAAAAGCCCATGAAATTGATTTAATGCTGCAGCGCCTCTCTCAAGCAGCCTCTCATGGCGGAAACACAAAACAATGAGCCTCCGAGATCTAATAATTAACCCACCTAATCCAGCAAAGTTAATCTATCGCAAGAACTTTGTTCCAGCGTTAACTTTGACGAAGGGAGCGAGGCCACTGGGGAACAGAAGATGCTGTGCAGAGAAAGAGACGAGGGGGAGAAAGCAGCACAAATGACTTGTGATACTTTAGTGAAGGACACTTGTGCTCGGCAACAGCGAGCAGAGCGAACGAGAGGCAGGGACGCGTGACCTCCATTAGCATTAGCATACTGATTTGTGTTTTGTGAAGAGATTAATGAGCTGAGGAAAGAAACAGGAAATGACATGCGTAATTTAAACCACAGAGACCACAGTTTGGTATTATCTATAACCATCCTTAATCTGGAACTGTTTTTATTTTTGCTACTTTAATGGCTTTTTTCTTTTTTGTGCCGCACAAACCGACATGCCTACATCATGTTTTTTTTTTTATTGAGTATCCATTTGACAGTTTTCTTCTATTTTCTTTTTTTTCATTTATTTGTCTCTTTTTAATCAAGTTTAGGCATATGTCAACTATTTTAAATTTACTGGCCATATGGCAAATTTTCTCTTAATTTTATTAAGTTTTTTAATGTAATTTGTCATTTTTAAAAATGTTTATTGTAATTTATTTTTCATTTATTTCTTTTATTTTTGATAGTTCATTTTTGTTTCATTTTCCTTTTATTATTCATTTTTATAACGCCTCATATGGCAGACTATCTCTTAATTTTTTTATTTTAATAAAAATACAAATTTAATTTTGGCTATGTGGCACATTTTCTCTTAACATTAATCTTTTTTTTCACCCCATCTAACCTACAAACATTGAGTTACCTACTAAGCCACTCTACCTTCTGAGTTGTGAGTTGCAGTCTGGTGTAATGACATGCTGTAGATGGGCGTTAGACCCCTCGTAAGTCTTTACTGCTCTGATGAGCAGCTGTCAGATGCAGATACACGCCTTCGTTAAAGTGCCGGGACTGTAATTACATTTGTTATGAAATAATAGAGCCGTAGATACTCTGGCCTGGTGGGTTTTTAGTTGGCTTCTACAATCATGATGATTATGTTGGATTACATTGTTTGAACACTGAACTCGTGACTGTTGTTAAATATGTAGATTCTTCAGCGGTCACGGTTTACCACAAACAAATTGCATGCTGTGAAAAACAATGCCATTCAACAGAGTTTGCCTGGTCATTCCGTACTTAGTAGAAATAAGCAACGGCTGATTAATTTTTTCTCATAAACCTCCAAGGAGCACATTAAGATGAGTGTATGGACACACACACACACACGCAGTCATTATTACCTGCCATTATGGACCTTAAAGAGAACTGCATATCCTCTGATGCTTCTCAGTGAGATAATAGGCACTCAGTTGCAAGCAATTAATCCCACAATCCTCTGTTCTCAGCTCTGCTCTGCCCGCTCACGCTCCATGTCCACTATACAAATGATCACACTGATGGATTGAGCTCTGATGCATCTCAGTCAACTCGACTAACACTTGAGGGAAGACAGGTGCTGTGTTAAATCCTCTAGTGGTGTTTGGGCAAACAAGTACATTTGTCCTCCCAGTGGAGTAATCGTTTTTATAAATACCCATAATTCTCTTCTGCTCGCATCACATTAGAGTGTTATTGTGAAAGCCGTCTAAAGTGAGTGCAAATTAACTTTAATATGTTGCATTTTTCTGAGCCGGTGTGTGAAAGAAAAAGCTGATAGTCCCTCCATGAGCAACATGTTCCTGTGCTGTCGGGTAGATAAAATGTTGCCAGGAAAGAGAGAGAGAGATGCTGTAGATCAGTCCTGCTAGCACCACTTTAACCGAGTAACTATATTTGAGTTCTTTTGATTTATACATAATATTTTGAACGATGATGTAGCATCTCTCCTGTGTGTGTTGCATTAGTGTGAATAGAGATGTTCTGCTGCGTTCATGTGGCTGTAAATTTGATTGAGATGAAGAGCACTAGTAAATCATTTTCTTCTCTCGTCAGGTTTCCCAGCGACGGCGTACGGACCCGTGGCGGCAGCAGCAGTGGCGGCAGCACGAGGCTCAGGTAGGGCGACCCGGGGAAGAAGCGACCACATGGCGTACCCACAGAACGCAGGGCCAGGTAAACACTCTTTACCGCCTGTGTTCTGAGTGGCCACTGCTTCCCTCCCTGCCGAAAAATACACACACTCACCTTCACTAGTGTCCTGTTTCACATTATTCACTCGTCATGTGCTCTAATCTGTCATTTCATAGTTTCCATTGCATCCTTGTTGAACAAGATAAATCTCTCTGTTACGACTGCTACAGACTGTTCTCTGCTTAGCAACCTTCCCAGGTTAATGCCAATCAGTAGAGGGCACTGCCGAGACCAGACCCAATCTTGAACCTGAACTTTACTGTGGCCTGGGAAGTGTTTGTTTTAGTGCCATTCCCTCTGATGTGAATGACTCTGTAGCGCTATATACAGGAGTGTATTCATCTCAGGTGATCTAGAATCCTTACCACTCTCTGTCGAGAGTTTGAAGTGATACAGGTTTAAGAGTGGTCAAGATGTTTAGTCTGCATGGCAGACTAAACATCTCAAAGACTTGATAACTCACTGTAGTTGTTCCCTTTCAGTTGGAGTTTATTGGCCTAGTACAACTGCACTTAAGAGGAAATTGTCTTGGTGAATTGCTTTCACGAACGCACTCAAGCCCTCATCTAAATTCTGCAGTGCCCTTTTACTGCCGTTTCCTGTTAAAGTGAGAGTTTCAATGATTCAGGTGGAGGTCTGTCTCCCTGGACCTGACAGAGCGAAGGGAGAGACTGTTGGCTCCACTGGGGCCTCCTTCACGGGAGCCTCACAGCCTTCTGGAGGCACATTTCCCTGGTGCATGGCAGTGGCGGCATGTGTCTCCAACTGATGTGCCTCGTCCTTTCCTGCTTTGCTGAGTCATCTCCCTCTGGATCTCTGTCCCTTTCAGAGCAAGCAGTGGTCTCTCAAAGGAGGATCCCGGGATGCTTGTTTTTCCAGAGGTTGCCATATGCGAATCGATCTATTCCTGACCATTAAGGCAGAAAGAACTCCTTTGTCTCTCTTTTTTAGTTCACCTCATCATGTGCAGCTTTTCTTTTCTCACCTTTCCATCCCCCCATCTTCTATTTCCATCTCTCCTCCTGTCTTTATCTCCTCTTTCCCCCGTGAGTTGGTAGTTGTCGTAAGACACTAACAGATCAGTGGAAAGTGATGAGTTTGCTCAGCAGATGGAGTGCAGTGGAGGCAGTTTCCTGTGCCCTGGTGAATTGTGGGAGTGTGCGGTGTTGAGCTATGTTCTTTTTACTAAGCAGTCCTGTGTCAGTGCTTTTTCAATGGCCAGCCGTTGCTGCATTTAACCCCAATGTCCTACCAAATCTGCTGGTCTTCATTTTTTTTCCACAGAACTTTGAAATAAAACTCAGCATGGGTTCGGGTCCGTTCGTGTTAATTAACAGATAGAAGCATGGTAGTATTACAAGGTTGTATTTGAGGGAGCAGATGAGATGTTACGTTCTGCTCTGCTACAGTGGGCCACCTGCCCGCTAGCCCGGGCATGAAGATGCTCCCTCTTGCCAAAATACCTCACATTATCTGAGATCATTATCCATTTCATCCCAACAAGCTCTGTGAGCCTTGAAAAGCATCTTTGTGGAGGGCTGTTTTGGCTCGTGTATATGAGGTGAGATTAAACTACAGGCCCAGGTTCCCCACTGCATTAGCTCCTGCTGGACTGCACGTGATGTAAATGCCCTGGAAAATTGAATAAAAAATGCACCTACAGCACCGTCAACAGTCCCAGAATGGGTCGCTCTGCTGAGATCTGCAAAGCTGAAGCCACGATGTTGGTTTGTATGAAGGAATCATTGGCGCACTTTGATGCCAAATTAAAATGTCTAGACTATGAATTTATTAATAATTTAAAATAAAAATATATTTTTTAAATGTAATAAATGTACATTTTTAAAATATTTATTAGTATATTGTATTCTGTCTGTGTAGTATTTATATTTTTTTAAATTATGTAACATTCTAATTATTTAAAATGTTGGACTTTAGAACACTTTAAGAAAACACAAAAAAAACATAACCCGATGAAGCTGATCTCTAGATAACTCTCAACTTTCAGTTTGCCCGGCAAGAAGACTTTAGAAACTTTGTCACTTAAAAAAAAACAGGTGCATGATGGTCTTCCTGCTGTGTGCATCTACAAATCATAACGCTCGGTGTCAAAAGCTTTGTAACTGAGCCGTCACTAATTTAGATCTACCGTCCTGGATTTGTGAGGTTACTTTGTCATTCAACCAGAGAAAAGCATTGAGAGAGACCTGAGAGCACGACACAAAATGCCCGAATAAATCATGTGTTAAAATTCATTAGCAAAGCCTTTCTGAGCACCAAAATGACAAGACATTAAATATGTATTATTTATTAAATGTCGCCACTTACGGAAAAGGGGTTCTAGTGATGTTAATTAGCCAGCCGTTCGGTCTAAAAGGACTGTTTTAAATGGAAAGTGAAAGCTAAATCCAGGCACGGGTGGGTTTTTTTTCCCTTTCTAAATTGACTTTAGGTGGAAATGAAGAGGCTAATTACAGCTGCTCTGAAATTCAAAGCTAATTTGGGGGCCAATATGACGGACTAACTGACAACCACCATGAAGTGGCTTGTTGTAATGGCCACCAGGGATTTGTGTGTGTGTGTGTGTGTGTGTGTGTGTGTGTGTGTGTGTGTGTGTGTGTGTGTGTGTGTGTGTGTGTGTGTGTGAATCACACACTTGTTCGCTGATGCACTCTTAACCAGCTCAGCCTCATAAGTGGGAGAGGAGAGACACTGACCTGTGTTTTATTGTGAATGTGATCGAAAGCTCTTAGACTGTTTGACGTGTGTGTGTGTTAGTGAGAGAGAGGCAGTTTGAGGTCACTTCTGTGATCTGGTAAAGTGGAAGCAAGGGGAGCCGTTATCCACTCCGAGAGAGCCGCCCCACTGCTGACTGCATGCAGAGATACGGAGGAAAAAAGGGAGAAAGAAAACAAGTAGAACAGTGATGACTGGAGTTGTAACTTCATACAAGTCATTTCTGTTGTTCAGGAGAGAGATGGTGTGGGTGAAAGAGAGGGAGAGGGGTAATTATCGTCAGAAATGAGGCTCGGCGAACGATTTGCACTGCTGGGCCCGCTGATCTGGTCGCCACGGCAACGCCGACCCACTCATTTGTTTTGCAGATGAGTAATTACATCCAATTAGACTACCGAGAGTGTGAAAAAAGAGAAACAAATGGAAGAAGGGGTCTTTTGTTTCACGCTGATAGCTGGAATATTAATAATTGGGCTGAAGATATGATCGACAGTGATACTGTAACTAGGAGCTGAGCTGAAGTCTTCAGCAGTTCACACCTGAGAGCTTAACCTGCACACAATCTCACACACTCACTCGCTCTCCTGTTTATAGTTGCCATGGAATCGAAGTAGTTGCTGTCAGGTGTTGATGCCATTAATGGGATTTCAATGCGAGTGCCCCATCAGGCCTCAGACTCTCTGCTGTACTGTCCGTGGAGTGCTGATGACCAGAAGATTGCTGGTTTGATCAAGCCGTTCAGTGAGCACTCAACCCCAGGTTACTTCAATAAGGTCATGGTGGCGTTCTATTCATTTTGATGTCTTTAAATTCAATATGTACATTTGTCATTTTAAATTTCAGGTTTTAAATCTAGTATATTTACATTTATTAAAGAATATTTATTTTATTACTTTTATTTATTTTTATTATTTAATCATTAATAATTATTAAGTATTATTGATTTATTTCCAAAAATGAAAATTCTGTCATACCTCGCCCTCATGTCGTTCCAAACCCATAAGACCTTCTTTCATCTTCAGAATACAAATGAAGATATTTTTGATGAAATCTGAGCGCTTTCTGACCCTGCGTAGACAGCAACTCAACTACCATGTTTAAGGCAGTAAAATAATCCATGTGACATCAGTGGTTCAACCATAAATTTATGAAGCTAAGAGAAAGCTTTTTGTGTGAAAAGAAAACAAAAATAATGACTTCGTTCAACAATTTCTTCTCTTCCGACATTTTTCCAACATCTCTTTATTGTTTTTTTTAGTATTTATATTTAATTATTCACATATATAACTTTTTAAATTATACACCATTTTTATTTTATAATTGATGTAATTTTTATCAATTTGTTACACATTAACATTACATTTACACATTAACATTTTCTTGAAAATGTCTTGCAATTTCAGCAAAACCCGTTATGGTATGTCAATTCTGCAGGAGTCAATGCAAGGGCCCTGTTTTCATCTAAAAGTTGATCAAACAAAACTGAATCTGGTCATGTGGCGGTAAAGATTCAAAACCGATTCGATTTAAACCCACTCTTCTAATTGTTAATTTACCTAAAGACAAGATCATTCTCTCTTGTTTTTTTTCTGCTGACTTTTTTAAAAGTGGAATACACAGCTGTGATGCATGCAGTGGTGTTGCTGTTCTCATTAACTCATATGCCCAGACTGCTGTAACAGAGATTTCCAGCTTTAGCATGCTGCCAGCTGAATTATCAAGCTCTGGTGGTGTGCTGGAATATTGTGTTATTGATGAAGCGCTACAGCAGATGTCCATACAACTAAAACAGCATTCAATTGGTGTTAATTAGCAGACCGTTAATTTGCACACATATTGTGACTAAAATCATTTCTGCAGCAGACAGAAATCGGTACAACCCCCCGAGGAGACGCTCGCTGCCTCTCCAACGTGCTGTGCTGCGAGAGAACATGTGTTGTTTTAGAAAGATCAGAGGAAAGCTATTATTTCTCTAACTTTGATGTCAGAGCAGCGTTGTCCGATCCCTCTCTGTTTCTCACCTTTACTCAAGTGAAAGTAAATCATTTGTATGCTCTGAAAAGAAAATGAGCAGAGATAATCAGGCAGCAGCTCACTCCCAGATGGCTGCTTCTGCTGTCTTGCCATCCAACTGAAGAGCTCTTTTCAGCCTCATTTTATTCATATCCTTTTACACTGATGGCACTATCATTAGAGGCAATCTACCTGAACAATAAAGGTAATTTTCCCTGCCTTTATTAGATAAGACCTTCCCGACTGAGCGCCTTGTGCAGCTGAGGGCTAATTGTCCATGTCAGCATAAACAAAGCAGCTGTGTACATCCGTTGTGTGTGTGAATGTCGGCTTTGTGTACTGCCTCTCCCAGTATCCTGTAATCGGCAGAATTAGGCAGATGGAACAGGAAGCCGCCATTGTGATGTCCTGGCAATCTGCGACTCGTGGAATGCGTGCGGCACAGTTTCCGTGAAGATCCCGGGGGGGGGATTGTGCGGTTGTTGCACGTTTGCTAACCCATGCCCTGCTCAGCCATTTAACAAATGGAGGAGTCTGTGTAGAGGTCGACTCTTGTTTGTTGTTAAAGATCTAATTAGAGAGTGGAGAAGAGGCAGCGGAAGCTTGGCTAATTAGCGAGGAGGAGAAAACCCATTTTAAAATTCAAGGACTACTGCCGATTAGAATGCACGTGAAAAAAATGTATTACGAAAAGAAAAGGTTGTCTCTGGTCTTTGTTTTGCTGTTGTGATCTCTTTTTGTAGTCGAGATCGAGCGTGAAAGTCGGTTTAGTCCTGAGAAACAGTCCCGGGGTGGGGAGAGAAAGATCCTAAAGACTCTGAACAGAGATGTCCAATTTTGCTAAAGAGCCAGGAAGCCTAGCGGTGATCTGGAACAACCCCAGTGTGTCCCACACAGAACTCTGTAGGAAATGCCACCAGCTGGGTGCTCACCAGCTTTGTTTAAAGGAATAATTCAGACAAAAATTTAAATGGTCATCGTTTACTGTCGTTTCAAACCTGTATGACAAAAGAAGTTAATGCGATGAGTGTTTATACCCATAGAATGAAATTCATTGCGGTTATAAACAAAATTAGACCTCAATGATCCTCATTGTCTGGACAAAAAAACAAACAAAACATTTTCAAAATGTCTTTTGTGTTGCTTAGAAGAAAAAAATCATATTCTTACATCTGCATATGTTTATATGTATACATGTTTTCATACAGTGTGTGTTCACTGAATCCTACATGTGAAGCTTGAGTTCAGACAGAGATGTAATTCATTACAGGAGTGTGTACAGTAAGCAGGAATGGTGCATTCCTGCACTTGACATGTAATTTGACAGGCAGGCGTACAGTAAGCAGGCGGTGTTGGAATGGTGCCATTCCTCAAGCACTTGAGCGTAATTTGACAGGCAGGCGTTTTGCCCACAAACCGCGGATGGTGAGGGAAAGTTGCGACGCTGATGACAGAGAAACTACTTAGAGCTTCAGATTACTCTTGGCAGCTGTTGAGGGCATAATCAGCACTGTGATGTTCGGCATGGCTCAGGACGCTCCTGCAGGTCCTAGACCCCAATGAAAAGCAAATGTGCGGCGGGAGAGCTGCAAGATGAAAAGCCTGTGTGGTGGATCCTGGCTTTCTTTGATTGGATCATCTTTCTGTTTCTGAAAGGCCAATGAAGAGTTTTAATGCGCTCTGTATATCAAACCCACACGTATGATTGAAAATACCAGCTATAAATGTCAGCATTGCTGGAGCCGTCAAATGACGTCCTCTGAGGCGTTCATAATCCGCCCATTGCAAAGCGTCTTCATGTCTGTTAATGATGTCTAACATCCTTTTTGAGCTCTATTGAACCACATTTTATTCATCACTGTATTCGCCATATCTAACCTGTTCACTCATAGGTTTCTCTTTAGACCTTTGCAAGCATCTCTGTGATAGAGTTGTGTAACTACTAACATGTCATGGGGAAGTTGTGGCCTAATGGTTAGAGTCGGACTCGTAATCAAAATGTTTCGAGTTCGAGTCTCAGGCCGGCAGGAATTGTACAGCGCTCTCTCCACCCTTAATACCAAGACTGAGGTGCCCTTGAGCAAGGCACCGAACCCCCAACTGCTCCCCGGGCGCCGCAGCATAAATGGCTGCCCACTGCTCCGGGTGTGTGTTCACGGTGTGTGTGGTCACTGCTGTGTGTGTCCACTTTGGATGGGTAAATGCAGAGCACAAATTCTGAGTATGGGTCACCATACTTGGCCGTATGTCACGTCACTTTCACTTTCAAATTGAGTATAAGTGTGTGTACATGGGCATCATTCACCCTCATATTGTTTCCTGTCACACATACGTCACTGCCTCGGTCACTTCATCTATGGTTATCATAAACACCTTTTCTCAATGACGGCATCCCACCTACTCTGTGTATTTCCTAGCGTTCCCTGATTACGGATTTTATTCTGGGCCCGGTGACCAGCGATGCGCCCCCTGCTCCTTTGCCGACTATGCCGCCCTGGGGCCCCATACGGGTCAGATGCTGCAAAGCGAGCACGTCACCTCTACCTGCAACTCACCCTCCCAGCACCACCCAAGCCCGGACCACTTTAAGAGCTCAGGTGTGTATGGCATATTTTGTCCTAGACATGTTTTGCTTCTAACACTCGTTCCTTCTGATGTATTGGGAAATACTTCTTCATTTTTCCTCATTCCAAATGTACATGAGTATCCCAGCATTTGGGTACACACACTGCATGCTGAGAGTTGTTCTCCTTCCTTTTTTGTCTTTCAAACCCCACCATGTGTATCCACTCATGTACTGCATGTTAAAGTACAACGAAATTAGTCCTACCTATATATAAATATATACTATATGTTTAATTTTAATCTGTCATGAATGAGAAAAGTCGCTTTGTTAACAGAAATTACCATTTTGGACCGTATTTACATCTGCACTTGGTGCTGCCCCTTGTGATCACCTGATAGATATTAACACCAGGTGTAAACATACACCTGTGAATAAAATGTAATATAGGGTATCGATGATACGAATTTGCGTGGCTGGTCTCACCCATGCAGCCAAATTCACCTGAGCTTGTATTATTGTATTAAACTATTATAATTAAAATGCAAGTCATTGGAATGAAAAGTTTAGCATGTCTGGCTGTTTATAAAACAGACTTAAAACAACCCTCCATTCATGGTTTGAATCTGTGGATCAACTGATGCACGTCAAGCCTCATTGTCTTGTCCCGATGAAAGAAGTTGTGAAGTCACGCGTTGTGCGGCCCATCTGCAGTAGTGTCCTAATCTCTGTGGCGCCACGGCTTGTGCCAGGCCAGGTGTTGTGGATCTTTGAGATTCGGCTCCTTCTGTCCTACTTCTTTTGCCTCATTTCATTTGGCAGCCAACAGGAAAATATCTGTAGTTCTCTTGCTTTACACCAGTGATCACGTAGATGTGGGTTTGGACTTGAGCCTAACCTGTGCTCATTCTGAGGCTGCTAACTTTGGATTCACAGTAAAAAGGCTAAATCTAAATCTATTAATTCTTTATTGTATATCCATTTAAATAAAGAAACATACATTTTATTATCATTTTCCTGTTCTTTTCTGTGTGTCATAGTTGTGAACACCATTTCTGTTGACTTTAAGATCTCTGAAGTGCATTTTTAGACTAGAAATGTAAGATTTGCTGCATTTTGTTATTAGCTTTTAGTCTTATATTGTTTTTTTTATCAACTAAATAAAAAAAACATCCTTTTAGCTATATTTTTTGTGTTAACCTTGAAAACTTCTACTTTGATGCTGCAATGTATGACCTTAATATTGCTTTACAGCATGTGTTTAGAGTGTTTTGAGATAGATCTATTAAATACAGGCGTGCTACCTGATATGAAGGTCTGTCCCAAATTCCCAAAGTCTCCTATATGCTTGTTGCTGTGGCAACTTGGACACAGTCAATGCATTGTGGGTTTTTCAGGGGTCAATACTGATACCGTTGGTGTGTAGCTTTGCTCAGCAAAAACACTTTATTATCCCGCCAAAGGATGCGCAGAGTGACATCGATTAAAACCCCAACACTGGGAGCCGGAGCGGGACAGATAAGTCACCTGTGTCTCAGAAACACGCTGCGTAATCACAGGCCGGCGGGTTTAATTAGCATGGGTGCTGCTAAGCTACCAGTCAAAGCCAATAAATGTAAGTCATGTTTAGCTATTAAAGCTAATAGCAGTAACGGTTCAGCCCTAGGGTTTAATTTAGAGCATAAATCCTATTCCTGGCAAAGCGAGAGAAAGCACGGCACTCACCTTTACAGAATCCAGCAATTATATGGAATAAAGATTACAGTACACACATAAAATGACTGTGAAAGCAAGGAAAGCCACTGTGCTCAGATAAGACACGGGGAAGCACGTCCAGAGGCAGCCAGAGAGTTAATGCTGTCTGTCTAAATATTTATTTCTATACATACATGTATACATCAATACCCATGTCACCCTGCAACCCAAGACCGGTTGCCCACTGAAGCTAAGCAGGGTTGAGGCTGGTCAGTACCTGGATGGGAGACCTCCTGAGAAAACTAGGTTGCTGCTGGAAGAGGTGTTAGTGAGACACCAGCAGGGGGTGCTCACTCTGTGGTCTGTGTGGGTCCTAACGCCCCAGTATAGTGACGGGAACGCTATATTGTTAACAAGCACCGTCTTTCGGATGAGACGTTAAACCGAGGTTCTGACTCTCTGTGGTCATTAAAAATCATGTGGGGTGTAACCCCGGAAGAGTAAAATCCCCAAATATCACCCCGTGTGGCCAAATGAGGCCCTTGTGGCAGCCGTCGCATCATCCAAGTGGATGCTTCTACTCTGGTGGTTGAGGAGAGACCCCCCCCCCCAATTGTGCTTTGGCCCAGCATCATACCTCATCTTATGAATGTGAGGGGGTTTTAGTAAATAAGTAAGAGTAAGTATAATATAAAGGTCGATACAGTGTGTGACATCAGGGCTCGCAAAATTTCGAAATCCCTGGTAGCCCTTCGGGCAGATTTTGGTAGCCCGAAAATTAATTTAACTAGCCCAAATAAAAAAAAGACCATAAATGTCAATCAAAAACATTTTCAATACACAAATATCAAGGAAAGAGTTTTATTTTACTATTTACAGGGTATCTGCATAATTAAAAAAAAATCTATTTAAGGCAATTAGAAAAATTATAATTAAGACTTTTCTTATATATTTAACGTATTTAAAACTTTTTAAGGCCTTAAACTCTTCAATTTAGTTTTATCAAATTAAAGGACCCATGGGAGCAATGTTCCCTCTAAAAAAAATGCTGAGCAAATCTTCTCTATTGGGCGGGCATTTCGGGCAGCTGAGCAAAAACATTCTTCATACCCTGTACAGCGTGCACACAAAAAGTGTGTAACTACTTTAATGCAATATTTTTTTAAATGTTTTACATGTATACTTTAAAGTTTTAATTTATCAAGGCTGTAGCCTGTCTATTTGATTAAAAAAATACTGAATATTATTTCACGAAATATTATTGCAATTTAAAATAAATGTTTTAATATACTTTAAAGTATAATTTATTTCTGTGACGCAGCGCTGTATTTTCAGCATCATTACTCCAGTCTTCAGTGTCACATGATCTAGAGGTCTGCGCGGGACTGTTTTTTAAGTCCCGCTCCGCAAGGTTATATCCCGCACCCACCTGCTCCCCACTATATATTCACTGTTTGTTCACCTGCTGTCCGCTTTGAATACTTTTCTTCCCGACCCGACCGTTCCCGCTAAATATAGATCTTGTTTCCAAATCACATTTAAATTTCCGCTACTGAAAGACAGAGAGGTAGGCTAACAAATAAAAGTGTAGTCTGCACAAAATTGTATTTGTTATTTTATTCATCTTGTCAAGAGTCTTGAATTCATTCACTTTGATTTGAATTTATATGAATTAGCCTATCTTAAGACACAAAATTCGTTTAACATTTTAGGGGGAAAAAAGTGTCACAGAGAAAATAAAAAAAAAAAAATGGTTAGATTGCAAGTTCGCAATCTAACCATTGGAAAGGTTAATTGCAGAGCACAAATTCCAAGTATGGGTAACATCTCCGAGATGTACATGTGAGATCAGGGTGAGTGATTTACTGTCAGGTGCTGGTGCCACCTTCTGTAGAACTTAATGGCACTGGTGTCCTCAAATGCCCTACGATGGTTCTCAAATTCAGAAAAGTTATAATAAATGTTAGAAGAATGTTGTCCATGGTGTATTTTCACTGCAAAACAATAAAAAATGCCACAAATATCACCGCAAATTTTGAGAAAAGCCGCAGCAAAATCAGTAATTTTAGGCCGCAAAAATCAGGAAAAAGTCCCGCGAAATCCTGTAAGGACTGTTTAATACATGAGGACGTTAATTTCACATGTCATTGCATTTGCGTTGGTTCTCATGTTGAGCGCACCGCAACTTTTAAGTATTCGGTTTCTACAGCGACTCATTTGGCGCACATCATTCTTTCTATGAAAACTGTAAACCGCATTCACCGGTTCTAGCTCTGTAGCGACATCAACTCTATAGAGGTTTGCCCGAGCCTTCCGATCCTTTAGCTTTTACTGGAGGCATTCAATCAAATAGCTATCCCAACTAATTTTTGCGTGTGCAAGGCACATTTCTTCTGCGCAGACGCGGTGGAAGAAGTGCACGGTCGCGCGCGCAGCATAGCCGGAACATTGCATGGGGAGCCCTGTATTTAAGGTAGCTCATCAGGCAGGGCGGTGATACATTTTGGTAGCCCGACTGGAAAACACAATAGCCCCGGGATGCCGGGCTAGCGATTTTGCGAGCCCGGGACATCATTACCTCACTTTGTGCATCATAAGCATTCTGTCTTCCATCTGGTTTATCCCTGTGGTGACTGCAGTCACGGATGTTGGGGGTTTCTCCAGCTCCAGCTGTATTCTGTCACTGTGAAGAGAGATGTAAGGAATGAGCAGTCACAAAGGAAGCTGGATCTTTACATGCATGTTCACGCTCACTTGAAATCTCAGCGCTGCAGGAAAGCCTGTTTCTCTCTGCCCTGTCCTTCTATCAGACTTGCTTAATGCACAGCGCAGCATGTGGCTGTGTGCAGTTTTGCATGGATGGTGTGGGCGATTTTAATCTATATGCTGTCTATGTGAAGGCCGTTCCTACAGGACAATTTTGTATTTAAAAACAGAAAGAGCTTAACAGAATTCAGGTGTCTTAAAAATACAGCAGCTAAGCCCCTTATACTTATTCATGTAGTTTGCATAGTGCAATTAAAAAACATGTCCTATTTGAACGGCCCCTAACAGTGTTATTTAGTATTTTAACACATTCACTTTTAACAATTTTGTTACATATTTAATGAACATTATACAATACTGTACCATGTAAGTAATGCGTCATGCATTAACGTTCAAAAGTTCGGGGTCAGTAAGATTTTCATTTATGTGTTTGAAAAAAGTATCTCATGCTCATGATGGTTGCATTTATTTAATCAAAAATACAGTAAAATGTCAATATTGTGAATAGGGATGTAACGATTAACCGCGACCCGGTTAAAAATCGATTCAAATATATGACTATTCAAATCGGTTGAGATGCCAAACAAATCACGATACAATTGGGGTAGGAGTTTATATGAATGTTTCTCTGAGGGAAACTGAAGTTTAGATGGCATTTTCTTTTCATCCTGACTCTGAACAATGCATATTAAAGTAGTGTTCATAAGCATATGAACTTGCTTGTGTAACTTATTTATTTGATTTGGGGTTTGTTTTAAATTTCAGTTTAGTTTTGTTATATTTAAATTTCACAAAGAATTGTGCAGCAATAGTCTAAAGGACACCTTTTCATTTACTGAATAATGTCTTAAATCTCCTTTTGTAAAAAAATGAAATACTATTGTGTGAAAATCGAATCTTGAAATCAAAATCGTGAATAAAATCGACTCGTGAGTTGAGTGAATCGTTAAATCCCTAATTGTGAAATACTATTATAATTTAAAAGAACTGTTCTTTTCTAATATATTTTAAAATGTAATTTATTCCTGTGATGGTAAAGCTGAATATTTATTCAACAGCCATTAATCTAGTCTTTAGTGTCACAGGATCTTTCAGAAATCATTTTAAAATACTGATCTGTTCCTCAATAAACAATTATTATTATTATCCATCTTGAAAGCCATTGTTCTGCATAATATTTTTGTGCATACTGATTCTTTGATGAATAGAATGGTCAAAAGAACAGCATCTGTTACAAATCTTTTGTAACATTAGAGGTGTCACCACTATCACTTTCGATCAATTTATTGTATCCTTGCTGAGTAAAATATCTAGTAATAATAATAATCTGATAATTTTTATTATCAATTATATAAATAAAAAATTGTACTGTCCCTAAACATTTGAAAAGTAGTGTACATATTCTGTCCCATGTTACACTCTCTGATAGAAGCTATCTCTCTGCCACCTTAGTGGCCATGTTAGTGACTGAAATATGTGTCTTGCACAGGTGCTAACCCTCCACGGCCTGGAGGTTTCCCCGGTGCAAACAGTCCTGGACCCGTGGCAGACTTGTACGGCCCCAGCAGTCAGGACTCAGCAGTGGGAAATTACATCAGTGCTGCCAGCCCTCAGCCGGGCTCCGGGTTCAATCACAGTCTCGCAGTGAGTACAGCTCTGTTACACTCCTCAGTCATGTCCATCATACTTTTTAATTATATTCAACCTCCAGCTGAGAAATCAGGGTCTGATTGGCTGTTCCTCCATTGTGACTCACTTTTTATGGCAAGGGCTAGACTGTCAGCGCAGCAATTTAGAAACGTGGAGTTGGAAAAAAGAATATCTGAGGAATTAGTTCCATTCCACATGTTCAAAAATACCCCAATGAGTCACGAGTCTCCGTTAGACTGACACTTCGTGTCTCGCTGATGTTTTGTTTGGGGAATAAAAGCATCACAAACAGTTTAGAGGAAGCAAAAGCTGCCGTGGTTGGAAATGAGCAAATTGTCAAAATCAGATGTCCCTGTAACTAGCAGATGCTCTTGACACCATCTCCAAACAAAAGCCCCTGCGTTGCACAAAAACGTGCTTTAATTGGCTTTTGTCAGGGAGCGCACGGATTCTGTCTGCAGATGTCACGGACATCAGGTTGCGGCTCGGTGTCAGCACGGATCTCAATTTGAAGAAAGCATTTATAATGAGGTGCCAAATATAAATTAAATTATTCACCCCGTTCTCACAAATAAGTTTCTTAACCAAATGAAGCACACATTTTGATTTATGCAAGTGTTTGCTGCAGATTTCCACTGCTTTATTGCTTGTGGGTGGTTTGCTTCGAGGCCAGTTTCATCTGCAGTATATGAAATGTAACGCATGTTAGAGAGAGAGTGCTGGAAGTCTAGTGGTTCAATGAACGATGGAAGCGCCATAATAGTGGTCCATTAGACTTGTGTGGTATATTCAAAGTCTTCTGAAATCATACAGTGGTTAAGTTGCATTTTGGTTTGAGGAACAAAATGCACTCATTTTCATTGTTTCCCGCATGTCTCATAACCAAAATGGACCAAGGTTAAATTTCTAAAAGAGTGAGGAAATGACAGAATTTCTTATTTTTGGCTGAACTGAGCCAGTAATGAGGAGCAGTAATTTATGATCTCCCATCACAACAGGAGTGCTGGATAAAGATCTTAGCTGGTAATAAAAGGATTGTTTCTACACAGGCTGATCTGTTAACTATCACCATTAGGCCCTTGAGCAAGACATTTACTTCAGAGGCTGCTGCTGTAGTTTCACTTTTTGAATGAAAAAGCCCTTTTAATGGCTAAATTGGTGAAGAACTGCTCATAAACAGCTGTTGATTGTGTATAAAGACAATTGACTAATGACAGGAATATTAACTGCTGGTTGGAAACTGAAGTGAGCAGAAACATGGATCTTTTCATACTTCATTTCTGCCTCCTGGTATCTAAATAAAACATGTCACCACATGAATTCATAACTTTATTCATCTGCATTAGTGTTTCTGAGTGAGTGCCGTTTTGTGCTGTGATTAATTCCAATTTTAGTGTGTGTTCATTCAGTCGGACTGATAGATGTGTGTGTGTGTGTAGTTCTTGAAGTCTCTGTGCAGAACATTAACACGGGAAATGACGCAGAACTAAAATGCTCGTCTCCATTTATTTTTCTGACACGTGTCACCAGTTCACCACCTACTGGAACACCCCCCCCCCCCCCTCCCCTCTCTCTCTCAGTATCAACACACATCCACAATGAAATAAAGTCCTTCCACACAATTCTTAAAATGAGGAAACCTGGCAGAAAAGCCAATATAAATTTAAGAAAGCCTTTCCTTCCTGCCCTCTAAAGCAGCGGGTGTGAGACAGACTTTGATTTATTCGTATGGATTAGACAGATCCGCTCCTGCCATGCACACAATAGTCTGATGACAGGCCAGATAAACAGCTGTGTTTCTCAGAAAGGCTTGTTGACAGGTTGCCGTTTTGCCCTCTAAATCAGCCGTGTGGGTTTGTAAGTTCACAAACGCAGTCTGACAATGGGCAGGATTTAGTTATTCAGGACTGATCAGCTCCACAGAAGAGGACTCGGGGCAAATGCTTTTCTTCTTGTATTTTCCTTATGTTTGGAGGCATCCTAAGTTGCTCTGATGCAGCTATACTTGTAGCATAATAACTGAAATGGAAGAATCAAACATCTGAAGATACATGGAGATTTTCACATACTGAAGGCCGAATCTCCTTAAACCGATCTCCTGAATGAGAAAGGGGCCTATGACATCACGTATGGTAGAAGCTCCTGTTAATCTGTGTAAGACCAACAAAGAAAATTCAAAAGTGGAAAATCTTCTAAATGACAGAAAATCATTGTTTGATATTTTTGCACAGTGGTTTTCTGCTTAGCCTAATTAAGAAACCTGCCAGGGACAAACCAGCATCCAAAACATCTGCTGCTGCCCAACTAGCCATGCTTTTTCCTGAGGGTCTGCTGTCACTGACAGTCAGAGAGCAGGTCTCATTGGCACTTTTATCAGTATCATTTGTGAATAAATGTTCTGATAAAGTGGAATTCTTGATTCTGCACATGAGAGAAGAATCAATCTCAGACTCTTCATAAAAGTGAAACATCAAATTATTGTGTCTGAATCTGTCAGTGTGTTAGAATCACTGTTTTCATACAGCTTCAATATTTGTGCTCAACATCTAACTCATGATCTGCTTTTAGGGTCCTTTGATTGCCACAGCATTTACAAATGGATACCACTGAAAGCTAATGGAGATACGGCACCATCTCATTGGAGGTATGCATGTTTTTCTCTAATTCTGATTCTCTTTTTCATGCTGTTCCATTCATAATTTAAACAAGACTGCTATTGGTTTTGATTCACCAGAGTTCATCGGGAGGCCCTGGAAAAATGGCCGGAGTCTCTGATTGGTTCGTGTACAGTTGATGTCATAAAGACTTCAAGCACTACAGGTTCTGATTGGTGAATGGACAAGGGGGGTGGAACCAAACAGAGAGGACAAGAAAAATACGATCATCTCAGAAAACAAACATCACAACTGCTGTAACTGTAATCCAACCCTCCTGTCACTGCAGGACTCCTTGCCATTTTTCTTTTCCACATGCTTTTTCTATCTGTATGCTTTTTAAATGACTTCGGCTTTTAGAAAAACACTTAGATGAGTGAATGATTTAGTTGCGATAGTCACAATTTTGAGTTTTTTCCCCCTCAATTTTGGTGCCAGTTAATTCTTTTTTTTGCACATATGGACAGACACCATGTCATTCATCTATTGGAAAAAAGAAAATAATCTTAGTTGCTGTTTTTAATTGTGAAGTCTCATTGTTGATCATAATGACCTATTTTTGGGCAATACAGAGGGAGAGGACTCCAATATTTTTATGGTCCTTTTTATATATATATATCTATATATATCTATCTGTGTTGTTGTCATTTAGAGAAAAAAAATATATACTGTAACCCACCCCAATGAAAACATGGTGATTTCACATATAAGAGAAAGAAATGTAAATGTAAATATACTTCACTGCATATAATCAGTTCAGGCATATTTTTCTGATGGTGTTTGGAAAAAGAAATCAGGGTGAAATTAAAGTAATTGACAGTATGACGTGAAAAAAGTAATACAATGATTTCTTAAATTATTGTATACACGAGCTGAGTCATTTTACAGGTGTAATACCAGCATACTCATGCCACATGATAACATGAGCTGAAACTTTCCAAAACACCACTCCCGTCCAAAGCACACTGTGTGTAGTGATCAACGAAAGGACTTTTCTTGTGTTCTGCACATTCTGACACTTTTATACTCCTGAGAAAAAAAGAAACTTACTATGTTGTCTGTTGTTGTTAATGTTGTCTAATAGAGGACGTTCTTGATTTTGGAACCTGTCGTGGACTGTATGTGAACGAAACGGTTTATTTCTCTTTTGGCTGAAGGCGGCAAACATTTTTAATGAATTATACCTCAGTCCTGTGAGATTTAATTTATTCAGAGCAGATCAAGTGTACGGAGGAAGCTGTGTACAAAAAGAGCGATGGTTTTCTCTTTGCACATGCTAGCTGTCACGAGTGACCTTACAGAGATTTGATGTATGAAAAATTGTTCTGTGAATGTTGCTTTTATTTTTCTGCCGCTGGCGTCCAGAACGCAGGTCGAGAAGAAGCCAAACGAAAAGCAATCTATTACTGGTGCGCTCAAGATTTCATTTCAAGGACATAGCGAACCTTTTATCTGAAATATTGACGTATTTTAATATACAGCCAGTTGAAGACACTGAAAAAAAATTGTTGACCTGAAACCCAGAGCTGCTGATTTCTTTCTTTCAAGTTGAAAAGCTGTTTTAGGTCAAACATGCATATATATATATAAAATGCAGATTTTTAGTGTTAAATGATCTGATATGTATATTCTGATGTAAATGTGTCTTTTTTTCCTGCTGAAGATGTAAACTGTTTTGTTTGATGACTTTTGTTTTATTTGGTGTAGTCTGGTGGCCGAAGGCAAACGCACTTAATGTCGGAGCCTCAAAAAGATTTACAAATCCAGTCACACAATAATATTTAAACAACTGAAAGGAACGGAGCGAGGAAAGAAAATTATTGTAATGTTCAAATGTAAAAATTAAACATTAAAAATGAAACCTCTGTTCACTGATTTCAATTGTGATTCATGGTTTTTATTATTATTGATGTTAAGGTCTCATTTTCTAGATTCTTTTTTCCTTATAGCCATATCTTCATGTGTCATTTAACAACATTTTGAATGAACTGAGACCAGCATCATCTTTTATCCCATCATCTCTTGAGTATTGCGCTGAACTACACAAACACTTGGAATTACGTAATTAGCCACTCAAGGCTGTTATACTGTGTATATAGTCAGCTAAAGTAAATGCACTGTACACCCTATATATAATGATACAGGCCCTGACATGTAAATGAGAATGTGATCTCCATGGGTGCTGCCAGTGATGTGCTCAGTAGCTGGTGAACATATTTAGTGTCATAGCTGGTATTATTTAATGGATTTTAACAGGAGGTCTGTATTACCTGAAGAGCACGGTCTGTTAGCGTTCCCATTCATCTCGCAGTCGCTCAGCTGGCACTACACCCCTGACAACGCTGACTGGCTGATGGTACCACAAGAGTCTGCACAGTCCCAAGATCTCCATTAGTGACTATATTGAGCTGTGACAGGAAAGACAACAAAAAGGGAAATATTTTAAGTAAATTTCATGCTAAAATAAACAAATTACAATAATACATCATACAATAGTGTTTGTATGATGCAAGTAACATGTACAGTATTTTTTTATGTTTTTGTCTCTTACACTCACCAAAGCTACATTTATTTGGTCAAAAATTGAGTAAAAACACCAATATTGTGAAAGATTACAATTCAAAATAACTACTTTCTATTGTAATTTTTTTAAATGTAATTTATCCGTGCGATGTTTAAGCTGAATTTTCAGCATCATCACTCCAGTCTTCAGTGTCACATGATCCTTCAGTAAGGATCCACAGATCCTTCTTGCTGCTCAAAAAAAAATTATTATCAATGATGAAAACAGTTGTGTTGCTTGATATGTTTGTGGAAACCATGAACATTTTTTAAGGATTTTATTTTCTTTAATAAATAAATCTGAAAGTTTGAGGGCAATTATTACTGGGTATCTATCCAAATGAAACAATGGCATGCATCTATATCTACCAATCTATTAGGAAATTATGACATAAATCAAACACAAACTACATGTATGGCAGCCATTCCATTCCAATGTCTGTTGTATTCAAAGTTCAAACACATGCACACCTCTTTCTGCTTAATCAAGTACTGATTAGGTGATCACCTCAGCCAAATCTTATTTAATGAGAAAAAGTAAAACCTTCGCTATCCTCGTGCAATAAGACTCTTGCAGCTGGAAGACAAAAACAGTGCTAGTAGTACCTCCAAAGTAAATGGAATCAAATAACTAATGAACATGCCAAAAGGTGAGTGAGGAAAAGAAGGGTTCATTGAAAACGACCCGGATGACCACCAAACTCATTCTAATGTCACTCAACAACCGCAGGATGACATCAAAGTGACCTACAAAAAGAATGACAAGCATCAGCTGGGTTGAAGTGCATGGTGAGGATGGTTCGATACAAGGCTGAAGTTGTGCAAAGCTTGAAAAAAGCCCTTCATCCATGAGAAGCAAATAAAAGCCAGGCTGAGGTTTGCAAAAGACCACAAGGACTGGACCTGCAGCTTTGCCCAACACCTGGTCATCTAATGGTTAGTTGGAGACCTGGAGAGGCCTACAAGCCTCAGGGGTTTGCACTCACTGAGAAATCTGGTGGAGGATCGGTGATGATGTGGGGTTACTTCAGCAAGGCTGGACATTCATCTTTGTGAAGGGCGCATTAATCAATCCGAGTACAATATTGTTCAGGAAGAACTGACAATGTTCCCTAACTCTGAAGATTGTTTTTTCCAGCAGGACAATGCTCCATGCCACACAGCCAGGTCAATCAAGGTGTAGATGAAGGACCATCAGATCAAGATTCAGTCATGGCCAGCCTGAAAACCTCTAGAATATGATCAAGAGGAAGAAAGATTGTCATAAGCCATCAAACAAAGCAGAGCTGCTTGAATTTTTGCACCAGGAGTGGCATAAAGTCACCCAACAGCAATGTGAAAGACAAGAGTATGATGCATGAAAGCTGCAAATAAAAATCAGGGTTATTGCAACAAATATTGATTCCTGGACTCTTCCAAATTAAAACGCTGGTATTGGGTTGTTTAAAAGTGAATTTGAACTTGTTTTCTTTGCATTATTATACAAAAGAAAAACAGTATATTTTTTGCTATTTTGACCAGTTGTCATTTTCTGCAAAATATACGCTCTAAATGACAATATATTTATTGGGAATTTGGGAGAAATGTTGTCAGTAGTTTCTAGAATAAAACAAAAATATTCATTTTATTCAGACATGTTCAGAATAGTAACCCCCCAAACCCCCCCAAAAAAATGTCTGCAGTGGTCTCAATTTTTTCTGAGCCGTATATATAAAATGCATGGAATAAAACAAAGCATGAAAGAAAATGTACAACCCAGTCCATCAATTTGGCATTTGTTGGAACAAAAGGCCTCATTTGACAATAAATGCCACTACAAAGTCTTTACGAACATCATTCAAACCAGAACAGCTACAGAGATTCACACAATGACACACAGGCTCCTATTACTGGACTCCACAGCTGTAACAGGGTGAGCACACGAAAATAAACATGCAGAAAGTACCTCTTTTCCAAAACAACAGCACCAACACTTTCTCAAAAGCAGTTTCTGATTTGTCCATTTCACAGAGTTTAGAGCATAAATTTAGGTTATTCTGACACCAGTTGCAATGCATATTGGGTACCGAACAGCACTGCAATGTTCTCCTTTATCTTCTTAAAATAAGAATCTGTAAAAATACTGTAACCCTCAGAACTCAAGAACATCCTTCCCACCAGATAAGTCATTTTTGTGTGAAATGAGATATGATTTCTCCCCCCACAAAAACACTTTAAAACATCAGTGGATATAAAGTGGACAAAAAGAAAGTAATACAATTACTTTAATAAAATAAATAATAATGCTTGATATGAGCACGATTTCTTTTGTTCTGATGAGCCGTTCACATACGATGACCCACATGCAAACTTTCTATCTCAATTGGCTCATTTTAGCTTTCATGGGCTCTTTAATAACATTTTCTACCTCATGAATTTTGCTGAATATGAAACGAATATCTTCATAAATGGATATTAAGGCTTTAGCTGTGCTAAGCCGCTGTAGTATAATAGAAACTCACATTTTGCTTAAGCCGAACAATAACTCCCGGCAAATAATCCGCCGAGGTATAAAACCTAATGCCACACATATCTTTATTAGTTTCAGAAATATTTCCTCTGATCGATAGATAAAAATACATAGTTCTCATATATATGCTGTCAAATGCGCCTTATTAAAGTTTCATCTTTTTAGAGTTCACCAAAATAGCTGAACGGAATTAACTACAGATGTGACGCAAGCAAGCCTATAGAATCATTCATTTAGACGAGATGACAGGTCAAATATATGATTCTGTCAGAGATAAAGATCATTCATCAGCTCTCTATTACTGTACGCTCTATAATATCATTCAAACCGCTTGATGAGATTTAATCTCCAGTATATGAGAAGACAAACAGCCTGCCTTCATTAAAAGCTAAATATTGTTTTGCTGTCATGTTTACCAATGCTTCCCATTTAGCTTTTCTTGAAATGACACCCAGTCAGCAAAAAATGCTAATCTACTTTTCATTGATTGTGTTTGTAAGAGCAAAAATATGCCCGTAACCAAAAATCGAATGACTTTCGCATCACATAATGTAATTTATGGAGTATATACACATCATATTCTGTGAAAAACAATTCCACGCGAATGAACTGCTGTTTTTAATCAATGCGTTAATAATCATGCCTATGCTGTAGAATCCCCAATATAGTTCATATACATCTAATCATTCTGTTTCAGTGCTCTATTTCTCTCTCTGAGCTCATGGTGAGATGGTCTCGGCAGGCCCGCGGTGCTGGGATTTGGATATGCAGGTGTCATGAGAGGGGTTTTCTGTCAGCTCAGTGTGGCCCTGCTCCTGCGGTTTGCTCTCAATGATACATATAAACTAGCAGGCTGTTAACCGCACATATGCGGCGGAGCTTCAAGCAGCGGTGGCCCGCCAGGAGCTCGTCTTTAGAGGCGTGTCTGATTCTCGTTGAATATTCATGATGCTCTTTACAGTCGGACCAGCTGCGGCTGCGGCGTGTTTACGAGCGGTAAAGGTGTGTGGGAGGCAAGCAGACCTCACGGCAACTCTGCTCTCGTTAGCAGTAATTAAGCATCAGTCTGAAGCTCAGGCTTAATTGGCAATTAACGATATGTTTGATAAGGGTGAGTGTGTCAGGTCTATGTTTAGAATATATTAAGGTAAATAAGCACTCAGAGTGCATGGAGACACGTCCTCAACACTCACGATACAAACAAACTCTACGAAAGTAGATGGAAGCAGATTGGATGTGAAATTGCATAGCTCTCAGATGACAAATTATTTGATATACAACATTAAGAAAAAGTTTGAAACAGAAAAATATAGGCTACTGTAAAAATGCTTTTTCGAAGTTGTAAATATGATTGATTATAAGATTGTTGGAGTTTTACAATGAAATAGCCTACTATTTCAGTCTTCAAAATGTGATGTTTAAGTCAATGTCTTGAAATAGCCTTTTAGTTGTAATAATTATTTTTACATTTACTAGCATTTTCTGAGCAAAAATAGTTTCTACAGGTTTTTTTAGTGTAGCGTAAGCTTAATTTCTACTTAAAAAACTTTCATTCTTTGTAGGTATTTGTGAATTTACTAGCAAGATCTAAGCGAAAATAGCTTCTACACCATTTATTTTCAGTGTACGCCTGACAACAAAAATAAAATACTATGTGAAATGTGTGCAATGATTGCAATGTGCAATGAATGATTAACATTTATTATGTGACAATTTATCTCTGAAATAAATATGAAGTGAAATAAGAATATATATATAAGAAATAAGAATAAATGAAGTGCTTGCAATATAAATCTAAAATCAAATATATTATTAATAAAAAAATAAAAATGTATATATAAATATAAGATAATTAAAAAATTATAATAATAATTCATATATTTTTGGCACCCTGATCAAATAATTATTCAAGTTTTGAAAAACACTTAAGTGGTCCTTTTTTGTTTGTTAGTTTGCTTGATTGTTTTCTAATATGTATTTTCCTTGCTTTTTTATATTGTTGCTATATACTTTGCCCACTTTTTTTCACCTTAAATATCAAATGTAATAACTTTAATCATCTGGTTTGATATGTATATACGTAACGTATACTGAAAACAAGCATATCAAATATAAAATTTTAGATTGAAACTTATATTTTAGGTATAAACATTAACATCTGGCTGGAATGAAAGGTCAGGTCAACCTCATTGCATTACACAGGCCATGCATATTTTGTCAAATAGTGGGTCGTCCAGATGTTCTTCTCATACAGAAAAGCAACAGTGTGCGCACAGTATACACACGGCATACTACTATCTTTCAAAAATAGCAGTAAGTCATTCCGAACCCCAGCGATGAGATCATTTCCCTCCTCGTGCAGGAGGAGATCTGCTATGGAGGGGGCCGTCTCGCGGTGGGCTAATTGACATGACATATTGACAGGCACTCTTCTGCGTCTGGGGACTCCGGCGCCTGCACAGCCTTCCACATCTCTAATAATCACTGATTAAAAAGCAGTTAAGAGCCTGTGAAGACCAAAATGTGCATTAACCAAACGACCTTCTGGGAGGGAAAAACAGCCACGCTGGCGGAGAGAAGTGACGGCAGAAGTTCCCTGGGAAAACGTCTGCCATCTCCCAAACCACGGCACGCTTATCAAGAGATGAGATGTTTCGAAAATGTGCTTGGCTAATATCCTCTTTTTGCCCAGATTCACATTATCTTTATTGAGTTGACACAGGTTTGTTTATGAGCAGTTTCATTGGCTAAGCACCTGCGCCGTGCTGCCAAACATCTGAAATAACCTTTGAGTTCTGGCTGATCTAATATAATTACACTTTTGCAGTTCATCCTTGACCCCATTCCAATGAAATAATTAAGGTCTCATAACGGTTTAATTTGAAAAAGTTATGCTCTCTCCAAAGCTTTTACGCTCACTGGAACACGTGTTGTCAGATCGGTTAAATGCAGAAAATCAGTGTTTGAGGATCTGTTTGGTTATTATTTTTTAAATCTGGTGCCAAATGACACTATAAGCTTTAAAAAACCATCAGATCTGACTGACGTGCAAGGTGCTTTTCCTTTAATATTGATTCTGTATGTACAGTGTGTCAATACAAATCCACTAAACACTCAAACACAACATTCCCATCTTTCTTTCCTTCCATCTCTTTTTTACGTTACATGATGCCATGCTGAAACCTCCAAAGCGAGCTTCCAGCTCGTTCCTTACTGTTATCAGCCTGAGCGATTTCTCTCGTCCCAATCAATAGTTTCCTCAGAGCAAACGAGACTGAGGAACACACACGGGAAGCTGTGAGAGCATCAATCACGCCATCCCGACTGCAGAAAGTTTAAAGCAGCCCTGATATAAACACTTCATAGGCTAGTTTAGCAAGCCTGATGCTTATTCTGCTGAGTGAAATTTTAGTGAGGCATCAAATAAGTTCTCAGTGGCATTCCAATGTGAATTCCTGCTTACAAGGAATGTGTCAATGTTCAGTATGTGTTAAGGAAAGGAAACCTCCTATTATTAGGGTTCACCAAACCCCAATTCAGTCACATTTCTTAGGGGGGTTTCGTTAACATACTGTGTCAAATGTCAAGAACATACATTCTTGTGCTCAAAACAGCTGGATGAAAAAGTCTTAAAACATAACATACAGCACAAGATGCCACAAAAAACATTGATTTTCACATGCTACACAACCAACATTTTAGGTTCCCCAAAGAACCTTTTAGTTAACAGTTCTTAAAATAACCTATTTTTGTATAAGGAACATTTTAATGATGTTCCATGGATGTTAAAGGTTCTTCATGGAAACCCTAAATGAGCAATATATCGACAAAGCTGTGATTAAGTGTCTTTAAAAACCCTCTTTTGTGTAGAACTACTGTATAATGTAGAGTCGAGTATTATGAGAGAAAGATTGACTGAGCGAGTGTGATTACCTGCATCTGAAACAGCATTCATTATTCCGCTCAATCTCATATTCACAATAAAACTTTAGTTTGAATGTCTGCTTAGGAAAGTGGTATCTTTGTCGTACTGTCCTTTCATCTGTTAAAGGGTAACTAAATCCCTGGTAAAAATCCCTAACTCCACCAACTGGCAATATTTGAAAAATGCTGGAAAAGTGGGCAGAGCCCAGCGGAGACAGAGAGGAGGTTAGTAGGTGCCATCATACGTCACAGGGGTATGCAACGTCCAATAGGAAAATTCAACTGCAGTAGCCACCGTTCAACCTGAAGAGGGCAGCACTCAGATGTTTTTACACCATATATTGTAGATTTAAAACACTTTATAACCAAATATCAAAACATTTACTCGAATCAATGCACTGCACTAAAGACACAGTCTTACAGATCATTAACTCAAAAAACTTGTTTTAGGGTTTAGTTACCTTTTAAGGGTAATTTCCGATGACAGTGCTGTTCAGTGCATTTATTGGCTGCATCTTACAAGATGTTGTTAAAAATAAAAATAACTTCCTTGTTTACAACAGCGTTTCAGTCTCTTTCAATATAAAAATCTTTACTGTTGACTCACTCATAAAAACAGTCTCTTGTCACCATCTAATGGCAAAATAATTACAAGATGTTGTTAAAAATAAAAATAACTTCCTTGTTTACAACAGCGTTTCAGTCTCTTTCAATATAAAATTCTTTACTGTTGACTCACTCATAAAAACAGTCTCGTCACCATCTAATGGCAAAATAATGTAACTAAATCACCACCACAAACACACCGTTTCCCAATATTAAATAATATTATTAAATACAATTTTTTATGCAAAATATTATGTAATAACAATATTTAATAAACAACAACAGCCATCATAAAAGTTGCTAGGAAATTAAATTTACATAAAATATAACGTGATCAGTTTTGCCCTCAGCCAAAACTATTTGCTCTGGAACAAATAATAGATTAATGAGACCAAAGACTGCCCATATCCAAAGACGGCAAACTGTATCTCATGTTTAACCACTATAGAGATGGAGCCATCAGCCAATTTCAGAAGAACCTGCCGAGGTGAGGCTGCTCTCGCGGGTTCATGAGAGCTGAATGGCCGCTGACGCTCTGAAGCTCACATCTCCAAAAACAAAGCTAATTTTCAAATAGACGTTATCTTTATTAACAAACTGCATATTTGAAGTCTAAACAAATACATTCTCTAAAAAAACTCCTAAAACTACATTCTGTAACACAAAAACAGTATTATTTTTTAAATGATAGTAGAAGTGGAGAGATTCCAAACGGTGAAACGGTGGAAGGTTCGATACCAATAGAATTTCACACTCCTATCAACCAATCAGATTCGAGGACCAGAAAGAACTATTCTATAAATGCTGATAAAGAACCTTTATTTTCAAGACCTACAACAAAATACTGCAGGCTGAAAATAACAACATGCAACAGTTTAACAGACAGATATTCAACAAAAGAACATGCTACTTAGTATAAAACACAACACATTTAGTAATTTTCTTGAAATATTGTCTATCGAAGGTTTTAAATGTTTACAAAACTGCTGGCAAACTACAGCATATTACAATTATAAATATATCTACATAAACTAGCCAATTTCATTAATTAGCAAGGTTGTGTTGTGCCCATTTCTACAGCTTTCCTTTCTGTTCTTCAGGTCTGTATAATCTCTCTCTCACACACACACACACACACACACACACACACACACACACACACACACACACACACACACACACACACACACACACACACACACACACACACACACACACACACACACACACACACACACACACACACACACACACACACACACACACACACACACACACACACACACACACACACACACACACAGTTGCAGCATTCACACACACAAAGCATATCACACATATCATCACACACATGCCTCACACACATCACACACCACACACACAACAGACAGACAAAAACACAGCACAGCAGACAACAGACACACACACAAAAACACAGCACACACACACACACACACACACACACACACACACACACACACACACACACACACACAGTAAAACAATTGTTTTATATTTATTAATTTAAAAAATATTCACTCAATTTTATCAATTGTCATTATCAATTTAATTAATTCAAAAAAACAGTATATGACATTTAAAAGACAACAATTTTGCATTATGATAAATGTAAAACAACATAATTCTAAATTCTAAAAACATTTAAAAATGGGAAATCAGTGAATATGCTGGCAGCTCTTGTTGCTTCCATTTATTACTTGTATCATTAACATCAACATTGACTTATAAAAATGTAATAAATTATTATATTAAGTGCTTTAATATGTCTCATATCTCGGCAGCAACACATGGTGACAGATAGAAAGGTTAGGGATGAGCAGACAGTCGATGACACTATGACACACAGCAGCTGTGGAAAGAACAAGATTATATGGCTGCACTATATAAACCAGCCACCTTATGGGTTTATTCTCTCAGCTGTGAATGTTTAAAAACAGCTCAATGTCACGTACAGCAGTGTGTTTGTTAATGAAACACCTCCTTGAAAGAGCTAGACTAACACATTTCTACAGCCCATTGCTCTCCTGCTGTTCCCTATGGGAAAACTAGTTCAAAGCAGATTAAGGTGGTCAAGCTGGGTTTGGAAAGCTGGTAGCTGGTGGTCTGCTGCAGGTTCAAGATGGTCTACCAACTGAAAAAAGACCAGCTATAAAGCATCAGCAACTTATTTCAGTTGGATGTCCCAGCAAGGTTCACACTGCCCATCACACCACAGGATAAGCTTTTAATACTCCACCGCTGTCTGGTTCTGGACCCTGAATTAGTTGATTATCTCTCATAGTCTTTAGGTTGGACCGATGCCCAGGTCTCTCGTGTTTTTCGGCTAAATGACCGGAGTGTCTCTCCCTGTGGCACCACCCTCATGCTTCAATAGACTGAAAAAGAGCATATTTTTCTAATCTCTGTCTCCTGATTTTTTTTTCTTCTCAAGTCTTCTGCTTCAAGAGAAGCCAGAGTGCTGGTTTTTATTCAAACTAATCATCTCTAAAACAAAATTTGAGCTGATCTATTTTTTCTCTGTTAAGACACACTTTCTCTGCAAAACCTTGAATCTAACACATGCAAGAGCACCACTGTCATGTGATGTGCATGTCTTGACTTGATCTCCAAAATAATATTGCATGAATAAACATTACAACAGTATTTGTTGATTTTTACATTCAGTTTAGTTCATCTTTTACGTATGATAGTTAATGGTGTTTATTAACATCTCAAAACCATTACAAATTATAAATGACATCCAAGTGTTTCGTTATTTTATTATAGTTCACGAATGATGAAAAAGTTGTCAACATTTTACAATACTTTCTTCTGATCAGAATATAATTAATACATAACATCAAATATATATTTGTGTCAATGAAAATATTTCACTATACAATTAAACACCAATTAAACTTACAAAGGAGTCCATGTGAAAAAAAAATCACAATGTTTTCATATTATTTGTGCATTGTACATGTTTTTTTTTATAAATTAAGAAAAAAAATCACTAGCATGTGCACATTTCTACAGAATCTGAGCTTAGAAGTACTTTTCAACAACTTTTTCTGTTTTAAAAACAAAATATTTACAGAAAACATTCTATTTAGTTATTCTGTGTTACAAAGACAAAACATTTAATAAACCAAATATAACAAATAAATAAATAAACTGCAATTATTTTCAAGTAACCTGATGACAGAAATCTTCATTGTTAGGTAAACTATCTTGAGTGTGTTTGCCCATTCATAACTGAAAGAGGGGGGAAAGTGTTGGTCAGCTATGCTGTGACTTCTCACTCTTCCCTTAAGATTGGTCCAGTTTCATCAGCTGTTATTCTGCAGGATCTCGTGTGACGCAAGGAAAACACTCCTCCTGGCCTTTATTCAAATTAGAGCATTTTTCTCACCTACATAATTAACAGTATACAGTGTCTTATCTGCAGGCATGAATTGTGAAAAGGATCTGTGGTTGTGTGGTCTGAACCGCAAACCCCGTGGCTCTGACGTTTTCCATCATCTCTGAAAAGAAATCACACGAGTCAGCGAGGCAAGGAGAGAGGTCTTCGGATGCCGTTCCTTCATGTAATAACACCGAAAGAGATCCCATCTTTTTGCTGGACCGGCGGCCAAGAAGTGGAAAATCTCTCACTCTGCTGAATGTGATCTTGTCAAAGGGGGCATTAAATATTGATCAGGCAAGAAGACGGTCAATAAGTCAGGATTCAGATGTTCTGCTGGGAGCCCGGCAGCCACAGTCAAACACTGGCAGAATTGTTATGGATCCCGACTGAGAGAGATGAAGGAAATTCTGCTGTCCATCTGCTCTGAATATCACGTAGTGCTTTCAAACACGTGCCACTGTCTAAAGGGGAATAGCTGTCATTTTGGTAAAAATATCCTTTACAGCTATTGTTGTTGATTTAACTGATTTTGTGTTCCTATACACTACGTGTCAAAAGTTTTTAAACAATAAGATTTTTTATGTTTTTTTTTAAGAATTATCTTCTGCTCACCAAGCCTGCACTTATTTCATCCAAAATACAGCAAAAGCAGAACAATTGTGAAATATTTGTACTATTTAAAATAACTGCTGTCTATGTTAATATATTTCAAAAATGTAATTTATTCCTGTGATCAAAGCTGAATTTTCAGCATCATTACTACAGTCTTCATTGTCACATGATCCTTCAGAAATCACTCTAATATGGTGATTTACTGTTCAAGGAACATTTATTATTATTATGTCAATATTTAAAACAGTTGAGTAAATTTTTACAGGATTATTTAATGTAAGAACACTATACACTATATACCACGCAAAAGCTTGGACTTATAGAAATTAATACTTCAATTTAAAGCATCCTTGCTAAATTAATCAAAAGTGATGATAAAGACATTTATAATGTTACTAAAGATTTCTATTTCAGATAAATGCTTTCTATTAGAAGAAACCTGAGTTTTTTGAATATTAGAATGAGTCCTGGAGGATCATGTGACTGAGTAATGATGCAAAAAATTCAGCTTTGAAATCAATCAAGAAATTACATATGAAAATATATCCAAATAGAAAACAGTTATTTTAAATAGTAATAATATTTCAAAATGTTACTGTTTTGCTGTACTTTGGATCAAATAAATGCAGGCTTGGTGAGCCGAAGAGACTTTAATAAAAACATAAAAAATCTTAAATTCAGTTTTTATGACTGGATTCCGAGATTCCGTCCGCGTTTTCTGCATCGCAGAAATCATAGGGCTGAATGGGTCAAGAACCAGGTTGACCGGGTACTCGGTACCACCGGTACTTGAAAAAGCCTTGTACCGTGACGTTTAAATTTTTTTAGTACCGACTTGGTACCGAAGTACCGGGTCTTTTGACAACAATAGAACAGACTAGTAGTTTTTACATTCAAACATGTGAAAAGCATTTTCTTCCCTTAATGATAAATGTACGATATTTTTGGCCATATCACCCAGCCCTCTCTATCTTACGAATACATACTGTAAAAACGTGCAGGAGTTAAAGTTCTCCAACAGGTAACACACCAGCACATCTTTTACATCTCAAACTAGTTTCATTTTAAACTTCCTGACAGTCTCCATTGATTGAGAGGTTTTCCGTTGTTTTCCAGACAGCGCTTGATAGCCGAGGGCAGAGGGGCAGGACTCACGTCATCCATCATTTCCACAGCATCTCGCCTTCTTAGGGACATCTGTGCAATCAGTGGACCATCAGCCCCCGAGTCAGGCACGGCTGCCTCCGTCCAATCCCACAAATGGTCATCAGGACAGAACAACAGCACTGACAACCTCGGCCGGACAAAACATGAAACAAGAAATGGGAATTTTTCTTACTCCTCATTGTCATTTTATTTATGCTACTGTCTCAAGCAGCAGGGCTCGTCTCATTCCCGTCAATCTGATGGTCTTTTTTTCAAAAGGGATCGTCTTTCGGAACCCAATTTGTCAAGGGTGAACTACATTCTTCTGTTGCTCTCAAAGCTTCTGACAGAAACATTTATGCCAGCTTAGACTTCACCAGGGTGAATTAAGCTAACATGAAGTAAAAACTGCATGGGGAGCTGAATAAATTCAGAAATGTATCCGAATTTTCAAAAAAGAAAATGATCAGAATTGCAATATGATTCAGATTATATTTGACCCTCTTGATTTAATTCATTTTAGATTTTAATAAATGTTTTTTTTATTTTGCCATATTTCATGTATAATGTAAATTTTGCTTCTGTATGAAAGAAATTCTCTCAGCTAATTCTGCATATTATGCAAGTACATTTTTAACTGGGTGCATATAAATGTTAACTATAAAAGGCTCAAACTTCAGTTCAATAGCTAGTTATTAAATAGATATAATATATACAAATTAGATGAAGTAAATAAACTTCAAAAGGAAAAAAAATGTAGGAAAGTCTTTGTGAATGATTCATTAAAAGAACTGGTTCATACGAGTCATTACTGTATGTATACGTCTGATTCACCAAAAAGAACCAAGATTCATTTGTTTGTGAATCGGATAATAAATCGGATGCATTATATTCCATGGACAAACACCCCTTATATTCTCCGGAAAATATAAATGTAAAAATTAAAAAGATTTCTCTACATATGTTTCAAAGAAAATACTCCCTTTCTTTTCTATTGCACATAAGCATTTCATGAGTTTCTAAAAATGAAAAAAAGCATTTGTTGTTAACTTGTTAGTGTTTGCTGTGATCGTGACTTTTGAACGTTAATTGGAATGTTTTCCAAAAAGATATGAAATCTGAAAATGGCATAGCAAGGTCAGCGCATTTGTAAAATAAGATGTTTGCACAGCAGCAGTTCTGTGTGTGAGAAAACAGCGACAACAACCTCCCACCTCTAATGAAAAGATCTGTCCACCTGAACACTCTCATGCTCTCAGTAGCACGTCCTGATTTCACTGTCCTTTCAACAAAAACCCTGCAGTCGCTTGGCTGTTTTTAGACATAGACTCGGTGAACAGGATGTTAATGGATCATCAGAGATCTGACGGGGGCGCTGCCATCAGGGGGAGGAGGTGGAGAAACAGGGAGAGGGGCTGAACAGAAAGCCCTGCATTATTTATCCAAAGTTAAAATTAATAAGGTCAGATTCATCATTGTCTCCTTCTTCTGCTGCTTGAATTTTTAATGTTATTCATTGGCTGAAAAGAGCATTCACCAACCCTGTGTTAGATTATCCATCAGGAGTTGATCCCTCACAGAGCTGCAGGTCTGAAGAGGATTATGGGTAACTTATCCCGAGTTCATGCCAAAAACTCTCCCGCACAGAGCATCAGAGAAAAATGTAGTAACCTGCACAGCTCACTCACTCACTCTGCAACCAGGTGCCTATTTTTCAGTTCATCCACCCATCCACCCATGGAAGTGCATTTCAGAAAGCTGAGAATGAATTACAATTTGCATATGCCCTACTGAAATTCTGACCAATAATAAGCATTGAATCATTAAAACATACAGTACAAAAATTAGCATTTATTTGTAGGATTTGCTATAATATTTAATTTATTAATGTTATTTTACATTTATTAATGTTACTTTTAGTGAGAGTTAAATGATAGCAAAAATAATCTTATCATAAAACAGGCAAAATGAGCCGCACAACCAATGGTACCCAATATATGCATCCCTGGGCCAATTTTTGACATTGATATTGCACAGTATATCATACTTCAAAAGTAATGTACTTTACGATTGCTGGTACGCTTTGCACTAGGGCTGGGTATCATTCAAAAAAAATTCAATACCGATACCTTGAGTTCGATACCGGTTCCTGAACTATACTTTTTTCGATACCAATTTTATGAAATCAGTTTTACCAAGATTACATAGTTTGTTGACATTTATACAGATTCATCTCCTGAGCCACTGCACAAAGGAACAAAATATATCCAACACAATAAATCAATAGTTTTAATAAAGTTCAAATAGTTTTCAGTTTACACATCTGTTAGGCCAGGGGTTTTCAACCTTTTAGGACATGCGCCCCCCCCCCCATTTTTCAAGTGGACAAAAAGCATGTTATCCAATTATTTTGTTATACATCAGAAAGTGTGATAATATAAAACATATTTTTTGTAATAATTTTTTTAAAGACGAATGTATCTAATCTGTGTACTTTGTTCAGTTGAAGATTCTGTTGTTTATAGGCCAAAGGGGTTTGTCAGGGATGTTGGACCATAATTAGGACTTATCGGTATAAGGGATGATTTATGTGCTGTGCTGTAATTATAGTTAATGATGACACATTCACAAATTGAGTTTGTATAAAATAGAACTGATGATGAGCATGAGCAGAACAGCTGATATACTGAACGCGCGTGCAGTGTGCCGGTTAGAGAGGTTCTCGTTCTCGAGTCAAGAATCGGTTGCAACGGTTTTCGGATCACCAGTGCACTGAACCGAGAACGGTTTCTTTCGGACACGTCTGATTTGAGAACCGTTGTGCTGATGATACTGCGCGATTCAGTGAACAGTGATTGCCTACTATGACTGACACAGCACACCTGAACCAAACTAGTTATTTTGGACAACTGATTCTGTGCTAATACTATAGCGTGGTTAAACCGAGGACCTGAATGAGGGCGAAACGTAAGTTTATTTAATAACAAATAAATCGCAATGGATTATGTATAGTAAGTGGATTAGGGTTTCTGCCTGATGACAACTAATTTATTCACTCAAGACTTAAATCCTTGTATGCGAATCACTGCCTGTACGTATTTATTTTGGGTGCTTGCAAAACTTAATTTTAAACTTTAAAGAGCATGATTATGATGTTTTAACTGATTGAAGTTATGATTACTGACTTTATATATTTGAATGTGTATTTTCATCCTGGCCCGGGACGATAGATTATATCATTACGTCATCGTGAATGACGTCATTACATTAGGGCGTAAAAGAACCGATGAACCGTTTTTTTAAACCGGTTCATTGAACCTAAATAACCGGTTCACAGAAAAGAACCGGACTTCCCATCACTAGCATATAGTTTAAGATTCAAACAGAATAAAGGAGGAGTGAGAGAGAGGAGGAGGAGTCCTGATCTTTACTCCTCTCTGTCTGGCTGGTGGCAGCAGGTGTGCCTCTGTCTTGAGCTTATGGCATCAATTTAAATGACAGATAATTACTTTTGTGACAACGTGCCAATGAGATTAGGCCCAGGCAAACAACATAACAGCAATTTGCGCTGCTCTGGAGAGCAATAACACCAATCATAATTAAGAACTATGGCCAAAATAGCAAGCTGCTGCATATCGTTGAATACAATTATGTTTCGCAAAAAAAAAAGCAAAAGAAAGAGAGAGGGGGGGGGGGGAGAGACAGAAAAAGGCCAGCCTGCCGTGAGACGCCTCTCCTGGGTCTTTTTTCAGAATGACATAAAATGATTAATTAACTCATTAATCCTCCTCTTTTTCTTAAATAGATGTTGTCAAAGACCTGTCAGACTAATTTCTGAAATCCACAGTCAGGAAGCTAGAAAGAGTTTTGCCGCAGCGTCCGTTTAGCTTTTCATGTCAAATCCAATCAAAGTCTCAATAAACACTCGCTCCTGTTTGCGGTAACGTTCGGCCGTCATAACATTGAATCTTACCGCATTTTCTTGTTAGTGTCATCTAAACCCAATGAAGCATCTAAATTCACCCACTTTAAAGTTTGTGGATATTATTTGTTCTGGAGGGCTGCTGGAAGTGGAAGTGTATTTATCTGTCAATCTTTTGTTTCATCTTAAAAGACAATGACACCGAATGCATTTAACCTCCATAATGCAGTATATTTCTGAGTGACAGAATGTAGGGTGGGATCTGATTGTGAACAAGTTTTCTTTTCAATAATATCATGGCCTAACATGTTTCAGAGGCACCGCATTCTGATCAATTCTACCCGAATAACATGCACTAATAAATAATGCATAATATGATCAGGGAAATTAAATGGGTCAATTTCACATAATCTTTAAGTGGAAATAAAATCATCAACTCCAGCATGAAGGTGAATGAAATTGGCATGATTTTAGCAGTGGTAGAGAAGCAGTACGGCTCTACCTGTGAGACAATCTGGGGTAAGTGTCCTTAATAGCGACAAATGACCCCTGTAATACACTGAACAGCAGACCGCCACAAAGCCGCTCTTCAGCGATCAGCCCACCGTCAGGAACAAAAGCATCTCCAGCAGAGCACCAAAAATGCAGCTCCAGCATTGATTATGTTAATAGCACACACCTTCAGCTCTGATCAAGGAGACACAGTGGGGCCAGCGGGCTCTCATATACAGCCCACTTGTGTCATCTCACCAGGAGAGTCTTCCGTATAAATCATCATTAATATGATTTGCAGAAACGCGTAATCTGCCTTTAGGAATTAACAGGATGTTGCTGAGAGCTCAAGCTACTAGAAGATCTGCCCTGCAGTGAAGTGAATCTTGGCTGCACCCGAAATCGTCCCCCAGGAGCGAAGCACCTAGCTAACGAGAGCTCGGTTTCAGCAGCCAAATCAGAAACACGCAGCCTCTCCACTGAATCAGACCTAAAATATTACCCAGGAGGCTTTGTCTGTGCGTGAATGGGACATTTAGCTGCAAATGCTCATCTTTGAAAAGGCTGTTTGCCTGTTCAATAGAAAGAGGGAGAGAGAGCAGGAAGAGGCCTTGGGTTTGCCTGTCAGTGGCTGCATGAATATTGTATCTTCTGGCATTTGCCTTTTGGGGCCTTAAGAGGAATGAACGGATGACAATGTCAGTCACCGCCTGCACAGTTTGAGATGTCACAGGGACTCTGATTTATTTATTCAGGTTTATGGGGGGCAGGGAAGAGTTAGAGGGTGAATCTAATGGAAGCATGTCTGGGTCACCTCAAAAAAAATAAAAATATATAATTTTATTATATATAAACATATAATATTTGTAAATATATAATATTTTTACATTTCAAATAACAATAATACAATGAATAATAACTATTATCATTATTATTAAATTCTGAATAAAGAACATCTTAGAACAGGTTACAAAATTAGTTTGTTATATTATACAAAATAAAAAATATATAATTTATTATACAAATATGTTAAAAGTACTTCCTGTTAAAGTCAACATTTTACTTACACCTTGCAACGTCTGCAAAACATTAATTATTTTACCAAAATAAGAGGGATTATAAAAAAATGCACTAAGATATTTCACATAAAAGATGTTTGCATATAGCCCACAAGAGAAAATAATAGTTTAATTTATAATAATGACCTCGTTCAAAAGCTTACATACACTTAATACTGTGTTGTTACCTGAAAGATCCACAGCTGTGTTTTTTGTTGTTGTTTTTGTTTAGTGATGGTTGTTCATGAGTCCCTTGTTTGTCCTGAACAGTTAAACTGCCTGCTGTTCTTCATAAAAATCCTCAGGTCCCACAAAGTCTTTGGTTTTCCAGCATTTTTGTGTGTTTGAAGTGAAAGTGACATGGCAGACATACAGCCAAGTATGGTGACCCATACTCGGAATTCGTGCTCTGCATTTACCCATCCAATGTGCACACTCACTGCACCTCAGTCGTGGTATTGAAGGTGGAGAGGACGCTGTACATTCACTCCCCCCACCTACAATCCCTGCCGGACCGAGACTCGAACTCGCAACCTTTTGATTACGAGTCCAAATCTCTAACTATTAGGTCGCGACTTCCCCTTTAAAGTTTGAACCTTTACCAACAATGATGATTTTGAGATCCATCTTTTCACATGGAGGACAACTGGGGGACTCATATGCAACTATTACAGAAGGTTCAAACGCTCACTGATGCTCCAGAAGGAAAAAACATGCATTAAGTGAAAGGGTGAAAACTTTTGAACAGAATGAAGATGTGTAAATTTTTCTTATTTTTGCCTAAATATCATATTTGTTTATTTAGTACTGCCCTTCAGAAGTTACAGAAGATACCTACATGATGTTTCCCAGAAGACAATATAATTTAAATTACCCCTGATTACAAAAGGGTTCAAATACACAAAAATGCTGGAAAACCAAATCATTAGTGGGACCTGAAGGATTTTTCTGAAGAACAGCAGGCAGTTTAACTGTTCAGCACAAACAAAGGACTCGTGAACAACTATCACTAAACAAAAAAATAGCTGTAGATCATTCAGGTAACAATACAGTATTAAGAATCAAGTGTGTGTAAACTTTTGAATGGTGTCATTATTATAATTATTTTCTCTTGTGGACTATATGTAATCATCTTTTATGTGATATATATTATTCAGGTCAGTACTAAATAAACAATAACATGCATATTGTATGAACCCTCTTATTTTGGTAAAATAATTAACATTTTTGCAGATTCTGTAAAGTGTATGTCAACTTTTGACTTTACTTTTGACTTATTCAGCTAATAAGCAGGCAGTTTAAAAATTCTTCAACTTCACAGGTTTATCAGCCTCATGCTTGAAATTCCTGCTTTTCTCCTCACACATTCAGAAGCTGTATCAAACATACACACTCAAAGCTGGGAGACTTATGTTCCTGTGGGCTTTTTGGAGACATAAGTAGAGGACAAAAGTAATTCCCTCTCATTTCCTCTATTTCTGTTCCTCCGACAGGATGTGTGACCATTGCGTGTCTGCTCTCACGACTATCCTGTTTTCCCCTCTCCCGGTAAATGAACGTTCAGAAGCAAAGCTGGAAGAAATCACAGACCAATCAGCGGTCACATCAGCTGTGGCCTCGAGGAGAACGGCTCTGTGAAAAGCATCTGTTCCTTTGAGAGCAGCTTGTTGTGGCCCTTCAGTAATGTGGGCCATACTCTCTGCGGTCCAGCTCCCCGACCGTCTCCTTGCACAACAAAACGCTCACAGCCTCCCCCAGTGGCCAGCGAGAGAATCGCGAGGCATTTTCTCCGATTCCCTCACAGCTCCAGGCTGTTATTCAACACTGACATTTCTCAACCAATCAATACCTCATCATTGGCAGCAACCGGGCCCGATCCAACCCTCCAGAAATAGCTGGCGCTCAAAGTGCACAGATGTCACTCTGTGAGTGCGTGCGTGCACGCATCATCTCCTCCAATGCCATTATAGAAAGAGCATTTACATGTCAAATTGTTTATTAATTCATTTCATTATCAAATTCACCATAGCTATCAGAGACATTTATATCTCGATAAGATCTCTTCATGCATGAGAATGGAGACGTTCTCGCTTCGGCAATGCAAATCAGTCGAGCGAAAAGCATTAACACCCACAAACACAAAAGTGCACAAAAGCCTCAATATCAAACACTCAAATGTCACTCACAGTTCATAAGCTAATCAGCCCAGAACCCCGGGAGAAAAGGCGAGAAAGAGAGAGATAGATGCTCTTTCATTCAACCCAGACAAAGCTATTTAAAGAGAGAGAGAAAGAGAGGGAGATGGAGTGATAGAGCTGAGGAGACTCCATAGTGAAAATGAGCAGGATATAAGCAGGTAGATAAAACAAGTCATTCAAAGCCGTTTCCTCTCCAATAAACGCACACACACATGCAGATTTACAGTTACATCTCAAAGCTGTCCGTCAACCTGAGTGACAGGCGCTACCTTATCAACAAGTCACAAAAACACTTTTAAAGCCCGCCCCTCCCTCTCTGCTGTCTTTCCAAATATGCTGCTGTCTTATTGTTTTTAAAGAAGATAACATCAATGTATTTCCTCAACACATTACTTTGCTTTATGGGTTTTTCTGCCTATTAGTGAATGCTTTGTTTCATAGTAATGGAAAAATACACATTTAGCTGGAAAAGACACAGACTTGCAGAATACACACTCTAATCCAAATACACACAACTGAAGTGAAATGAAATTTACAGTGGCCCCAAAAAGTATTTGGACTTTTAACCCACACTTAAAATGTATGAATTGCATTGCTTTAGATAGCAAAATATCAAACCCAGTTGCATTTGCATACAAATTATATTAGTTTCTCAAAACTAACTTCACTTCTCTTAGCCATTTTTCCAAGACTTTTAACTGGTGTTTTGGTGATTTTTCACACACCACAGGTGTAGTTCATCACATTATGCACATGTTCTACTAACGTTTGTGAACCACAAAGTGTCACAACACTTTTCGTCTTCATTTTGAACAGTATATATAGTTTCATAATTTTTACCTCAAGAAAACAAGAGGCAGACAGCATAAACTCTTCATTCTAGCGGCGTCTCCAGGAGTGACAAAGAGCAGTGCATTTCAATCAATTAAATTCCTGTCCAAACTCAACTAGAATCATTTACAGCGCCATAGCTGTTCCAGGAGCTGAGCGGAACACTTAATTACCTGCCTGGAAAAGTGTTTTTAAAATGAAATATTGAAGGCGCCTGATGGTGCACTAAGCAACAGCCCTGACTCAAGTTTGCAATCCTGATTTACAGATTCATACACTCACCAAAGTCAGCTGGCCACTAGTGAAAAATCTAGTTTTAACCAGTAGGTTCTTACAGGGACGTCGCTAGTGGGGGGAAAAGGGTGACAGAGTGCATAGGGCCCAGAGGTCTGGGGGGCCTGTGATCACCTACTGGCCATTGTGTCTTCCAGTCAGGCTACCAAATTGTATCACCACCCTGCCCGATGGCCTATCTTAAATAATAATATAAAATTCCTTCCTTGATTTGCTCGCTTGTAGGTGTGAACTGGATCATAATTGATCATTTGCACATGTTGCCAATTTCAATATTCAAGCATTTTAAAGTGCATGAAGAGGTGAGGCATTTCATACAGCACGTGAACACAGAATTAATTAATCTTGTAGGGCCCTATGATTTCCGGGATGCAGAAAAAACGGACGGAATCGCAGAATCCAGTCATAAAAACGGAATTTACAATTCAACGTGGAATGTCACGGAATTTGTCAAAGTTTGGATTAATTAATCAAAAGTATGTCATAACACTTAAATCAAATCGCAATATGGACTAGTATCTGTAAATATTAAGCCGCAAAAGTCGATTTTAATTTTGAATTCACACGTCTCTGTGTGAATGGAGCTGACGCTGCTTTTTTTTTACCAAGTTACATACACAGCACGTGTGGCGCTCGCGATGATTTCAGCGTCTGCCGTCTCAATGAGGACATAAATACATGAACATTTCTCCAAAACTGATCTGAGAGTCACTTCACGAGCATTTTAACATTTAATTTGAGTAAAACTAGCCTTGTATCATATACACACAGAACTTTAAAGGTATTCACAGCAACCCGTCAAAATAAAAGTTTGGTTTAACATATTAAAGACACTGTGCCAGAAATAGGCTATATTACTATTATTTAGTAGAATGTACGTAATACTACTACTACTGTTGAAAAATAATAAAACTTATTTTTTTAAGAAATAATCACAAAATATTTTATTTTTAATAGTAAATCCCCTTTATTTGCCAAAAATTGTAATGTTTAATTTTCGTTAATTAAAATATAAATTAAATCAATGTTTTATGCCTTCACGCAGAATTTCTGAGGGAAAAAAAAAATACATTTCATAAGGCTACTGTAAGAATAAATAAAAATTGTTTGTATGCATTCAAAACACTGAATTTGGTAACAATAAAACATAAGGTGAGAAAAAAAAGTAACATTTCATACGGTCCTAAACATGTCATTTTTGTTACACTTTTAATAAATTAATGTTAAATTGTACAAGTTTCATGATTTCCCAATCTGGGACTCAAAATCCGTAATTCGATCTGAAGCATGACTTGTTATCTGAAAGAAAAATACAATCACAAAAATGTTTGATTATGCTGACTTGTCCGCAGTGAAGTTTTGCTGATGTCTCTTTTATTCGGGCTAGTTAAATCCGTTTTGGGCAACCAAAATCTATAGAATGCCTGTCCGAAGTGCTACCAAGGATTTAGACATTTTGCAAGCCTTGTATAATTTTTGTCTCAAACAGCATTTCCACAGCACCTACAGTCACTGACTGTCTGATGTATACTGCACATAAAGCTGGTAAAAAATAATAAAAACAATAAACTAAAAATAAACTGACCTGCATCCAAACCAAAAGAGCTCTCCCATCAGACATTTCTGTGATTTCAAAATCACATTAAAAATGACCAAGCACTACAAAATTTCACTGACAGATAAAAATAGAGCATGACAGAAAATTAACAGCCCAGTCACTCAAAGTGAAGGATAACGATCATTTGAAGCGCAGCCTCTTTTTAAAAAAGCTAAATGTATGTAACCACAGCATTTGAAGCACAGATCCTTAACTAGGGCCCTATGATTTCCACGATGCAGAAAACGCAGAGATCCAGTCATAAAAACGTAATGTGTCAAAGTTTGGATGAATTAATCAAAAGTAGTTCATTACACTTAAATCAAATCGCGTTATGGACTCGTATGTGTAAATATTACGCCGCAAAAGTCGATTTAAATATGAATCCTGCATGTTCTGCGCATCTCTGTATGAATGGAGCAGACGCATGCTTTTTTTCATGCAAACGTTACATACATGTCGCATGTGGTGCTCGTCTGCAGTCTCAATGAGGAAAATTAAAACGGAAAGATCAGAATTTAGAAAAAAATTTAATGGATTTCATAGGGCCCTACTTAACAGCAAAGCTACCACACATCCTGACCTACAGTATCCTGGGTTAAACGCAAGTCTAACTGGCTCTTTGAAAGGCTAGGTTGATAAACACAATTTTTTAGTTGGCCCTTTCCAAACATTGACCCCATGCCCTTTGTATTTTCATCCACAAATCTAAACCACCAGGTGACAAGCAACCCACATTTAACTTTACACAAACCACACTGAGAAATACCGCTGCACCCATTTATGCCATGACTGGCAGGTCAGAAAGGTGATCCATCAGTGATTGCCACTCTCATTGACTGCCGAGGGCTTTGGCTGTCTCTGGGATTACAGGTTATAGAGCCTCTGCCTTTCCTATTTCAGATCTAGCACCTCTCATTGCCATGTTCATAACCCATCTCCTTGCTAAAGCCGTCTCTCTTATCAGCCGGATTGGCTTCCAGTTGATTGTTTGTGAACAATCACTGCTTCCATTATTATGGAGGTATTTCTGCGGGTCGCCCCGCTGAGACGAGGCATCCAGATGAGTGCTTCTGTGCCAAAACAGTACGACCTGTTATAAGAGGCAGAGGCAAGGTCATTGCTTTCAAATGATAACAAACCCGATCTCCAATAGCTCTTTTGTTAGCTGCGCAGCGCGGAGGAAAATGGAGGGAAAATCTGTGGATTTCCCTCCGGGCAACCAGCAACAAAAAGAGCTCCCTTTATTTAACCCTTTGGCTTTGTAAGCGTACTCTCGATGGCCTCTTTTTAAGATACAAGCTGGATGTTGACCCTGAAATATATAAGATCAATCTCTACACAAGAGGTGAGGCAACTTAGAATGAGAGCTTTGTCCATGCTAGGAATGAGGTCTCAAGGACCTCATGTTTTCAACCAACTAGTCTGAGTTTTATCTGAATGACTAGTTGAACTTTAAATACTGAATAGGCTGGGTTAGGGTCATGACTACCAGACACCAATCAGACTAATTTATATATAGATGCTAAAGGTAGCCTTTGAATAGAGAAACTGACATATTCAGTAAATAAAAAGGTTAAATATCAGTAGCCTTTCATTGAACAAAACTATGAATAAGATGGAGGTGGATTATGGATTATGCATAATAACAGGAGCTTTGCTCATAGCGGGCCTTGAAATATTATCAAAATAAGTATTATCTAAGGCTGTGAAATCGTTTGAAATCTCTGTGTTGGCTGTAGGAGTGATGCTTTAAAGGGATACATTTAAAGACTCCTTTAAGAGGATTTTACCATCTTCAAGGCTCTACAATAAGGATGACCAATGACACAAAGGCCAGTGAGAGTGTTTCAGGTCAGTGCTGAAAGTTACACATTCACTGATGTGGTACATACATCTAAGAATGTGCTGAAATCTACATCATATACAATATACAATCTATATCATATACAATATACAAACAAACAAATTAAGCTCAGATGAGCTTTATTTGTCACATACACAATTATTTGTCAGAGTACACAATAATGTGTTCATATTAACCCATCCAAGTGGAGCAGTGGGCAGCCGACATTGCGGTGCCCGGGGAGCAGTTGGGGATTCGGTGCCTTGCTCAAGGGTGCACAAGAAAACCACAACCTTGGGTTACCTCAGGTTTCAAGTCCAACGCTCTATCCATTAGGCCACGACTGCCCTGTCTATATCATATACAATATACAAGTGAGTCTGAGGGTGCAAAGAAAATCAAAATATTGAGAAAACCACCTATAAATTTGTCCAAATGAAGTTCTTAGCAATGCATATAACTAATCAAAAATTACATTTGTATATATTTACAGTAGGAAATTTACAAAATATCTTCATGGAACATGATCTTTACTTAATATCTTATGATTTTTGGCATAAAATAAAAATCAATCATTTTGACCCATACACTGTATTGTTGGTCTATTGCTACAGATATACCCCAGCGACTTAACATTAGTAATTTGTTATGTTAATGTTCATTTCAAAATTTACTAATAGGACATTATTCAAATTAAAAGTTGTAGCCTATTTGTTAATATTTGCCTGAGCTGGTTAACAAAGATGAATAAACACGGTAACACATGTATTGCTAATGTTAGTTAATGCATCAACTAACGTTAAGTTTATTAAAAAGCATTACCTCAGTGTGAAACAACGGGGCTTCGCTGATGATTTCATAATCAAACATCTGTCAGTTCACGCACATCGAGGACCGCAGAAATGTGCTCAGTTGCAAATTATGCAGTTTGTTGTGGCGACCAGGATCTAGCACAAAATGTATGTGTTTCTTTCCACAAAGGATGCTTTCTGTTTAGCGGATCAAACACTGTACCTATGCTAATATGATGCTTCAAACACGCTTGGTTCAGAAGTTTCCGATCGATAAATCCAGGTGGTCTGGTGGGTTTCATTTGTAGACGGTCCGGATTTATTGATAAGACTTACTTTTTAAAGAATTGATCTGATTTATGTTTGCTTAACTCAGCTATTTTCAAATGTAACTTCACAAACACGCACATTTTACTAATATATCCTTACGACGTTAACATAATTTTGCGGGTGGGACTAACAGAAAGGGACGAATCATCATTTTGCAAGCGAGATCTATATGAAGAGGAGCATCTATATGAAGAGGAAAAACTAAGAAACGACCTGTAATTGACCATGAAAACAAGCGTTTAAAATTGATAATAAATAAAGTTACAGTTAAATAAGACGTTTATTAGTATCGTTTAATAAATGACATCCATTTGGAAAATTACAAACTTCTCATTGGGTGGGCCACAGATGAAAGTGCCCACCCGTAGCTACGCGACTGTTTAATAGAGGTAAAAGGCAGGTGTACATTTTTTCATAACAACTAACATTTTGAAAATATGAAGAGTTAGTAATCGGTCAGACAAGCTTAATGAAAGATTTACACAAAAAAATGATTCTGCTTGTTTTATCAATGAGCCAATTTCCTGCAAAAAGTTTGGTGTCTGTAAAGACTGCTGTTACAATATTTGATTTTGTTTTCCACTCAATCACAGACCATTATTGTGATTTAATGAACTTAAATACCCCCAAGCACATAAAAACTAAAACTGTGGTTGTTGATCGCTTTTTGCTCAGATGGGCTCTTATTCCAAATAATTTGCAATAATATTTTAATAATCAAAAGTCGGGCTACACATGGTAGGCTACTACTAAATTGGCTCATTTAAACTTTTTAAGGAAAGTTTTACTGGAACTGTTAACACACTAAAGCACAGCTTTCTGAGAAGTTTAAAGCACAACCATCCAAACACCCTGACTCGACTCTAATATACAGATTGTTGTTTATCCAGACGAATCTCTGCAAATCCAAGAGCTATTTTCCAATCTCCAAAGAAGTGTCAAAAACATTTCTACTGTGAAACAACAAGCTGGTGGAATTTTTCCAGTCTATATAACATGAAATAAAGTCAATCAATATAAAAACCCATGTTCACTTTCAGCATTTCGCACAATAATGTGTGTAATGCATCAGGATGATCAAGCCTGCAATATCTGTAATAAATGCCACATCCAATCCATGTTGACATGGTGCTATCCTCATTAACGTACTTCGGCTCTCTGCACACTTCAACATTCAGAGTAATGAAATAATGGCTGCTGTTAGTGTGAGCTACTCTTTTTCACAGCTGTTCCTACCCATTAGGAAGAGAGAGACCACAGACTGGTCACATCGAGACGAATGAGGCAGTTCATTGGAACATGCATCGACTCCGGCCCCACAATGCACTGCAAAATACCCGTGTCACTGAACAAACACTCTAGTGCCTCTGTTTCCCTGCCCATGTCACAGGTAATCTTGTTCTGTCTGGCCTGAGCACTGAGAGGCTTCATCACTCTCGCCTGGACCCGGGAAAAGCAGACAGGAAAGGTCAGCGGAATGGGCGTGTAGGAAGGAGGGATACTGTCAGTTCTTGTCTGCAGTGAGGGACTAGACGGGGAAAATACAAGGGAAAGATCAGGACAACTTCACCGACAGAACAGACTTCACAATCAGGAGGAAGGGAAGACCACTGCGTAATACACCACAGCGATTTGTTAAACTATGGTAACACTTCACTATTTCCGTCAGGAGAGCGTTTGATGTTACACGCATCGTTGATGAGAGCACCTGTTCTATGAGCAGATGCTGAAATGTGTAACTGCTAATCAAAGTCTCTGGCTGCATGAAGACACAGTGAAAACGCATTCAGTTAATGCCTCCAGAAATTGCTCACCTTAGTATTAAAGCATCATTCACCCTAAAACATAATACAATTTGGCATTCTTTTAAGATTTTAAGACAAAGCAATGAGAATTTAAGGAATACATTGATGGAATATGTCTCTAAATGTAAATGTTTTGTATTAGCAAAGCCGCAAAGATTGAAAATACAACATTAATTTGAAAATAAGTAGGGTAATTTGAAACCACTTGGATGATGCAACAGCTACCACAGGACAACGGCGCCAGTGCGCTCGCCACACACCAGCTACAGGTGGAGAAGAGAGAGAGTCATAGAGCCAATCAAGTGTATGCGCTCACCATCAAGAGCCAATCAAGTGTATGCGCTACAACACACCAGCTACAGGTGGAGAGGAGAGAGAGTCATAGAGCCAATCAAGTGGATGGGGATTATTAGGAGGCCATGATGGTCAGAGGCCAGTGGAGGGAATTTGGCCAGGACACCGGGGTTACACCCCTACTCTTTATAAAAAGTGCCATGGGATTTTTAATGACCACAGTGAGTCAGGACCTTGGTTTATCAATCTTATATAATATCTTAATTTATATGCTTTTGCCATTTAAAATAAAATGTTATATTTTTGTGTGTGATTAATATTTTATTTTAACATAACTTTTTGTAGTGAGACCAATATCTTGCACACTAAAAATGTCTCACTTGTAGATTTTGGTGAGCTTAATAGGTACGTTTATCCTATTGGTATTTTTGTCTTGGTTTTCCAGTGCAATTGTCTAAAAATTCTTAAATACAGATACGTTATTTACTTGAAAAATAAAATGACATAAGACATCTTTTACTAGACATTGATCAAAATGAAGTGGGCTTACAATTAAAACAAGAACCATTAAGAATAGGGTTGGGTACCGAAACCCGGTACCAACATGGCACCGGTACCTATGGAACCGGTATGTACCGAACCGAATCAGAACGCAGATTTCGGTGCCTCATTTCGGTGCCATGCCTGAGCGATCGGTTGAAATATTTGTCCTTTGTTTCTCCGAAACGGACGTAAGAAGCATCATCACCGGCACCACACGTGCAAAATAATTTCCCGACTGAGAAAATGCACATGAACTCAATTCAAAAAGCTCTAATAATACACGTCCAACAAATCTTTATAGTAACCCGAGTGTGCGGTTTTCACATTCCGACTTAAAAGCACAACTCGAGAAATGAGAGTATTTGAGGAGCGCGTGAATGCAGTAATTACACTTGCTCTGACGACCTTCCATTAACGAGCTACGCTACTACTACTCCATGGGCTACTAATACATCGATTAGCAATGGATTATAAATATACTTAATTATTATGAAAATACCCGAGATGGCTTGAATAACACAGATAAACTATACATAGTCATATTCGTGTGTTTATTGTATTTATTTTATCATTCAAAACGTTTATATCTTCTGTTTACTTATCCATATCCCTGGAGCATCGATCAAGAGTTCGCTACTTCTGTGACTGGATCTGTGGGTTTTCTGTGCGAGGGTGCCCTCTAGTGTCCAGTATGAACGAAAAACACATCACCCCCCGGTTTCACAGACCAGGCTTGAACCTAGTGCTAGACTAAAATGTAACTCGTAGCTGTTTTAACTGAAATAAACTTGCACTGACTGATCCTAAAATATATCAGTGCATTTGTTTTGTCTCAAGATGCACACCAGTAATGTTTTTTTTTTCTGAGCATGTTTATAAAAAATACTTAAATGTCATAATTGAACTATGATCTAATCCTGGTTTACTTTTACATTTAGTCATTTTGCAGATGCTTTTATCCAAAGCGACTTACAATTGGGGAATACATAAAGCAATTAATCTTGAAGAGGCAAACAGACAGAGGAAGTGCTCGTAACACCAAGTCTCAGGCATTGTTCAAATAAGTACAAGCTAGCAAGGGAAGGAGAGAAAGATAAAGAGAAAGATGAAGATTTAGAAAAAGTTAATAATCAAATTTTTGATAAAGAGAGGTGTAGTCTAGGGTTAATCTAAGCCCTGTCTGTGTGTCTGTGAAACCGGGCCCATGTGTTTAGTGCTAATGGCCAATCCAATTATTAATTGGTAAAAAAAAAAATGTATAAGTATCGGTTCAGGCACCGTTTAGGCACCGGTACCGTTTTAAAAGTATCGATTTGGCACCGGTATCGAAAAAACCCAAACGATACCCAACCCTAATTATGAACTTATTTGAAAAGGGAAATACATTTTCATACCCCAATCACAGATATGTGTTCTTGTTTCAAGATTATAAATAAAAAAATAAGTAAATGTATCTTGATTTATGATCATTTGATATTTGTATTGGAACATTTATGCCATGACTTTATGAATTCAAGAATTTCCGCTCCAATTTAAAATTTTAAAGCCTTAATTTGTGGAAGGGCAAATAAAGACTTTTTAAGACCCACAGAAACCCCTTTCTAACCCCTTTTATACATTGAAAAATCATCCTTTTATAATTTTTTTGGTAAACAAATTTTTTGTTAACTAAATAAAACATAAAAAAAGTCTATCTGTCTTTCTTCAGGATTTTTTGTACTTATCTAATTTAGCCTACTCCTGGAAGAACTGTTGAATCTCATGATAAATTACTTGATGTTCCTCATTTATAAATCACTTTAGATAAAAGTGTCTGCTAAATGATTAAATGTAAATGCAAGCTTCAGTGGAGGAAAAGGCAAGTCATCAGTGAAAAATAACTTCACTTTCAGTCTGTTCCTCACACAAATCTATCGTATGACTTATCGAAAGACTATGATTATAGTGCATGATACTTTTATGGTGCTTTTTGGTGATTTTGTTCCTATTACAGCATATGGGTTTGCAACAACATGAGTGTTAGTAAATGTAGACAAACTGGGCTAACTGTCTCCTTTAAGATGTTAAATTCTAGTCATTTAGGTCATTTTCACTTTTAACTAAGAGCATTTCACAGCAGGCGATTGAGAGAATACGGGTCAGGCATCTGGTGAAGATTCATTCAGATGAGACGCTCTCTGTCAGAGCGTGGTGCAGCACATGTTCTTGACAGGCCTGAGACGTCATACTTACGCAAGTAATGCAGGTTTGAGAGCAGAATATGAGCCGGTGTTTTTGTGCTACCCTGTCAAATTTTGCTACCTCCCATTAAAACAGCATGTAGTAAAATTCGACAACGAAAAATGCTACCTGTTAAATTATGTTTTATTAATGTGTACACCTACCACAACCCTAAACCTACCCGAGTAATGCACATGCAGTAATTACGTGTTAAATTCGCTTTTGTGGATAGAAGGGATACAGCTATAGTACCGGAAACCAACAATACATATTTTTTCTACCTAATAGATTGTGTTTTATTAACGTCTACACCTACCCCAACCCTAAACCTACCCCTTACATTAATGCAGATACATTAAATATTGTTGTTCAGCATGAGAAAAAGGATGCAACATTGGTGTGCGCATGCGCAGTAAGCTGAGGTAGGAAAATCTGATGGGTAGGATAAAATGTCAGGACACCGGCCTCATCCTTTCTGTCTCACCTCAATAACTTCTGGTCCTTTGTGTACTGTGACTAATAAACAGAGGCAAAAGCCATTGAAAAAATAAACTGGTTTCACATAACATTCACATTCACCTGAAATTAATCAAAGCGTTTTCTGGAGAGCTCAAACTATAACATGTTCCAAGGAAACCGAACACTTCAACCAAAACCTTGATGGAAAACTGATATATTGAATATGACATTTACATCTTTTAACCTACAGTCACATTGGCAGTAAACACATAGCTCCACCTACTGGAAACATGCAGTCATTACACTTAAAGCTGGACAAAATGAAAACGTAAACAGAACGTTTGACACACACACGTGTGTGTGTGTGTGTGTGTGTGTGTGTGTGTGTGTGTGTGTGTGTGTGTGTGTGTGTGTGTGTGTGTGTGTGTGTGTGTGTGTGTGTGTACTTTATTTTGCTAAAAAGCATCTGCTAAAAAACTACTTCCTGAATGATTAGACCATAGCGCATCAAACATAAATAATTAATTCAGACACTAAAATGGTCTGGAAAGTAACCAAGATTGCGACGTAAACTTCTAAGCACCCGTCAGTTTCTCTTGCATCACCCTCCAAAAATAGACCCGAGTCCATCTGTTCCCGCTCATTTCAGACCATTATATTTGATCTCTGAAAGAAGGTTCCAGCAGGGCATCTCAAATCTGCCGTCATCAGTGGGAACGCGTTTTAATGGATACAGAAATAACACAGAGCACAGGAGATATGCAGAGTAATTATGATGTCGGAATGAGCTTTTAAAGAGTAGATTAACATCAAATCGCACCTTGAAACAAACCTAAAGAGAAAATACTTGCTCACATTTCATAGGTTTCAGCATATCAGCAGACACAACAGCTGAAATGGCCCCATATCATTTACAAATATAGCCTAGTGTTACCTTCAAAAATCGCACAAGAATAAAGGTGCTGGACTACTCAGAATTTCAGGGTCGTCAGGATCACCGTCAGTCTGAAGCAAAAGCAGAATGGTGCTGGAAGAAGAAGAAAAAAAACTGCTTGATTTGAACATAATTATTGTTACAGTGCTTTATAATAGTTTTATCAAAAATACACATTATTAAGAAGCAAAATTAAAATGGAAAGAACAAGAGCATACATCTGTGTATAAATAATAATAAAAACTATCTTCTTGTATTTATTTGTATATACTTATTTTACTGGCAATATAAACATGAGATAAAAGTATATGAATCCATTAAATATGGTACTTTAGGCTTAAGCCTGGCTAGAAATGCAACACTGTCATATTATATTTAACAGTGGTCTCTGGTCTTAAAACAGGCCCCTGGTGTAATTCATTAATGTTAACAAAACAGTAGTTGCATAGATGATGGCTCAAATAAAATAATATAAAAACTACTGCAGTAAAAGTTAACACTGACAAAGTACATATCTTAAAAACAGACAACACGGCAAATCCATAGACTTTAGGCTACTTCGGCTCATAAAACAAGGAAATGCCTCAAAAACACCTAGTATATATATTATATAAACAATATAGAGCTATAGAAATAGCGGCCTAAAAGCCTCAGCAGGTTATGCTGTTGTCATATGCGAACTCAGCAAATATTACAGCCGTCCTGTTATGACAGATAAATTGCTAAATATTTAGCTTTTCATTGTGTGAAATACAAGAATAACATATTTTGTATTTTTGTAATTTACTATAACTAAATTATAATGCATTGGAAACCGCTGGGCATCCAGTGTTCGTTTATGTGTGACAAATTCCAGAATATATCAACCTACAGCAACGTAAACTACTTAAATAAATGTTACTACTAGCCCTTACTAATCTAAAACATGTACAGTAGTGTTTATTTTATGGTTCGCACCTCTTTTTAATCGTATAGCGTATTTCTTCATTCTGACTTCGAGCAGTTTTGTCACCTCACAGGATTTCATTTGGCGCCCTTTGCGCGAGCCGAACTTTCAATCACAGAAGACATTTTTTCGACACGTGTGTCAAGGAGCCTAATAATAAAACTAAACTGGCCCAGTGATATTTGAGGGGTTAATAACGTTGTGTATTATACGGTATATATTTAATTTAAAGGAATAGTCAAAAATAAATATTATATCACTAGATTTACTCACTCTTATGTGTGTTAATAGCCTTGATCCCTCTTAACGCAGCTCAACTCCTATTTGCGCATGCGCACCATTTCCTTCGTTTATGTGTGAAGCCGTAAGTTGATTGAACACAAAATATGTCGCGGACGTTAAGAAATTAAATATGCCCAGCGTCCCAATGTGCTTACTATCCACCCTATATGCCCCAAATATTATTAAAAATTACTAATATCATATATAATTTTGGATGGATAGTATGCTCATTGGGACGCAGGCATGGTCTATTATCAGGCTCCTCAATATTTCGCCACCAGGTGGCGCTACCATCATAGAAATCTTGCATGGGAGGCAAGAGAGGTGATAAATGCACTTCATTTTACATATAATATTTATTTTATTCATTTATTTTCTTTAAAGCGTAAAGGCTGCTTCAGGGGATTCATTTATAATAGTTTAATTCTTTAAGTGGTGTGGGAACCCGTCTGAAGACATAAACATCTCTAATACACTCTCTCTCTGTCATCATGACCCTGTATAATTAGCCTACTGACCACAGACCACAAGGGTAACATAAAACACCAAAATTAGTATATTTCATTAATGCATTTTTAATAAAATGTTTTCTCCCGGCTCGTTTAAAATAGTCTGAAAGTAAACTGTGCTGTTAAATAGGAGAATCACAGTATATTGTAGGCTATTGTTTATGTTGGGTTACTACCAAACACAAATGTGTCACAGCTTTACCACCTTGATGACAAACTCTTGTAAACCCTTCTTATGCTGTCAGCATACTGTAGATATGTGTGAGCAAGCGCTCCCTGCAGGCATTTCATATTGAATAACATGCACACCGTTTAAGAAGCAGGCCTACGTGCTGCATGTATGATGGCTCCATATATATACAGATAGTGGTTAAATCTTCCTCTCAAAGGATATTTTCCACTCACTTTCCTGAGTCAATCCACATATAGACAATACGTGTTTGCGCGTGAGTCACAGGACTCTCACCTCGGCAGAGAGAGTGGGAAATGTGATGACTTAAGTCGGATGGAGGCTATTAAGCCTGAAGAATGGCAAACATTAACACTCTCTGCAGGAGTGCGAGTCACCTCACTTTTTCCCACAGCAACACAATATGAATACAGTATAAAATTACTCTCGTGGGTCTCTTTACTGAATGTCCTTGTTTTTCTTGTATATCAGCAACATTTCTTATAACCCATCTGACCCGACTGAAGCAGTATGGAAATGAATTATTATTGTTATAGTAGAATAAATGAGTTTCTGATGATGATCATGTTATTAAGTGTTTCTAATAAGTAATACTGAACACACACATATACATGTGTGTGTGTGTGTGTGTGTGTGTGTGTGTGTGTGTGTGTGTGTGTGTGTGTGTGTGTGTGTGTGCAAACTACACACACATATATACATTCCAAAAAAGTTGGGACACTGTACAAATTGTGAATAAAAAGGAATGCAATAATTTACACATCTCATAAACTTATATTTTATTCACAATAGAATATAGATAACATATCAAATGCATTTTGAAATGGCACCAAATATTATTTTGGATTTCATGAGAGCTACACATTCCAAAAACGACAGGTAGCAATAAGAGGCCAAAAGTTAATGTACATATAAGGAACAGTGGAGGACCAATTTGCAACTTATTAGGTCAATTGGCATCATGATTGGGTATAAAAAGAGCCTCTCACAGTGTCTCTCAGAAGTCAAGATGGGAAGAGGATCACCAATGAAAAAATAGTAGCAATATCAAAAGGAGTTTCTCAGGAAAAATTGCAAAGAGTTTGAAGTTATCATCATCTACAGTGCATAATATCATCCACAGAGAATCTGGAACAATCTCTGTGCGTAAGGAAGGCCGGAAAACCATACTCCTGATCTTCGGCCCTAGAGGCACTGCATCACATACAGGAATGCTAATGGGAAATCACAACATGGGCTCAGGAATACTTCCAGAAAACATTTTGAACACAATGTCCATTCGCCGTGCCGGCTAAAACTCTATAGGTCAAAAAAGAAGCCATATCTAAACATGATCCAGAAGCAGGCATTTTCTCTGGGCCAAGGCTCATTTAAAATGGACTGTGGCAAAGTGGAAAACTGTTCTGTGGTCAGACGAATCTAAATTTGAAGTTCTTTTTGGAAAAATGGGACGCCATGTCATCCAGACTAAAGAGGACAAGGACAACCCAAGTTGTTATCAGCGCTCAGTTCAGAAGCCTGCATCTCTGATGGTATGGGTTGCATGAGTGCGTGTGCATGGGCAGCTTACACATCCACCATCAATGCTGAAAGGTATATCCAAGTTCTAGAACAACATATGCTCCATTCGGTTGCAGACAATGCCAGACCACATACTGCATCAATTACAACATCATGGCTGCGTAGAAGAAGGATCTAAGAAATGGCCAGCCTGCATCCATCTTTCACCCATAGAAAACATTTGGCGCATCATAAAGAGGAAGATACAAAGAAGACCTAAGACAGTTGAGCAACTAGAAGCATTAGACAAGAACGGGACAACATTCCTATTCCTAAACTTGAGCAACTGTCTCCTCAGTCCCCAGACGTTTGCAGACTGTTATAAAAAGAAGAGGGATGCCACACAGTGGTAAACATGGCCTTGTCCCAACTTTTTTGAGATGTGTTGATGCCATGAAATTTAAAATCAACTTATTTTTCCCTTAAAATGATACATTTTCTCAGTTTAAACATTTGATATGTCATCTAATTCTGAATAAAATATTGAAATTTGAAACTTCCTCATCATTGCATTCTGTTTTTATTCACAATTTGTACAGTGTCCCAACTTTTTTGGAATCGGGTTTGTATATATATATATATATCTACACACTCACTGGCCACTTTATTAGGTACACCTTGCTAGTACCGGGTTGGACCCCCTTTTGCCTTCAGAACTGCATTAATTCTTCATGGCATAGATTCAACAAGGTGTTGGAAACATTCCTCAGAGATTTTGGTCCATATTGACATGACAGCATCACGCAGTTGCTGCAGATTTGTCGGCTGCACATCCATGATACGAATCTCCCGTTCCACCACATCCCAAAGGTGCTCTATTAGATTGAGATCTGATGACTGTGGAGGCCATTTGAGTAAAGTGAACTCATTGTCATGTTCAAGAAACCAGTCTGAGATGATTTTAGCTTTGTGACATGGTGCATTATCCTGCTGGAAGTAGCATCAGAAAATGGGTACACTGTAGTCATAAAGGGATGAACATGGTCAGCAACAATACTCAGGTAGGCTGTGGCGTTTAAACGATGCTCAATTGGTACTAAGGGGCAAAAGTGTGCCAAGGGAATATCCCCCACACCATTACACCACCACCACCAGCCTGAACCGTTGAGACAAGGCAGGATGGATCCATGCTTTCATGTTCTTTACGTCAAATTCTGACCATACCATCTGAATGTTGCAGCAGAAATCGAGACTCATCAGACCAGGCAACGTTTTTCTAATCTTCTATTGTACAATTTTGGTGAGCCTGTGCGAATTGTAGCCTCCGTTTCCTGTTCTTAGCTGACAGGAGCGGCACCCGGTGTGGTCTTCTGCTGCTGTAGCCCATCTGCTTCAGGGTTCGACGTGTTGTGCGTTCAGAGATGGTATTCTGCATACCTTGGTTGTAACGAGTGGTTATTTGAGTTACTGTTGCCTTTCTATCATCTCTAACCAGTCTGCCCATTCTCCTCTGACCTCTGACATCAACAAGGCATTTTCGTCCACACAACTGCCGCTCACTGGATATTTTCTCTTTTTCGGACCATTCTCTGTAAACCCTAGAGATGGTTGTGCGTGAAAATCCCAGTAGATCAGCAGTTTTTGAAATACTCAGACCAGCCCGTCTGGCACCAACAACCATTCCACGTTCAAAGTCACTTAAATCCCCTTTCTTCCCCATTCTGATGATCGGTTTGAACTTCAGCAAGTCGTCTTCACCACATCTAGATGCCTAAATGCATTGAGTTGCTGCCATGTGATTGGCTGATTAGCAATTTGTGTTACCAAGCAATTGAACAGGTGTACCTAATAAAGTGGCCTGTGAGTGTTTATATATATCTCTATCTATATATATATATATATATATATATAAAATAACAAATTCACTCAGAAATGACAAAATTTCACAATTAATTACAACTAAATGCCCAGTAATACACTGCCTTAGATGTAATTTTTTTAAGTAGATAGAGTGAAATATATTGACTTGTAAAACTAACTTCATTAATCTTTATTTACAACATTACAAAAATTTTTTTTTTAAAGTGAGCAGACAAATAGAAATAAAAAAACATTTTAAAGGAAGAAGGAAATCCTTTTCTGAGTGAACAACTTTTATAGATGTGTGAAAATTCCTCTGAAAGTGCTGCAAACATGCATTAACATACCAGTGCAAAGCCAAGGTTAGTGGACAGAGCTGTGCTCACTCATTACGTTAACAGTCCCTCAGGAAATAAATATCTATAACGCTTTCTACAAACCTCTAATAAGACGCAGGTAACAACCGTTCATTACAGAGGCTCAGGCCAGAGATTTACAAATCTCAGGAAAGTGCGGTTAGGCAGATTCCCCTTACTTTGAAACGGTTATTTCTTTAAGGGCGTCACAGGACGAGCAGTAAAGGCTTTGATTTATTCTTGGCGGCTGATAATTGCTAGTGTCTTGTCATCTGTCAGAAGGGAGAGATTTGGACGGTCCGAGGTGCAGATTTCATGCTCTCTCTGGGAGGCCATAAATCTCTCAAGGGCCCCTCATAAATCACAGACTGCAGAGAGAAGTGCTGATCTCTTCCTGAGACTGATTATTCAATAAAAACCACTGTAAAAATATTTATTTTGAATTTCCATGGTTAACTTGTTGCTAATGCGTAAATTAAAAGTTGCTTTGACACTGACACCTCAAACCAGAACAGAAATTAGATCAAGCAAAACTATGCTAATCAGTTAATGTCAAAAAATAAATATTTGAAGGCCATTATAGCTAAAAACACAATTAGCCATAATGGAAATACTTGCACAAAACACACATTCAATTTTATTTTTGGTAAATTTATAGATAGTTTTATTTAGAACTTTTGTGATTTTTTTAAAAAAAATAATATTAGAGCATGTTTTTCAAGAAAATACTATTTCAGTATTGCAGCTTCAATATTTCACATTTAATGTTACTTGCTATTACTTTGCAATTATTTGTGAAATTTACAAGCAATTTCTGAGTGAAAACTGTTCCTACACCAAATCTTTTCAGTGTAAAATGTGCGTGCATATATAAAAGTTTGTGTTATTTAATTTATTATCATTATACAATTTTGTTGCATTTAAAAACGTATTTTATGTATATAATTTCCAATCTGTATTATATCTGGCAAATAAAAATATACATAAAAAATTACAGATTCATCAAGACATAAAATCTTCACAAAAACAATGAGCAAAAACACCTGACACAGAAAATACATGTTTAATGCAACACAACTGTAGGAAACATAAAAATACTTTAAAATGAAAGAAACTTACATACTTTAAAAAGTAAGCAAAAAAGCTTATTTTTTATAAGCTTTAAAGTATCTTTTTTTAATGTAATCATAATCATATTGACATTTTATTTAGTGTTTGCTCTCATAATTCTAGAGCACAATTTCCTGCATTTCCTTTGAGTTATTAACGACAAATGAAGCTCACACTGCATATGCTCGATACAAAATTAGCTTATTTTCTCATGGTCGAAAAGACAAACAGTCTCAAAGTAACAGCACTCTCACTGTAAACTGTCCAACTGCATAATTGTTTTAGGGTATGGCGTCAATCTGCCTAGACAGCCTCCATAAAAGAGAAGCAGAGGAAGAGGCCTGACCTCTCATTCTGTCTACACTAACCCAGCACATAGGATGGGCCAAATGCCCCAAAGTGATTCATTTATCAATTATGATTATTAAGACCAAATAATCACATGATAAAGCACATAGACTGAGAGGATGACAGCTATCCTTGGTATGAAGAGCTGTCAGCGATGCTTTAGCACTGAACTATTGACTTACAGCAGCCGCTGCTCTTCAGATTAGAGAGCATGATGAAGCAGAACATGATCAGGCTGCGGGCAGTGAAAGGACAAAGATCCATAGAGATACAGAACAGATTCCCCGTTGCACAACCTGAAACATGACCATCTTGCAATCTGTCAAAAACAAACCGAACAAAAGTATGCGCTCCCCTGTCAGTGCTAAACACAGTGTGTAGGGTGTGCTACTGAAGCCATGTTATAATTGTCAAATACCTGCTCTCTCTTTGCGGGCTTTGAAGTCCGGGTGTCTTTCTGTTCTTATCCTGAGGTGCTGTTCGGACTTGATTTATTGTTTGTTACAAAGACACTAAAATTATACGGCCCACAAGGCCCAGCAACACATCGCCGAGATCGCATTGCTGGAGATGATAATTGTATCTGTGGTCAAATGTAAATAATGGATCGCAAGTCCTTCACACATGAGAGGAAATCCACAAAATACTAGTTATTTGATAAATGTACAATTTGTCATGAGCACTAACAGACAAATTTAGATTGAACTACCTGTGTGATTAATCACAAGACACAGCAGGAAGACACTGCCCTTGAAGAGTAGCACAAGGTCAGCCATTATCACTGACACAAGGTGCTGAAATCATTCTTAATCTTTTAATCTAAGTGTCATAAAATTAACAACAAATGCAATGTGCATTACATATAAAGTATTTCAACTTGCATTTATTAAATACACACACACACACATATAAATATATACAGTCATGGCCAAAAATATCGGCACCCTCTGTAAATATGATCAAAGAAGGCTGTGAAAATTAATCTGCATTGTTAATCCTTTTGATCGTTTATTTAAAAAAAATCACAAAAATCTAACCTTTCATTGGATAATACAAATTTAAAATGGGGGAAATATCATTATGAAATAAATGTTTTTCTCAAATACATGTTGGACACAATTATTAGTACCCCATGAAATTCTTATGAGTAATATTCACAATTGTGAGCACTCCAGGGTGATTATGAACATGAAATTATCCAGCCATGGCTTCCTGTTTCACAGAAATATAAATAGGAGGAAAAACAAAGCCCTAATTCCCTAAATCATCCGTTACAATGAGAAAAACCAAATAATATATTTCTAGTGTGCAGAAAAAGTTAATTGAGCTTTAAGAAAAGAAAATTCCTATTTCCACCATCAGAGCAATAATTAAGAATTTCCAATTAACATAAAATGTTACAAAACTGCCTGGAAGAGGACGTGTGTCTATATCGTCCTAATGCACGGTGAGAAGGAGAGTTTGAGTGGAGAGCTAAAGACTCTCCAAGGACCACAGCTGGAGAATTGCAGAAAATAGTTGAGTCTCTGGGGTCAGAAAACCTTAAATAATATTGTCAAACAGCCCCTACATCACCACATGTTGTTCGGGAGAGTTAAGACAAATTCTCCTAGCTCATCCAAACACAAACTCCAGCATATTCAGTTGTCCGACACGACTGGAACTTCAAATGGGACTGGCTTCTATGGTCAGGTGAAACTAAAAAAATAGCTTTTTAGCAGCAAACACTCAAGATGGGTTTGGTGAACACAGGGATAAAAAGTACCCCATGTGTACAAAGAAATATACTGCTGTATTTTTGATGTTGTGGGCCTATATTTCTGCTGGAGGTCCTGGACATCTTGTTTAGACACATGGCATCATGGATTCTATCAAATACCAACAGATAAAAAATCAATAAGTGACTGACTCTGTTAGAAATCTTATAATGGGACATGTTTGGATCTTCCAACCGTACAATAATCCAAACACAAACCTCAAAAACAACACAAAAATGGGTCACTGAGCACAAAACCAAGCTTCTGCTTTGGCCATTCCAGTCCTCTGACCTGAACCCTGTAGAAAATGAGTGAGGTGAACTGAAGAGATGATGCACATGAGCATGAGCTGGGAATCTGAAGGGTCTGGAGTGATTCTGGATGAAGGAATGGTCTCTGATCTCGTCAGGTGTTTTCTAACCTCATCAGGCATTATAGGAGAACATTTTGAGCTGTTAAACTGGCAAATGGAGGTTTCAAAAAGTATTGAATAACAGGGTGCCGTTAATTGTGGCAAATGTGTATTAGAGAAAAACATTTATTTCATAATTATATTTTACCCCATTTTAAATTCTTATTCTCCAATGAAAGATTACATTTTTTTGTGAATTTTTTTAATAAAAGATCAAAAGGATTAACAATGCAGATACATTTTCACAGCCTTCTTTTATCATATTTACCAAGGGTGCCGATATATTTGGCCATGACTGTATATTTATACACATACATACATACTATATTGGACAAAAAGAATGGAATACGATTTTTATGTTTTTGAAATAAATCTCTTAGGCTGACGAAGGCTGCAATTCTTTGATAAAAATGCAGTAAAAAGGAATTTTGTGAAAACTTATTAGATTTTAAAATAACTTTTTCAATAATATTTTAAAATACAATTTATTCTTGTGATTTTCAGCAGCCATTACTCCAGTTTTATAGTGTCACATGTTCCTTCAGAAATCATTGTAATTGCAGAGTTAATGCAATTTTTGAACAGGTAAGGCATATACAATTTAAATAATATAAAAATACTACACAAAATTATACTACATAAATTACTGAATATAATATTATAGAAATTTATATAAACAAAATATGAATAAAATAAATCAATGTGTGTTTGTGTATTTATATATTTTTTAACATAACTTTTACATTTTAATTAATACTTATTACATTATTATTATGTGGATATTTTACTGATATTTATGAATTTATTTATTTAAATAAACCCACACACGAATATATAATGCTGCATATATGAATTGCAGTATATACATATAAACAATCATACACATTCAAAAATGCATTAAAATAAACCAAATCTATTCATATAGTAAACATAAAAATTAACATTTAATAATATAATTATATCATTTATATGATACTACATCTGACATTACACATCCACTAAAAGCCTGGGGCCCAGGTGGTTAAAAAAAAAGTCAAAAAAAATAAAGAGAGGTGAAGAAGTCTATAATCATATGGTTTAAGATGCCAGTTATTGGTTTACATCTGTGCCTGTACTTTCTCTGTCCGGGCCTTACTACAGTTCAAGGTCAACTTGTCCTCCTTCAAAGGTGCCAAAAGCTCATTGCTTATCTCTGATGATGGTAAATTATGTTGTGATGTAATGTTTTAATTTGTCCACAGTTTATGAGACGTACAAATCAAACACATACTTAGAGTCTGTTTTTATTTGTCTGTGTCTGAGTTTTACTCACTATTCATGGCCTATACATGGATCTCGCAGCAGAAGGCGTGTCTGGGGAGGGAGTAGCTGAATTTGCCTTGGGGGGCTCATAAACACCAGCATTTCTCATAGGTGACTGTACCATGTGACTCCAAAAACGAGCTGCTTTAAAAGAGTGGCCCGACCTGTTGAGAAACATCACAGGTAATCACAGGTCGTGTGAGAAAGCGCCATCCAGACTCTCAGCACAGGAGATCGATGACACTGGAAACAGTCTGCGGCTTCTCCATGGTGAGTAGAGGCAGCTTCACCAGCTCCGAGTTCTCCGAGGAGGAACCGGACGGGAGTCTTCAAGGGTCCGAGGAGCTGGACAGCAGCGACGGCAGCAGCTCGACGAGTTGTTACCTCAACAGCGCCCTAAGCGAGCCAGAAGAGAGACAGAGCAAGAAACGCAGCAGGCCGGTGCGCTCCAAAGCACGCAGAGTGGCTGCCAACGTGAGAGAGAGGAAACGCATCATGGATTATAACCAGGCCTTCAACGCGCTCCGGGTGGCTCTGCATCATGACCTGAGCGGAAAGCGGCTTTCGAAGATCGCCACGCTCCAGAGGGCCATCAATCGGATCTCGGCTTTGTCAGTCTTCCTCACTAACAACCCACCAGCAAGTGTGGGGAAGTCCTGCAGCCACTTTGAGTGTCACGGTCAACCAGGTGGCTTGTGGCAGGAGCCGTTGCCATCGCCTCCTGTCCGCCTTGAATCCCAGAGCTTCCTATCCTGGCACCAGCCGCTCAGCCATCATATACAAAACCCCTTGCACAGACTGCCCTCAGAGCAACACGCTTTCACCAGCCCTGCTTGTCCGCCGTCCCCTCACTACCCGTGTTTCTCTCCTGACGCCCAGGCTTACCCTTCTAGCGATATGGCAAGCTCATCCAGGTATGGACGGATAGGTGATGTTGGAGCATATCAGCCAGGAGTTTGGGGCTCTTGTGGCCCAAATCATATGGACAATTACAGGGAACCACTGCAGACGGTCCCTCTGTCCTGGCACATGGGGTACCTACAGGACGCTGGGCCTCAGCACTGCTACAACACACTGTGATTCACACTCATGCACCAGGACTCCTGAGACTGAGAGAAGTGAGAAAGCTCACTGCCAACACCTGTAAACAGGTGCATTTCTGGTTACCGTTTGGTAACATTGTACATATTTTGAATGCAATTACAAATAGAGTTAATTGCATTAAGATAAATTTATATGTAATGAGCAAATTATATGTGATTCGCAAAAGTATTGCATTAGTAAACAGAGGACAAGGAAAGTTTGAAAGAAAAATGATTTGTGCATTCAGATGTTTGCGTTTCACCTTTGTAATAAAATATGCAAAATAGTAACACGCTGACTCGTCTTCATGCCAAAGCATTTAGAGAATATTTCTGTTTATATAGGTAGCAATTATGTGTTTGTGTGCCTGCAAAGACAAAGTCTGTTTCCTTCTACTAATTTCTGAAAAATGGAGCCTTGATCTCATGTGAACTGCACATTCTTTTCATAACAGGAAGTAAAAGCATTCTGACGTAGCAAAGGTTAGCAGGAATCCCATTCATGCTTTAGTCTCAATGAGTATATGTGCACATTAGAATGTTAGCATTTTTAGTAACTATTAAACAAATCATTTAAACATAATTCAGAATGATTTACACCATATTGTATTGTAAATGTAACAAATTATATTATTTTCAATCTCAAATGTCCTTGTATTTTCACATTTAGATTTTATTCATTAAGCATATACTTTAATCCAAAGCAACTTGAAAAATGAGCAATATACAAATCGACTGCAAGCATGTAACATGAAAAGTGCTAAAATACAAAGCTTCTACGCTTGCTCAGAGTAGAACAAGCTAAAACAGTGGGGGAACGTTGAAAAGCATCATCTTTTTAATTATTATTTTAAATATATATTTTTATATAATATAAACCAAGAATCAATGTAATTGCTAAAATAAAAAAAATTGCTAAATTGATCAAAACACAAAAAGTTTGTAGTCGCTAAAATAGAGGAAAACATACAAACAGTTAAAAGTATTTTTTATATTATAATTTTTTAAATATTTATTTAATACATAGCAATGCTAATACTTTTAGAATGCATTAACATGCACAGTTAGCAGTTTATTTGTATACCCATTTATTTTAGCTATGTATCAGTGCAACTTGTAGTTGTATTATTATTATTTGCAATATATTTTAAAACATTAAATGTGATGTTTTATTTATTTAATTCTGAGGCAGTCATGGACTGTCCATTGTTCTTGTTAAATAAATATTAAATAAATGTTAATAATTCAGTCAAGTGCTGATGGAAAAGGTGAGGGACTTGCCTGTTTCAGTGGATTTGTAAAGATCATTCCACTAGAGAAGAATAGTGGAGGTAGATGTTTGAATATAGTTTTTGAAATATGAGTGGGACCCTCAGGTGAGGGCCATCCTCAGAGTAGATCAATCTAAACACTGTTAATATTAGACCATTAGCATGTGCTTGGGGACAGATTTATTACCTCACAGGAAGGAAGTGCAAGCTCTCCCCATAGAGAGGGGGAGAAAATCCCCCTTGGTCTTTTTCCGGCAGCCCCGTGGCGACTGATGGTGCGTGGGGCTTTCACGGGGAGACCTGCAGGTGTGTCCGATCGGGCTACACAAACAAGGATGAGGAGGGGACGGACTGATTGTCTTCCTCTTATTTCATCCACAGACATGAATCATGGAAATCCCTGACTCACACCAAACGTGCTGACTGACGTTGACAGTGAATGTGTTGAGTGTTAGTGACGACATGTCTGCCGTCCTGCCTGTTGTGGCAGCGGGCCAGTCAGGCTTCATTTCAACACATCAGCAGGTTTATGAGTTGTTTTCTGCGGTGAGCAAATCTTTCCCGTCAATCCGGACATTGCTCATTTGATCCAATGCATTTTTCATATCTGTCAGATGAAGATCTGTAAACAGTTTATGCAGCAGGTAAAATAATCAATGGAAGCATTTGGACACTAGAGGGCAGCACATTATTTGTGCAGACTGGACAAAGGCAGGACTTTAACATAGAACAAAATAAATCTTTATTATTAGCCATGCAAACACATTTTAGTGTGTAAAAAAGTTGCTTAATAACCTTTTCTGTATAAGTTATGCATGCACTTTTAGAAATAATGCCTCAATAATGCCTCAATTCTGAAAAAATGATGAGAACAATTTTACAGATCAAATAGTAGCTACAACAGAATTAATGTAAGTGCTATTAAAAAATAATATGTTTCACATTTTTACAAAATTACTTTTGTTGTGATCATCATTTTAAAGCATTGTGATTGAGTTTAACTTCTACTGAAAGAATGCCACATGCACATCTTACACTTTTAGCAGAACAATGGTTGAACGAGAAGCATTAAAAAAGATGCTCAGTAAAACAAAAAGTGTGTTTTTATGAAAACAAATAAAAAAAGAAAATTAAAGAAAATCACAATACAACCAGGAAGTATGGAGGCCGTTTCTGCCATGGGATAAAAAAAAAAAGGTAATTGCGACTTTTTTCCTCCTATTTTTTGCAGTTCTGGGGGAAAAGTCTGAATTGCAAGATATAACCCAGAATTGTAAGACATAAACTCACAATTCTGATTCCCCACCTGAATTCTGGTTTTACATCTTGAAAATCATTTTGTATTGTTTTGCAAAAATAAATGCGACTTTCAATCTCACAAGTTCTGACATTTTTCTTTTCTTTTTCTCTTTTTGTTTTGCCATTGTGAGTTTATATCTTGACTTTATCCCCTGGTTTCACAGACAAGGCTTAAGCCTAGTCCCAAACTAAGATGTAGGTCTGAGCTGTTTCAACTGAAAGAAAATTACACCGATTGATCTTAAAATATATCAATGTCTTTGTTTTGTCTCAAGATGGAAACCAGTAATGTTTTTTTTAACATCTCGCAATTTGCACACACGCACATTTTTTTTAATTAATTAATTGTGAGATGAACTCTTTGTGGGTGAAAAAGTCACAATTAGTTACAAAAAAAAATTACATTTTTATCCTATGGTGAAAACAGGTTTCTATAAGGAAGAGACAATGCAGTGAATTGTGATTTCATGTCGATTTAAGTGCTTTCTTAGTGCAGCTCAGACAGATGAATGAGCTTATGAGCATTTGTAATGCAGACATTTAAATGCAGTGAGTCATCCATGGCACAATAACATCTCTCACTAATAAACTTCACCAACTTCAAACCCACGCTGATCTGTCAGGTCGAGCCGGGCCGCACCGCCCCCATGACGTCTGCCATAGCTACTGCTTGACAGGAGAATGTGCAGGGGAGCACATGCCAAGACACTGAGCACATGAGAGAGATGGCAGATGACTCACCTGTAGCCTCTCTACTGCTTGCTAATGATGGAAGACACATTCACACGTACATACAAAGACCAAAGCTGTGTTTATGACTGTTTTGATGGGGGTTCTGGCACTTTCATGGACACAGATTTGCTTTTGGACCAGAGTAGAGGCATGTAATTAGAACAATGCTCTGGGACAGTGTCCGTGATCTGCCAGTGTTGGCACGTAGCATGCTGTTCATTTGGATGTTCATGTCATATGCTGTGATCTGTCTCCTGACTATCATCCACTTACACCACCAGCAGGTGGTAACAGAACACCATCACTGAAAGAGCCGCTTCCAAAACCAACTGCTGTATTGTATTTAACCCTGGACAGCAGCTTAGAAAACTCGAATGTTTTGACATAGAAATTTGCATTTTTTTTCTGTTGAGTGTCATATTTGATACATCAGGCTTTTACAGATCATATTTTATGATATACATGTTTGTAGGAGAATATGGAGCTCACATTTGAGGAGGAAAAAAGCAGCTATTCACAGGCTCAAACAGAGTAAATATATACAATTTGGTACAGTTACTGATATTTATATGGCCAAAAGGTTAGATGAAATTCTGACATGTAAGCTTGTAACATAAATCAGTGATATTTTCATTATAGTATAAAACTACTTACATAAAGTGCATACACAACACACGTCAGTTGTCACACTGCATCTCCCAATAATGTCTTAGTAAGATGATATTTAACTGTTTAGTTTTATGATCACAGCTTTCTTTTTTCATATAATGCTATGCAATACAATGAGAGACGTACAAATAAATGTTCCTCAAAAGCCTAATGCATCATAATTGATCTCTTTAACATAGAAAATTATGTAAACTTGATTATCCATACCTTAAAAAGTTGCTTCAGTCCAGTAAGTGTTGATTTTGAAATGATACTAACAATATTACATTTATTCCTTAGTTTACTTAAAAATATCAGTAAAGATTGCATAGCAAAAAAGACACATGTAAGCTACCACAACCTGAAGGGGTTTGTAGAATTATACTAAAAGGCCTATACTTGCTAAAAAAGTATCAGTCAGATGAAAGAAGGCATATAGATTGTGTAAAATAGGTTCAAATATGATAAAGTAGACTTTATGGGGTTAATAGCATCCTGTGATGAAAATGGTTTTATTTTGGAATAAAATAGTAGACTTGTTTTTGCTCACACTAATTTCATTGCTAACCTTTTATCTATTATAAAAACACACAATTAAATCACATGTTCACACTTTTTGCATAATATGACAAAATTATAGCTTTATAGATATGATGCACACACCAAAATAATTCGGTATATATATATATATATTCTGTATAAAACTGTTGTAAAATATTCTGGGTGGTGGAACTGACATCATAAACATGGGACAATCATATATTTTTCAAAAATGTATAATTTTCATCACAACGCATATTTCAATTTCACGAGTTCACTCTTACATTACATCTAATCTGATAGCAAATAGTAAGCATATTTTGGCGTGCTGTCCTGGGGGAGGGCTCCGAGCCCGGAATATGGCCCGAACCCGGAGAACTCCCCCATCCCTAATATGGGATAAAAATAGATAAGGGGTGAAGAGTTGGGGTGGAGGAGGGATGCCTGAAAACTGTCATTGGATAGAGGTAGGCAGGCTGTATATATATATATACACACACACACACACACACACACACGTATTGTGCTCGTTAGGATGGTTAGCTAAACGAGTTGTACCAGCGCCAAATTAATTGATTATTTGATCGTGCTCCTCCCGAACCTAGTTAATAAAACATAATTTCATTTAGAGGGTTACTTCACCCCAAAAGGAAAATTCTGTCATTAATCACTTACCCCCATGTCGTTCCAAACCCGTAAACAAAAAACTAAATTAGCATTTTGGGGTGGAGTAACCCTTTAAATCATATTTGTATGATAGATTTTCATAAGTCAGGGAGCAGTACTAAATTGAAACAATACAATCTTTACATAAAAGCCTTCTGAAAAACAGCAAAAGTAAATAAAACCTTGAAATAAAAAGTTTCCAAGACTTTTACATAAGAAAAAGAAACAAATCTGAAATGTATTAGTTTAAAATACATAGTACATAAAAGTGGTAGATGTTATTAAAAACACACAAAAAACCCCACCAACATTTTACATTTACATTTTTGGCAGGTGCGTTCATCCAAAGCGATTGGCTAGAGGAAAACATCATTCTACTGCCAAATCTTTCTCTACTGCTCTTAAAAGCATGAAATTAATTTACATCTATGACTTGGCTGGCTGGTTTAAAAATGATTTGAAAGAAGTGTCCATGAGCAAAGATGTCATTGTCCACCAAGCAACTGCAATTGAAATGTATTGGAATGCTACAGATAGCTTTCTCCTACAGAGCTCCTAGAAAGATATATTATAGACTCACCACAGCCAGACAAAATCAGTATTTCCCACAATCCCCATAGCATTTATATAGTTGTTTATCTATCATACTGAGTTAAATGTCAGCGGTTAACACAGCTTTGAGTGTCAGGTCTGGGAAGCGCAATAACTGATCTCTGCAGTGATTTCTGCTGTCTGCTCTGTTGAATTTGCTCACTGCAGGGATTATGAGAAATTCAGCCCCTCAAGTTCTGTCCACGTCAAGTGCTGTCTCTCGCTTCCTCGCTTTCATCATATTTCTCTTTATTTCCGCATCTTGCACTTTCTTCATCCTAAAGTCTTATATAAACTCTTCCAGTTTATCTCATCAGTTCAGTCTCAAACATCTCTTGGATATGTACTTGAGGTTTCTACATAAACTGATATTTCATGCAGACGGATGCTCTGCGCATTTGGTTCTGTCAGAAATATACCATTAAACCTCAGAACTGATCTGCATGAAAATCTATTTATCCAATGAAAACTGACTGGGTTTTATCAGAACATAGCCTCGACCTTTTGACCCCTTTATACAGACTCAGCTGTGGAGGAAAAACTAAAATAATCTGTATTTGGGTAGATCATAACATTACGATAGTGTGAATTTCTGAGGGCTATTTGGTTTATGCTGAGGGTTATATGGGGGTTATGTGAATTTCAGACTATTTGGTAGAGCCTCATTATGCAGAAAACAAAGATTCATTGTTGTTTTTGTAAATAAAATTGTTTCAAACATTCAATTTCACATAACAGAGACTGATGGCATGAATTACGGAAATGCACACATCAGGGGGCTTATAGTGCCAATGATGTGGTGTTCATTAAAAAAAGCCTGTAAAAACCGTAAGCACCAACATAAATATGGCAGGCTACAAACTCCTCTTGAAATCCGCTCTTTATGCACCGCTGAATGAGTTTGACACGGAGAGAGAATGGACCCGTGGAGAGAGATTCTCATGAGCATGAGCATCAGCTAATGAATCAATCTCATGTTAACATGCAAATCTCACTCATCAAAGACATTAGTGCAAGCCTGGCACGTTCAAACACCCAAATCCCAGCAGTTCAGTATTGTTATCACATTACCATTAATGAAAATGATCATTGTATGTGAGTTTAATACAGAAAACAGTAAAAAGCCATCTGTTTTATTAGCTAATCATAATTGTTGTCTGTATTAATCTTGTAGTCGTTTTACATTGAAAAATTCACCCCTACCAGGTCAAATCATGCCCAATTTGAAAGCCGATTGCAGATTTACTGAATCTAAACAACTAATAACTCTTTCAGAATTGTGTTCTGGTTATGTTTTTTACATTCAGGCTCTTTTGCATCATCTGTTAAGCTCGTGCTCAACTTAAATGCTTATTTGAGTTCCCTGAATGTCAAAGCACTAAACTCGAAACATACCTTTCCAGGAATAAACATTAAAGCATCTGTCTGGAACATGTTAAATGCCACAATATAGACACACACATACATCAATGATAAAGAGAAGCACACTATTCTGCGGCTGGGTAGCAATACTGATGCCAAACTTCTCATCCAAACATTAATTAAACGAGTCTGTGGATGCTGTCAGAGTCTAATTACAGCTCAGACACATTCATTAACATCTCATCTCTGACACCGGGGTTTGTATGGGCCTTTCTGGCTCATGCAGCCCATCCCAGGAGGTCCTTTAAAACTAGTATTCACAGCAGGTCTTAGAAAAGAGTCATATTTTTATCACTTCATTTGAAAAGGTTACTGATGAACTTTCATATATTCTAATCTCTGTCTTAAGACCAAGGCCGAAACCAACGTAGTAGACCCTGGAGGACCACCATTGGGGAATTAAAATCAATCATGGCTATATTCAGAATTCCATTAATTATATCAGCGGGAGGATCATATGTCACACAAATGGTACAGTTTTCTGAGCATGTCCTTAAAACATTGAATAGCAGTATTCACAGCACAAGTGCAATAGGATGAAAGAAACGGTGGCTCAGGCTGGTGCTAAGGTTAATCAAATTCACTAAAGTAATCAAGACATTTTTATGAGTCAGTAAAATTGAAAGTCAAAGACCAAATGAAATTGGAAGGAAAAACGGACTGATAAGATTACAGGTAAACTAAGTCAGTGTCAAAAAGATGGATCACCTCTGGACTTTTCAGAGATGAAAACTACATTTGAGAAACTTTTTATTTGAGTTCCTTCCCACAGTGGCTTTAAAATTGAGAAATATTGTGTAATATGTAATATTAATATGTAATGTAATATTGTGAGACTAATTGAAAGAAAATTGAGAGACTAATACACAACACAAAACAATCTATAATCTATCCTTTCTATATTTATTTTGCACTACAATATATTTCAAATAATATATAATTGTCGTTTCCTTATGACAGGGCCTGCTTTAATACTATTATTATTTATTAAAAAAAATTTTCATTGCTCAGTTCATCTCTATTCTGTGTTAAATATGCTAAAAAGTCAGAAACAGACAGACAGCTTCCCATAATTTCATCCTGGAGATGTTTGTATCCATCAATAGAGAAGTGTGCATATAACATCTGTCAGATGCTGAAGGCAGGGAGCCAAGACCTCTATTGTCCTTCCCCCAGCTTTCTGTTGATAATCCAAGAGTGACATATAAGTTACCTCATTTCTGCCTTACACGGCTAATGAAGCAGATGCGATGGCCTTTTAATTAGAGCCGGAGAGAAACGGTTGTATCATTAAGACAAGTTTGCCACCTTGAGGTATGATTAGCATTTCCACACCATTAACTCATTAGATGGGTCCGTACATGAGGAAAACGTCTGCAGTTAAACACAGCGAGTCTCTTATTACAGATACCACTGATTTCTGACATTAGCTCACTAGATATTTGACTTTTTGATAGCTGTCATGAATTATGACAACTTAATTACACTTACTCCAAAGATAGTCATTCAACACACACACACACACACACACACACACACACACACACACACACACACACACACACACACACACACACACACACACACACACACACACACACACACACACACACACACACACACACACACACACACACACACACACACACACACACACACACACACACACACACACACACACACACACACACACACACACACATTATGTAAAGAGTTCAGTATATGAAGTATAAGTTCAATATACTGTACCGATATAAAGATCAACTAAATCTGAGTTTTATGTATGTTTATGTATATTCAAGCCCTGCATCATTCCTCTAGTACCTGTATTGATTCAAGAGTCTGATGCGCTTTGCATGCGGAGCTCACTATGTTTTGGAATAAAGCTAAAATGTTCAATCAAAGGAAAAACAAAGCTTGTGTCGTTCCTGAAATAAGCATTCTGCACTGATTAGAACATTAATGGTCACAGCTTGTTCATGAATTTAGAATAGTTGTTCTTTTATTTACAATATGGTGCCAGTAAACAACACAACACGTCTCATTCATTGATTCCGTTCTCAGACGCCCTAATGAGCTGCTAGATGTGAAACTTTGTGGTTCCTTTGAGGGAGACAAAACAAACACAGTTTCTGAAATAGTATGATGTCCCTATACTACTGCCAACAGCTAAAACAGTTGTTAGATTCTGAGAGGAGAGATAATGTTTTCCAAGCTGGCATACTGAGTCTTAAATTGCAGAATAAATGACTTATTGACTGCCCAATATTTAATATATGTTATTCATTTGTTGCTTGCCCATTCAAAACTCACCACTGTGATGCTAGAGTGTTTAAATGTTTGTCATGGCATTGCCACATGGTTACTTGGCTTTTTTTTAGGTTGTTTTCAGGTTGTTCTGTTCTAAATGAGATTATAACTGATATCCTCATGCTAACTAAACAAATATCATAAGATTCTCAGTTAGAATGGGACAATTCAACCTCAGACTTAATGTTTCAGATTGGAAATTTTATATTTTATTAATTTTATTGTCTACCCGTCAAAAATGGTATCCAATGCAATCCAAACCAAACAAAAAATAGTATTCAATCCAAGCAAAATTTGAGGTATCATTCATGTATACAGCACAAATGGTGTGGGAAAGTTATAAATAGGTTAGGGGTTTATATTAGCAATAGTAAAAGAGAAGCTGGCCTTGGCAGCACTAATTAATTATACATAATATGTAAAAATATTGTACTGTGTCTTGTGAAGCGCACACCTCTTCTGCAGAAGGTGAAATCACAGATCATTTTTAACGAAGGCCAGTTTCCTTCTAGACCCTGTCACAGAACATGGCTCATTAATAGAACATAAAATGTCAAGCTGATTTTTCATGCTGACACACTGAATGCCTAAATGTGTCTACATATGGCATAGAACCACATATGAAATTTTGGCACATGCTAAATATGAAAAATCAAACACGGCACAAGATGCTGTATGCAGCATATAACTACAAACAACCCCCCCAAAAGCACACAGCTCACAAACGGTCACAATAACAACTCATAAAAACAAAACAAAAAGTAGAGTTCTTCTACAAAACCATCAAACACACTCCGTAGTGACTTCACAGACAAAACAAGATTATCAGCTGTTCAACAGGCTGTACGCTTGAAATTTGTGACAAAGTTATACATAATCAAAACAATAACATCACTGTCAGGGCTAATAAAGGGTCTGAACAAACCACAGGCGTTGATATAGTCTACTGCACACAAATATAGAAGAGAAGGAAACTGACAGGGATGGGGAAACAACATGAATAGACAGTAATGAACAGCAAAAAGATGAAAAGCGAGAAAGAAGAATGAACTGGACCAGAGTTGAGGAGGACAGACTGAGGATAATTGAGTCTTATGGGCTTTTCACAATTGAAACTGTCAAACAAGGGTCATCTTAACTCTGAGTATAGGGTCCAAAACAATTGCCAAGCATCAAATTAGAGTTAAAAACAGACTTTGGCGAGTTTTTGACAGTTGCTTGGTAACGTTATTGGAAATTGTAAAATGATGCATGGATTAAATTGAATTGTTAGAATGATTAGTGACATGCACGATTAAATCTAAAACATACAAATAATCTACTAAAAATAAAAACCGGAAAATGTAAATTGACCACCATATATACATACTGTACATACATACATACATACACCGAGACAGAACAGATCTCAATTGCTCCAGTTATAAATCAAAAAAGCTGTCTACACTGCAAGTTTGTGACATTGCTTAAATTAAATTATGCAAATTATTAGACTTTATTATTTGTCAGGCATCTCAGTGAGTTTGTCACTTTGTGAAAGAAGAGGTCAAAACTGGCATCCTGCATGGATGCTTATTATAGGAGTCCTCATTAGTATTATGGCAGGGCCATTTGAAGAGATAATCGGGGACTCAGATTCATGCAATGTTCAGCACACTGCAAATACGCATCTTAATTATTGCTGTCACAATGTGTGATAAGTCATTAGTTTGTGATTTTGTCCCTGAATTTTTAGGAGAGATGGGCTCTCTCGGATGAATTTAGCCTTTTTACTTTTAATATTGTGTTTTTGTCACTACAATATAAAAGCCGTTCTTTAGGAAAGGAAAAGTGCATGAGAGGATTATCACTCATAGCTGACAACTTTCATGAAGTCCCATCACTGTGTGGGACAGACAAACATCCCAGCAGCCCATTGTGACTGAATCATGAAGGACGACAAAGAGAATAAGAAAAAAAAGAATAACAGCATGTGTCACAATGCCGTACAGTTATGACTGAGGAAATACAGTTTTAATAAACTCTACCTTCAGCCAATCAAATTTCCTTTAATAAAAAAGGCAAGTGAGAAGGAAAATATTTATAGCTAGCTCCATGAAGGCATACAATGGAAGCTGTGTTTGCATGCAAAGAGATTGGAGCGCTGAGGTGTTGCCGCTCTGACAGCTGAAGAATGATGGGATATTGAATCTGATATACTAATACTCAGGTCAAATTTGATTTGGTAGCGCTTTGAATTGTTTAAAAAAAATATAATAATAAACAAATAAATAAAACTTTCCAAAGACTGCCTGAAATGCAAGTTACTTGATATTTTATTGATCATATAATTTAATTTACTAAAATCTAAGACTCAAAAAGTATGAAGTAGCCTTAACAGGTAAATCTAATCTCAGGTGCAGCTCCTCTCCGTCACGCCATGGCTTTTTCTCTGTAATGGATGACTGTGGTCTCAACATCTGTCTAAATGCTGTATAATGTCAGAAACCAGCGCTACAGGGTTGGATGTGGCTACTTCTTGGAGATAAGAGAGCCCATACATTACCGCATATGGCTCATGCACAAATCACACATGTGAATTATCTCTTCTTCTTGTCATAACATTACATTTATGAGCCATAATCAATCAGTAGCTGCTTTCAGAGGACCTGGGTTCCTCTTCTTTCGTGGCTAAAATGGATTATGTGATCGATGGCTTCACTGAGATGAGAAAACTACAACAACAGAGCAGACGATCCCACATCTTTTCTCCCGGGGCTTCAGGTACGTGTCCAGCCATATTGTAAACATACAGCAGAAATTATTCATTATTTTTATTCTTGCTCTAAAACTAATACAAATTTAACAAAAATATAACTAAAATAAACAGCGTCTGCATAGCATAGTTATGCTCATTTGCATATTAGTTTATGTTCTGTTCTTACTTACGTGCATTCTATTAACAATTGCTTCCATGTTCCAAGTAATGAATTTCTGTAATGCACTCTCTTAATTGAAGTGCACATAGTATCAGTAAATCAATATAACATTGACAAGAGTGTGCGTGAGTCAGCGAGTTCATATGCCATTTCACTGGTGTCCATCTACTACATTGTCCTCACTATGAGGCCATTAATCAGAGAGAACAGGTCTGTCAGGTAGTTGTGTCATGTCTATGTCATTCAATCCTCTGATCCAAGGTCACAGTCGAAGCAGCCAAGAAGAATAAGTGCAGAATTGAAATGGCGATGCATGAGGTCTGATTCACACTTGAGTATAATGACTGGCTTCACTATCACTGACAAAATGACAACACTTTTACTGTCATATAAAAGGGATAGTTTAGCAAGACATTAAATTGATTTCAGAAGGAAGGATTTCAGTGTATTTCATTCATAAGCTGGTTGCAACCCAGGCTCGTTGGAAAAATGTGACATGGTGATATTTCTGATATTACGTTGTTTCGTACATGTTTTGCAACACTTTCAAAAGTGAAATGTCTAGTGTGTGCGGTACGTTCATTTTTTACCCAAAACAGATAAACGTGAATCTGGCATGATTTTACTGTGTTGGTTGTAGTACGTGGCAGTGGCAGTTAGGAGATGAAATGCCTGGTGAGAGGCACTAAAGGTTAATACAGGGTTTGAAAATAATGTACCACCTACTAAACTCTACCCTAAACCTAACCGATAGTATTAACAAAAGCAAACATGAGATAAAAACACATCTGCTGAAGCAACAATGCCATTTTAGCTTGATTCTACAAGTCTTTGGCCTTTTTTTAATCGTGACTCATGTTTTACCAGGTGAGCTACTGAGCAAGTTTACATCAGAAAAGCTGTAAATATGGAGCTGGTTATGTGATGCAAACATCAAAATGTATTGGTGTAAATCATGCACTATGGTTAAAGTGTTATGAGGTCAAGAACCACATGAAAATAAGTCTTTATTAATCAGTCTTGTGTGAACAGGAATGAAAGTCGTTGGTGTTGTACTGCCAACAGTGTTCATTTCAACTGGAAACTGCAAGAAACTGTTAATTTTTTGAGCTTTACAAGAATGTACTTTAGGCGGGGGCACGTTTTTTTTCTCCAATATTCCTAGACTGGTTTATTCACAATACGCGTAACTAGATTAATGTTTTTTGGGGTGAACTACCCCTTAATCACATCTGAAATGTTTCCTCATTTTACACTCAGCATTTGTTGATTGCCCACAGTGCTGCATATATGGATCATTTCACAGCAGATTTTCCACAGCTTTGGCCCTGCGTTCATAACTTTTGAGTATTGCACATCAATAATGACTCGCATAAGCAGCTCGGCAGCGGCCCATGGCACCCAGTGACATCACTGCCAATTATTTGTCTTTCACTAAAGTGAGACAGTACGAATGCCAAACGCCTGGGGATCTCACGCCTTCAAACAAATGTCTCAATTACAGAATGAAGCGCACTCATGCGCAGAGCTGTTCTCATGCCACTTCATTATTGAACTAAGCCAATTAAACTCAGAAAGGCAGGAGCAAACAATTACAGTCTACCCAGCACAATTATAAACTAGTCTTGTGTTCTCTCATTACTGTCTCAGCTCCCAAAAACACCCTGTGTCAGTCTTATCTGGCTTAAAGTCAAGACTGATGCAATTTTACCGTCAATGGCATAAAACAGAATTGTTTGGAAAAAATTATGGTGAAAACGAGCCTCTACCTACATTGTGCAAAACTCCAAAAACATACCTATACACACAGTTCACAGTAGTTTTCAGCTAACACTAGTGGCAGTAAAACAACTTGTATAATCTTTTCACACACATGATTACATATTCCGATATGTTATGACCTCATAACACTTTTACCATATTGCATGATTTGTAAAATAATACCTTTTAACATTTGAATCACATAACTAGTGCCATGTACGGCTTTTCTGGTGAAGTAAACTTGCTCAGTAGCTCACCTGGTATGGCGGTGCATTGCAATGTTAAACGCTCTGGTCCAATTCTTATGAAAATGAGTCAAGATACTAGATAAAAGAGCTAAAAAAGCTTCCAGATGCAATGGTGTAAGAAGTTCAATTGTTTCGAATGTGATATAGAATTAACCTTTTAGCACCAGTCATCGAACATTTCCTTTCAGAATTGCCACAATACGTACAACAACCTTTGTAATAACACACTACGACTATCTTAATCTGTCTTTAGGGAAACTGAAGACACTTTTATTGTTGCTCAATGGATATTTTGAAAGTGCCGCAAAACATGCAAGTAACAGTATCATTTGCTTTATCCAATGAACTTATGTTGCTAATAAAACGTATTTTAACTATGAAAAAACATCCTGTTTGTTGAAGAACTCTCTGATCTAAAAAAAGTAGTTCTGATTCTGTTTTGGGTCTCCATTACTTTGACATTCTCTTCGCATCTAATAAACTTACAGATTCACATTGCCTCTGTCAGAGTCTCTGATTGTACCAGGAAAGAACTTGATTACCTAAATGACTGGTATGTAATCGTCTGCCACGCACCAATTACACCTAACTGATGAACTGTCTGTACATTCAGACATCGTCTTATATAGAATTGATCTCTTTGATTGTTTAATTTTGATAAAAAACCTTAGACCACAGATGTTTTCCCCTACAAGTCTTCACATTAGATGCCTTATTTAATTTCCATCCGTAGGTACTCTTAGTCTAAAATAAATTCACAATTTCTGTTGGTCTGAAGATAGTCTAGGAAATATAAAGCATCAAAACAAAGAGAAGCGGATAAAAGATTGAAACTGAAAATGACAGATTTTTTTTCACTGTCTCTAGACAGAATCGTCTGGAAAACACTTGAGCCTTTTATCTCTCCAGCCAAGAGTTTGCCACCAGCACAATGAAGCTTACTGTTTTCATACCGCTAATCTCAAATGGAGGGCTTGATCGGGTGTTAAACACATTGTCAACAATGTATTTCATTCCGTTCCACAGAAAACAGCTTATGGATTTGGCACATCATGAAGTAGAACAAATAAATGACAGGATGTTCCGTTTTTAGAAGAGTATTCCTTTAAGAAATGAATATTCATGAAACTAGAAATGCTAATGAAAGTCCTCAAGTCATTTGAAAAAGGAAGCTGATGCCCACAGATATTAGAAATCACCTTGGCTCCGAGTGTTTTGTTTACTTGCTTGACTTTAAATCACATATTTTGTTTGTATGCCCATATTTCCCAGGAGCCCACATGAAATGTCAGGTTTGATTTTTTTTAAATGCCGCAGAGATAAAACTCTGCTTGCATTGGATTCAACTAGAAGTGGCCAAAGGCCTCAGCCTCCTCTATTGTACACTCATTTGAATTCCAGGCCACTATTTTCCACAAGCCTCTGTGTGTGTGTGTGTGTGTGTGTGTGTGTGTGTGTGTGTGTGTGTGTGTGTGTGTGTGTGTGTGTGTGTGTGTGTGTAGAAGAACCTAAGGCTTCTCCTCAGGAGCATAAAATGCAGTCAGAGCATGACTGCCATCCAGATGAGACAGAGACACATACAGCAGGACTCCTCAGAGCACAAAGAAGGGTCTTTCTCATGCATAAGGCAGTCTGTCTGAAGAACAAGTCCAAAACACAGATGATGAGCTCTACAATGCCACAGAACCTGTACTTTGGCAGTCATTATTTCACCTGAATTCACGAGGGCAAAGGTCATTGCTCTCTCTTCTCTCCATGGGTTTGAGCTCCAGTGGACATCTCTGAAGCTATGAAGATGAATCCCTTTATCTCTTTCTAAGAATCTTTTGTCTGGCTGCAGGTTTAAACAAAAACCTGACCCTAAATTTAACAAAAACAATGGAAAACCACTAATAAAAAACTGCAATCTAAAATACAAGCAAATGATCAGACTACAATGCAATAAGCACAGTCTAATAACTGTCCATAAACATATTTCATTAATGTATGATATGTATCACTAATTTGTTAGTTGTGTGCTTCTTATTCACTAAATACAGCTGGCTCAGACAAGTCATTCAATAAGGAGTAAGACTTTACTGGCAATGCTGTGCATGTTTGATTCACTAAAAAGAGCCAGATCATGTGAGTCAACCGTTTGGGAATACACTGGTTGTATTGTAGGCTTGTGATTCATTAAAAAAAGACACGGCTCATAAGCTGCATTCCAAATGTGCATACTGGCTAGTACACATTTGGTTTAAAACGTAATTGTTAAAAAAAGTATGTTTTATATAATATGAATATGGGTATGAATCCATGTTGTAACAGTTTTAGCAGTCATGTGTTTGGGAATTGGACTGCACCTCATCTGATTGTAAAAAGAACCAGCTCATAAGAGTTGACAGGAATCAAACTACATGTTGCACTGAATCGTGCAAGTCGCATGGTCAAATTTTGTGAACAAATACAGCTTGTAGATTCAGTAGTGCACTGCTGGTTGTGGAAAATCTGAGTATTTTACTATGGTGATTCCCAAACCAGTCCAAGCACTCTGCAATTGAATGTGTTACATTATGACAGCACTCTGATGTGTAATTTAGTGCCGTGATTTAATAGCATTTTCTTCACTGCTGGTCTGTTCATTAGCGTGGTGGGTGCTTCCAGACAGCAGACCCTCATTAAAGAATGAAAAGGTCAGAGAAAGAAACACACCTCCACTGGCTTTATTCACACTTTTCTTTACTTCATTTGCAGACAGACTTCAGCACACAAAAAGAAGGTTCATTCTGACAAAACACCAACACGGCGCGATTTACGCATAGAAACTGACACAAAAAGAAAAAGATTGAAAAGTGCATTTAATAATAGTCCATTGAAAGCTCTGGCCCAATAAAAGCTCCAGCCTAATAAAAGCTTATTTCTCAGGGCCGCTGGGTGAAATAAAGCAAAAGAAAATCATTAAAACTGTATTCACATTTGTCACTTCAGGTCTTTGGACAAACTAGAGTAAATTTTGTTTTGTGTTTCTGAGATAAATGCAACAGTTCTGAAGTGGAGCTTTACAAACATTTTACTCCATTCATTTTTTCCATAGGGAAATGTATTTTTAACAGTAACTTACAAACATTTAAAGATGAGCTCTGAGGTTGTAAATCATATGCTTTTGTTGAAGCCAAGTGTTCAAATTATTTACTTTTTTACAGATATAATCAACAACTTTTAATTTGTATATTGTTTCATCATTTTTAAATGTGATTATGTCATTTGCAATCCTTAATGTAGTTATTTCCTTCCCTTAAGCTGCCTTGTACCTTTGTCCTTTTGATTTTCAAAGACTTTTTGCATCAAATAAAGATTTGTAAAGTGGTTATTCACATCATAGCTGACTGGTTTGGTCCATTGTTTATAAGACTTTTTGTTTTTATCCTTATGGGGAAAAAATGTGAAAATGGCTAAAGTGAGAAAACATCAAAAAAAAAATTTCAACATGACCTTACTCAGTCAATATGAAAAAACGGATGATGAAAAAGGGCAGGAGGGTCACAAATGCTAAAGCTGACAGGCATTAAAGCACTCTATTGTGCATTTATGTAGACTGGAAGGCTTTATTGGCCAATCAGCACCCTGGATGGGAACTCTCTGTATTATACAATAAAAAAAGATTTGTGTATGAATAGATTCACTTTAATTATGACATCTGGAATAAGGTTAACACATCTATGAATACGGGTAAATCAAGTCAACAAGAAAAATTCAGAAGGTTTTCATTATTTCTGATGTTTAAAAATCAAGCTTAATCATTTCACCCAGGTTTAAACCAGAAGCCATGAGAAGTGCACAGAAAACGATCTGCATATTTCTTCCATGTCTGAATACTAATTCTGTTCGACGGATTGTGAAAGTCACATTAGCTGCTATTTTCCAAACAGCCCAAGAAAATACAACAGTCGCAAGAAAAGAGTCAGACAGGGAGGGAAAGACAGACAGTTAGGGTGTATATGGCTCTCATCAGAGAGATGTGCTGGGCAGATTCTATCTGTGGTTTGTGCCTGGAGTCCTTAAATGTGCGGTCATCAAGAGGTTTTAATCTGTTTTTCCCCATTGGGCTAAGCCGCCAGGACCAAATGGAATCAATTGGTCCCTGACCTTGAACATAAGTGCAATATAATTACTTGAAAACATTGCACACTGTTCTGCAGTCAGTGTTCCTGAGGGACAAACCTCAAAAACAGATTAACAAAGCGAGTGCAAGGCACACAAGCCCCTAGTGGACATGAGTCACTCAGACAGATGACGGTTGCTGAAAATTACTCTAAATATCTCAAAAAATCAAGGACAGTTTTATGGAATATACAAAATTTGTCATACTATAACAGTGATGAGCAAATATAATTATGTTGCGGACACAGATTCTTACACACAGTACTATAATTGCAAAGGATTATTCACACGCTCAATTATTTTAAATTGATCTAATACAGTTTGCCTGTATTTATATAGAATAGAGGATGAACAGATGCATAAGATGCTAGACATTTCGATAACAATAGGGACAGAATGCACAAGTTTATCTTCTTTTTGTTCTGAGGTATGATGGAGTGTCAAGAAAATTCAACTTAATGAGCTGTATACAAGTGTGCTCATGTCTCTCTCTTTCTTTTTAGAGGCTCTTTCTGATTGTGTGTGTGTGTGTGTGTGTGTGTGTGTGTGTGTGTGTGTGTCTGTCTGTCTGTCCATGTGTGATGTGTATCTTTGCCAGATGAATGTGCTCCTCTCCTGTCTCAGCCTCTGTCCTGCTCAGCGGCAGCGCAGATAGTGCCAGATCTCTGGGGCCAAAGGAACTCTAGAACCCAAAAGCCCAACCAGTGAGCCAAAGTCTCCCTCTCTGATGTATTACAGATCTCCATGGCAAATGTCCAAATAAAAACCTAATGTATTCGCTGTTAGTCTGAGAACAGAATTCACATATGGTTTAAAAAAATGGGGCTAAGAGCTTAGAAATGATTTTGAAAGCCTGTGATTAAATCACCATTAATCAAACTGTGCAATGCTGTACAGAGAGGTATTTGAGAGCTTGAAGTGTTTGAGTGGAAGGAAAAGTACAGAAAGAGAAGAAAAAAATAAAATAGCATTTTTCACACCATTACACTCTTAAAAATTAAGGTGCTTCACGATGTCATAGAAGAACCTTTTTGTCTAAATGGCTCCATAAAGAACTTGAACATCTGAAGAACCTTTCTGATTAGAATGATGGTATGCGATTGCTGCTTAAGGTGCCACGACGGAGCAGTGCAAGCCGAATGTTTGTCAGTGCTGGTGTGCCAACCTGCCCTGCTGTGATGCGTAATCTCATGTACAGATGTTTGTGTAGGTTATCAGAATCTGTAAATGGTATCATTTGAACACTGACGAACATGGGCACTATGTTCAGTCAGGCTTTTTTCAAATATGTGGAATCATTGGCGTTTTAGGCTACACATGTAAATATGTGATATTGTGGATTCTGTCCTTGTGTGTGTATTTGTATGTTGTTATTGTTTTGTCTTTGTTTGGACCGAGTGTGTCCTGGATAAAGTTGATTGATTGATTGATTGATTGTTTCACAAAAGGTTCTTTGTGGTAAAAGAAGCTTCTTCAGATTATAAAAAGGTAAGGAAGAGATGTTTCCTTTGAGAAAGAGAACTGAATGGTTCTTTGTGGAACCAAAAATGGTTCTTCGCTTGAAGAACCTTTTGAAGCACTTTTATTTTTAAGAGTGTATATTCCTCTCTTATACAGAAATAAGAATCACACTGTGTCCAAATACATTTTTAAAAAAATTAAAATCATGATTAATTAAGGGAAATACCACAAGCTAAACACATTTCCAACACATTGTTATTAAATAAATATTAATTGTTTGCAATGGGAATTTGTTGGAAATGTGTTTTGTTGTACAATTATTACTATTTTTTAATCCCAATGTTAATACAAACAAGTGTCATTTTCTTTATGGAAAATATAATTTGGGGTTGGGGTGAAATATAATATGTTTTCAACAGGTTTTAGGAGATTCAAACTCGAATCATTTATACAGTGCAGGAAAAAAAAATTTTTTTTTCAAATAATAATCTTATAGTTAATGATCTTAATAGGCATTAGTATGAATTAAATGTAGGCTAGTATACAATTAATGTAATCAAGCAAGTCGGCTTTGTATAGTCATTTGGTGCCTGGTTCGGTGCTGGCAGAGAGTCTGGGTCCTGCTGGTTCTGTAAAGCTCTGGTTCAGAGCATCAGCGGCTGCTCTGTAATGAGCTCATCTAATCGCACCGGTTCAGTCCGTGTTTTACACATTACCAGGGAACAACAACGCCGTTTAAATTCGGAGAATATTCTTCACGACTCTCTCATTTCTCTCCAACGACTTCAAAAGGACACGCAGTCACAAAAAGTCGTCCAAAAACTGGAGCAGATTTAGAAACAGTTAAAACATGCGATGAAAACATTCTTCTGTAATCGACGGATAGAGTTAAGCAGCGGGGAAGAGCAGAATCAGCGGACTCTCGCACAGATCCGAGCCCGTCAGAACCGCAGCTGATCTGAGGCGACACACTAACATAAAGGTAAGCACATACTCTAATAATCTCTGAGGTGTATCTGAACGCAGCCTTATTCACAGACAAATATCGTACTGTATTCATAAAAAAGTCTATGGAAGTCTCGGTTCATTTTGTATTAACGTTTGATATTAACCGTTAACGTTGTGTTTGCTCATAAGAATAACGCCAGGTTCATTATCTCAAACGGGACTAGCCTAATAAATGAACAAAAGTCTATGTAAACCAAAGAAGCTGTTTGTGAAACTCAATATAAGAGATGTTTAAACTACAGTGAGGTTAATTTATTTTCAAATGATTGAAAGTTTGCGCTTGGAAAGTTTTATAGATGAATAAATAAACATTGGCTCGGTTTTGTGGTCATAAGTTCTGCTTCTTTGTAATATTTAAGTGCATTTTAAATTATAGAGTGTTACTTTTTTTCTCTTGCAGACTGAATATATTCAACGTATTATTCTCTAGTATAGTCTATTATTAATAGACTAAATCTTATGCCAAACAAATGTAGAGCTCTGCAGAGATAAACAAACCCTTACCTCAAGACTAAAATATAGGCTAAACTAAAATAAGCTCATTCAGAATGAAGACAAAGAAGAAAAAACCTGTCATGTACTGATATAAAAACAACATGTTTGGATGTTGATCATCAGATTCCCATTAAGAAGAGAAAGGTTTTTCAATCAGCATGTAAACAGTTTCAATTTCTATGTTATGCTGCACAATTGACTGCAGAAAGATAACACTGGTCTAGAAACAAGTGCTATTTTCCTGGAGAATCCTCTTGGCACAAAGACCGTTTTCCACAGATTCGACATGACAAACTGTCAAGCATTTCAGAGCGGATGATGAATTTAAACAAGCAATGCCATATGTTGTTTGCTTCACTGTTATTTGTAGAGTCCTGATGGAAATCTGGAAAATATTAGGAGATAATGCTGTCAAAATGATTGATTCTCTAGTAGTTGTTACATCCTTTAGGAATTTAAAGGAATATTCTGGGTTTAAGTTAAGCCCAAATGACAGCATTTGTGACATAATATTGATTTCCCTCAAAAAAAATAAATAAAAAAGCGAGACGCTTAAAATGGAAGTGAATTGGGCACATTTCTGGGAAATGTAAAACAGAAATGTGATGTTTACAATGTTATAAACCAATTCATTTACAGCTTTTAAATAGTAATTTTTACACTCATTTTAGGGTTTGGTGTTTATGGCATTGCCATTTTAAATTGTACACATCATTTTAAACAGAAAAAAGTTTATAAGTGATTTTTACACTAAAATCAATCTAAAAATATATATTGTTTACATATTTTGGCTATACTATTGCAATATTTAGTAATAACAATTACATTAGAGTTAACATTTACAGTATGTTATTCACTTCCATTATAAGTGCCTCGCTGTAACACTGATATTTCCTAAGTAGAAAATATAATTTTTCTGGTAATAAACATTGAGCTTGTATTGACCTTGGGGTTAAACTAATCAAATATCGGTCGAATCAGATTTCAGATAATTTCAGTTTCAAAGTATAGGCTACTAATACTCTGACACATTACTTTATAAGCTTTACTATATACACAGATGAATCTGGACATCTTCTCTCTGTCTGCAATATGAATGAGCTCTGTGATCTGTGACATGAAGTTCAGCAGGATGGACAGCTCTCCTCTCCCACGGGCATACATTTCTTCCAACCCATCACTCCAACAGACAGACGACTCGCATCCAATAAACCATCAGGCACAATGAAGAACTAGTCACACAGAAAATTCAACGATTCCTTCTGTAAATGTTTTCAAGAAACACTTTATGTTTCTGCTGGCAGGTTCTCTTCAGTCTTCTTGTTTTTTTCCAAACATGTTTAATAAATCAAAAGGTAAAATGATAATTAGACTCTAATCGATTCATCACAAACAGCTCATTAGCCCCAAAGGGCTGAAGCCCCTTCTGGGTCACAACAAGCCTTCTCAGCATCTACAGAAAAAGGGGTTCACTTATTTTTTTGATATTTCTGTAAATGTTCAGATCTGTGTAAATGGCTAGAATCTAAAGACAAACATTGGTTTATTTGATTGTCTGATCCTGTATTCATCCTGACAGGCGTTTCTATTTATTATAGGTCCTGTGAACTCATGATGCTGTAGACACCAAGAGCTAAATCTCTAAAGGATGAAGATCAGTATGTTGCCTAGAATATGAAATCTTGTATTTCTTTGTCCTGTATAAGTAAAATAATTGTTTGACATTGACTTGAATGGTCTGAACCAGGATGGCCAAACTGTTCTACAGACTACAGCACTTTTTAAGGCGGGCTCAGCTGCTTCTGTTTTTTCTGGGTGTGGCTTACATCATGGCAGGAAGCGTGTTACTGCTTCATCGCTCCAGTGTGCTAACATTTCAGAGAGAAACAGATACCGCGGCGCTACCTTCACTACCAGCGCCACCTAGATCCATGGAGCTACCTGCTGCCAGGTGGTTGTACAGAAGGAATGTCATCCAAGTGATGGAGAACCAACCTCTTGATCAGACAGACAGCAGAAAGGACCAAAAGCACTTCATATCTCGCAATCTGGAGATCAGGCATTTGAGACGCCACTGGTTCCATGATAATGCTGAACAGAAAAGCTCTTCTGAACATAATCTGTCACACAAGAAAGCCAGGCATAAAGGTAATGGTTTATAAAATAATCATCTTAAATTTGAGATTTTTTATAGTTATACTAAATTGCTTCTGAATCATTTTCAACAAGGGACCTACATTGGATGTTTTATAAACAATGAAACGGAGCACGCACTCGGCGGGACCATTCTTTATGATTTCCGCAGAATGACCAGCGCCTTGTGTCAGGACACCTGCTCTGAGAGGTAACGTCTTAAAGAACGTACACAGAGTAAATGAAAGAAAGCCTGTTCTTCTTAGAAGAATGCGTTCAGTGTTTATCAACAGAAGCAGGTGGCAGAATGTGAGCTGGCTGACGTGACTGACCTGGAGTTCATCCAGAGAGTCACAGTCAGCAAGACAAAGAGTGTTCAAAATACATAAACACTAAAGCCATTTCAAATACAGAAATGCCATTTTAAAATAATCAACTTTGGCTTCCACAATGGATTCCACAAATCACCTGTTCGGCTACCAACATTCTTTAAAATGTTTATTAGAAAGAAAGAAAGAAACTCATACAACGTGAGGGTAAATGAGGGCTTTTGAGAGTAAATGACAGCTTGTTTTTTACTTTTGAGTGAACCGTGCCTTGAAGGCCGTGTCCTCTTTGCAGTGGCTTCCGGTATGCTGGGCTGGAGTATGGAGCGGAGTGTCACTGTGGAAATCGGGTCTGTGCCCGCCGGGCTCGTTGTGAGGACTGTAATCTGGATTGCCGTGGAGAGAAGGGATCCCGCTGTGGAGGAGTGGGACGCATGTCTGTTTACAGAGTTGAGGATCGACTTCCAGGACAGAGATGTGAGTCACATTAAAACAGAAGTATTACAAACATGAGTGTGATTCTGCTTGAACAGGCCACACACACATATGACATGTTTAATGGGATTTTTTGTGAGTAATGGATTAGAAAGAACTAGTTTAAAGGCCAGAACTCAGGACTAAACTGAGCCTGAGCCTCATTAGATAAGACAGAAAAGCGTGACTGGGTAAAAATAAAAAATGCTTAAATACAAGCAAATACATTTAGTACATTCTTATTTTTTGTGCTAAATAAAATTGTAAAAGTTATAAACTATAAATACACTCATTAAAAGTGCATTTCTACTTCAGTAGTACTTCAGAGCAATTGACCGTTCGCAAAGAGCTTGATTGACAGGCGATCTGACCAATCAGAACGCAGAGATTATGTGCCGCCACTGCTATCCGCTATTAACCAAAGTTAAATGCTGAGTGTTAAATAATAAAGTAATGTGTTAAAACCTGTGCTCTTATCATTCTGTGGACAAAATCCCATGAACCTAGCCCCGAATTGGAGCTTTATATATGCACATATGCGCTCATCTGTTTCCAATGCAGCTCTCCTCGTGTCGCTTATGTCTCATTAAACTATGACAGATCCTTTACTGCAAAAAGACGGTCACTGCGACACTCTAAACTAAAGCAAGGTTCCTCAAATCTTTCCCTGGAGGGCCAGTCTGCTGCAGAGTTTAGCTCCAACCCTGATCAAACTCAGTGATTTTCTACTTGTGATTATCAAAACTACTTCAGTCTGATGTGCATTGAATATAACTTTCACAATTTGAGTTGAATTAAGTGTTCGAGATGCACCTGTATATTCCGTCTAGCCTTTCAGGCAGAAGAGCAGATTAACTTCAGTTTAAACTTGAAAATGGTGTTAAATTAAACACTTTCTGATGTTTATTCATGTTCATTTTGTGCTTTAAGTAAATATGAAAAGACGATCGTTGAAGAGCTACAAAACTATATTTATTCTATGTTTGAATTTCTTTTAAAATGACACCATTTAAACGCTGAGGGTCCTGAGCCCTTGTTTCATATCAGAAGTAACCTGCTCTGTCTTCTCTGTCGGTGTGTTGTCAGTTTCCTCTTTGCTCTGCGATTTATTTTTCACCGCGTGAGAACGTGTGTAGTGTGAGAGCGGCATTGTATGTCAGGCATAGCAACAGTAACTAAGGGTGGGCGGGTTTTGCGAATGGTCAATTGCAAAAGTATACTAAATACCAATGATATTTAAATTTAAATAAAGTACTTTACCAAAAAAAAACAGAAGTCTTATTAGTGTATTTCTTAAAAGTCTGTTTTGTAATTGCATTGCTTAGAAATGTGCTATGATTGCTTTACATAACATTTTTGTGTATTTTTATATATACTATCATCACTAAGTTCTATTTGGATTTTCATGACAAAATACAGTAGAAATGTATTCCTTATGTAAAACCCTACTGTGCTTAGGCTACTATAAATGCACTAATAGCACATGATTGGTTTATTCATTCATGTGTGTTAAGATTGGATTCACAATTTAACAGTAAGTATACTTTTAGCATAAAGTACTATATTTCTAATATCTAAAAAAAGTGCAACTAATGACATAGTAATAGTGTACTTGATTGTACCATTTAAAGACACCATAAACATGTAGTTAAGAATATCCAGCCCGATCTCACGGCAATTCATATTTTACAAGGTGGCTAATTCGTACGACCTCACTTGTATGAATTCACACGATTTTTGCTAAATCGTACGTATTTTACGAGTTGCCAATTCGTATGAATTTGTACGAATGTCCTTCACCTAACCCCGCCCCTAAACCTACCCGTCACTGGGGTTTAGACAAATCATACTAAATCGTACGAGTTAGCCACCTCGTAAAATATGTACGAATTGCCGTGAGATAGCGTTGGAATATCATATAAAGGGAATGTTAACATAATTACAATACATTTTAAATTATTTAATCTATAAAAATATGTGGGCAATACATTATAAATAAATGTTTTATGTATTTATTATTTTCTATGTATGATGAGTATATTTAAAAGTGTATGAAAGATTGTTTCAATTGTACTACAAGTGGTGAACTAAATACTTTTTTTTGTTACAGATAAATTATGTTAAAAGCACATTTTAGTTCATATTCATGGTGTTCCAAAATAGCACAGTTGAGTACACTTAGATGTTCATAAGATTATCTTAAGAAGTACTAAAGAATATTTTTTTGTATATTAAATACAAAATTAGTGCGCGAAAATAGAGCATTTTAAGTACATTATACTACTGAAATAAAGTGTATTTTACTGCACTTGTTTACCTGGGGAGAGATAGTGAGCACTGCTCTTGTTGTAACTTCATGTGGCATTTGCTGAATACAGTGAGGTTCACCTGAGGCTTTGGGTAAGACGACTTCTGTTTTCTGTTCATTGTGTCTCAGACAGAACTGTGCACTACCTCGGCTGTTACAAGAAGCCGCAGAACTCTACCGCTGACTTCCTGATCCAGACCTCTGGCCCGACACACACTCCTCAGCAGTGTATCGAGACCTGCACAGATCAGGTTCAGTTCACAAATGCTTGTATTCATCCAGACCAATGGGTTTTCTTTAGGGTGATCATTAGACTAGAAGAATAATGTGCATTATGAATAAGACTTGCTCTACTAGTTCTACTATTCAATACAATTAGAATAAAATAATTTTTATAAAACATTATTATTATTAATAAGTATACAATTAATAATAAAATAAATTATTAAAACAAATAATATATTATTATTATTATTGTTTTGTTATTAATAGTAATACAAATAATCATCATTAATATTATCGGGGACAAGTTATTATTAATAATATTAATACAATTATTAAATCCCGCTTCATTCACACTGTATTTGTCTAGACTAGAAGAACATAATTTGGCTGATCAGCACTACTCATTACACTTTTACTTTCATTCCTTCACCTGTAAATTGTGTGTGACCTTATCAGGACCTGCCATTGGCCCTTTTGAGAGGGCAGGACTGTTTCTGCAGCCATGTCCCATTTCTCTTCACAATCCAGATGAGTGAACAGGAATACATGTGTGAGAGGAGCAACCAAACAAACGACACCTCTCCTTATGACCTTGACTACTACTGGGTGTACAGTACTCCTGTGCTAGGTAACCTACAGCATGTAACTCAAACTCTACGGCTCATTTAAGAACTAATGCTGCAACAGAAAAGATCTGTTCTTTCAGATGCAGCGTGCAATGAAAGGACATTTCTGCCTCAGAAGTCCAGCACACTTGTGGCCCTGTCCAGCTTTCCAGGGGCAGGAAACACCTGGTTACGTCACCTGATTGAACTCGCCACTGGATTCTACACCGGCAGCTATTACTTTGATGGATCTCTATACAACAAAGGTGAAAGTCCACTAATAACACTTAAACACTCATCACTTTCAGCTGTGAGATGTATTATGAGTCTGCAGGAGTGAGAAAATTAACTTATCAGAAACTCAAACACTTAGATCTTGCCCAAAAGAAAGAAGATCAACACTGACATCTCTTAAACATCTCAATTGTTAGCAAATGTTTCTCTTCAGAAATAGTGGTTATCTCACATCTCTGCAGGTTTTAAAGGAGAGAAAGATTACTGGCAGAGCGGGAGAGTCATCTGTGTCAAGACTCATGAAAGCGGCCAGCGAGAGATCGAAATGTTCGACTCGGCCATCCTGCTGATGCGAAACCCCTATCGTTCTCTAATGGCAGAGTTCAACCGCAAGTGTGCCGGACACCTGGGCTACGCATCAGATGTTCACTGGAGGAGCAAAGGTGCTAATGATAGAAACACCATTAGTTTCAGCCTCACAGTATTCAAAGAGTGTAGAGCAGTGTTTCTGGACCCTGGTCCTGGGAGCCCCCAACACTGCACATTTTGTGCGTCTCTCTAATCAAACACACCTGATTTAACTCATGAGCTCATTAGAAGAAACTCCTGGACCTGAAATGGGTGTGTCAGGTAAGGGAGACACACAAAATGTGCAGTGTTGGGGGGCGCCCAGGACAAGGGTTGAGAAACACTGGTTTAGAGCAATGGGTCTTAACCAGGGCACTTCAGCAAACTAAGTAGGCTGCAAGATGACTTATATAAGATGATGATTTATGATAAGATAAAAAAGCATTACAATCAGCTAAAACAATTATTATAAAAAAAAAAATTTCTACCCCTCAGCAACAGTTTTTTTCTTTGAAAAAAACAAGATTGTAAAAACTTGTAAAACTGGCATAAATGAGGAAGCCTAATTTGTGTTAAAGTGTGGTTTCTATGATAAAGGTCTTAAAACTCTGTGGGCATAGATGCAATATGTTATTGTTATAAAATACTAAATATTTGTATATTTTATATATATATATATATATACACATTTCAAATGACTTTAAAAAGATCATAATAGTTAATAGTTTAAATGGAATTAATATTCAATTGGTTCTTGAAGAATAATATTCAGCTCTTAAAACTTTTGCAACCCTAAATTATGTAAACTAGTTATTATTTATTAGGGTTTGTTTTTATGCATTATTATTATTATTATTATTATATAGCCATGTTAATATATAATCGCAAAATTGTGCAATTACATTTTTTTAAATCGTAATTGCATTTTTTAATCAGAAAAATCCCAATTCATTTTTTTTCCCCAAGCTATGCAGTCTTAGGTTTAAGCTTGTGGGAGATGCTGGTTTCGTTTTAACACTGCTGCTTTTGTTCTTCACAGAGTGGTCTGAGTTTGTGGACAGCTATTCATCCTGGTGGGTGTCTCATGCTCTGGCCTGGTTGCGGTTTGCCCACCGTCTGCTGGTGGTACACTTTGAAAATGTACAGAAAGATCTTGTCCCTCAGTTAAAGACCATCACCACTTTCCTGAACACCAGCATTCCCGAGGAAAGACTTCTGTGCACAGAGAGCAACAGAGACGGCCATTTTAAACGCTCTGGATCACGTAGCCTGACCTTTGACCCCTTCACCCCCGAAATGAGAGCTCGTATAGATGAATACATCCACACAGTAGATAAAGCTGTCAGAGACAGAAACCTCGACGGCCTTCCACAGGAGTACATGCCCAGGTGAGGATTCATGAACACAGCTGCTGCCCTCTGCTGGAGGGAGGATACAGAAACACAAAGTGCCTGAGGAAAAACACAACTGACAGCTCTCAAAGTTTCACTGTCTGTCGTTTTATTTGTGCTTTATGTTTGTGGTTGTGCTGTCACCAGTTTGATGGCGTTGTGAAGACTGTGTCTAGTTAGTATGTTTTATCATTAAACCGATCAGTTCTCATAGTATCAGTTTCAGTCCATTTTTATATTATCCTCAAATAAATCACACTATCCTAAGACATTTCAGGTGCCTTTATACTTCAAATCCAAAGTGTATTTATTAGAAACTGTGTTTCTGATGTGCAGTTGGAATCTCAGGGTAAAAGCATCTTCAGTGGACACAGATGCATTCATTCCAGAGAGAAAAGTGCATCAGGGAAAAATGTGTCCCTCGTGAACAAAGACGAGACATCTTGCTCTTGTGTGATGAACAGTTTGTGTACTTCGGTTATTTTATTACTACAAAAGCATAAATCTAAAGGGTTACGGCACTTGCATGAGCTTATTTGGAGAACCTCGTATAGACAGATAAGACGACCAAAGAAGAGCAAACTGGCTTTGCCTGAGACCAATGCATAAGTGCTGGACATTCATTTGTATACAAAACCACAGTCATAAAAAGAGAAAATACAATTTTCAGCAGGAGATTGACTGGATAAATGTATCTGCTGATGTACTACTTTCTTTTGTCTCCAAAGTGGCAATTAGGAAGACTCAAATGTTTCATTTTGCAGGCTACTAAAGGATGGTAGAATTTTTTACATAATTAGTTGGTACGTTAGTCCTTTAGATTTGAGTGCTTCAAAAATTATAATTAATGCTTAATGTCACTGCAGCCTGAAAGAAAAATGCTGTGCCTGCAGAATTACTCGGTGCATGACAGGTTTTCTCCTGTTACCACTAGTTACGCTTACAGGGAAGCCTAAAATACTGTTCACAGAGGACTGGCATGTTTTTGTCTTTGTAAAGATGTCAGATGATTGTCTTTAATGTTGCAAACTTGGCATTTTGATTAAACTATAGAAATGTAATAATCCATTAAATAGAATAATAATTGCCATAATTATTCAAAAATCTTTATGAAAAGCTGTACATTTAAAATGTTAATAAAACTCACTCAGTTGAAAATCACAAACAGAATGATTAAATGTGCAATCCATTTTAAAAACAGACGAGAAAACATCTTTAATGGCACTGATGAACCAATGGAACATCTTATTTTAGCTTATGGATCTGAGTCATACAGAGAAAACAACTTCATGAAAAAGAGATTAAATGGTCAGAATGAACCTGAAGTTCATTGAGTTGAATTAATTTACTTTGCTCTCTATTATATTAGTAGCTCAACTGTTCAACACATAAGAGAACAGCAGTCATTTAAACTCTAGCAGAACACCAGCTTTAATACACAGAAGCACTTCAATCACAAATCTCAATCGATCAATACAAATAAAGATTATATAACTATTATTAATATTATCTCCATCCATCCATCTAATTTCAAAACATATTATATTATATTCAACCGGTGAATGAAATGTAATATAATCCAATATTTGTGCTTTAAATTTCTAGGAAAAAACAAACAAACAAATATAAGAATATATAAGTCAGTGATCCTCAAATCTGGCTCGCGAGATCCACTTTCCTGCAGAGTTTAGCTCTAACCCTAATCAAACACACCTGAGCATGCTAATCAATGTCTTCAGGATCATTAGAAAATCACAGGAAGGTGAGTTTGATCAGGGTTGGAGCTAAACTCTGCAGGAAAGTGGATCTCGCGAGCCAGATTTGAGGATCACTGGTGTAAGTCAATGTAAATGGTCCAAAGCTACTTTGAAAGGCACTCAGTGAAGAAGGTGTTTTTTGCAGGCAGCCAGATGGTGTAGTTATGACATCTACCAGCAGGGGCTAACTGGGCCAAACCTTGAGCCCTTGAGATTTGCATATTCAATTTGCATATGATAAACAAAAGTTACACTGAAGGTTTTTCTGGTTTTCAGTGCAAACAGATGACTTCAGAGAATTCCGCCATTATAATACGAGCACGTTCCTCGACTCTGTCCTGCGGGGTGCTTATATGAATATGAGAGACTGATTTAAATAACTTTGGCATACGGCTGCTCTGTTTGGTCTCTGCCAAACACATCAAAGACACACTAGCGCGTCAAGCAGTCCGTCCATCTGTTAAATATTGTGTGACGGTAAACCTGCTGGAACTATCCATCACCATGTGACACAATTCAATGATTTGAATATGTCCTGCTGTAGTTTCCCCCTGCAGAGCAGCAGCGGGGTCCAGGACTACAGAAACAGATCTGTGAAGTTCCAATTACATGTTGTAAACAAAGGAACAGTGGAAAAGATTGAGGGGGGTCGACTCGTCATAAAAATGAACAAAGTAAAAATAGTCAAATGAGATATGTTTGCATCATGTGCAGTGTTTGATTTGCATCAGGATTCAAGATTTATTGAATTCAACCTGCAAAGAAATGTAATTCAGGTTTGCTTCATCGACTGCGCATTAAATATAAAAACGATAAACATAGAAATAATCATGAACAAGGCACAATGCAAGTTAATAAAATCGGTACTACTAATGTTCTACAACAGTGTCTTCCAATTAATTTATAAAATATTTATTTAGAATATTATGGTAAAGAATATATTTGATTGTATTTACTGTTTTGAATCAGCAATATTATGATGCATGAGTAGCCAATGACACCTTTTGCTTAGATCACGTTTTGTTCATTCACACTCATTATTTCTTGTCATACTCGTGTAGAAGTTAGCTACAGTAATTTAGCCGACATATTTGTGACCCTGGACCACAAGACCAGTCATTTATAGCAATAGCAACAATATATTGTATGGGTCAAAATTATAGATTTTTCTTTTATCTTTTAAAAATCATTAGGATATTAAATAAAGATCATGTTCCATGAATGTATTTTGTAAATTTCTTACTGTAAACATATCAAAACTTTCTTTTTGATTAGTAAAATGCATTGCTAAGGACTTAATTTTGACTTTAAAGGGGATTATCTCAATATTTTGAATTTTTTGCACTCTTAGATTCAATTTCTCAAATAGTTGTATCTAGGCCAAATATTGTCCTATCAAACCATACACCAATGGACCATTTGTGGTCCAGGGTCACATTTTAATATAAAATCATTGATGTATGCAAATAGTTTTTAATTATGTAAAAACAACAAGCATCAGTCATTTGGTTGTTGGAAATGAAGATGGGAAGCACAATGCAATGTTATTATTCAGATGCTTTTAGTGTCTTTTAGTGAAAAGCAGCAAGAGTCTGTGTCTCTTAGCACACCCCTCTGTCCTCCATCCTGACAGGATCAATCAATCCTAATAAGGCTAATAAAGACACTTTCACATTTTAGTATAATAGTCTCCTCAGACAGAAGCAAACAATGCATCTGTCCAAACAAGTGCGTCAGTCATAAACATAACCTGCAACTGGCATTGTTTAGATCTGCTGAAACAAACATCACACAGCACGTGAATGAGAGGAACTGACATTCATTAACACAAGACTCCGACACTTTATACCGAGTAAGGCTTCTAAACCTCTGAGGACTGTGATGGGAGCCTGAGAGGGGCTACGCTTGAAGTCACCTTGATCAAGGGCACTAGATGACATGAGTCAGTCTTCATTAAGATTCCCGTCAGCTCAATCTTTTATTCTGCTCTCGGCTAGACTGTCCTCAGAAACATATTTTAATTCACTTTAAAGGCCACAAAAAATGTGCCATTAAACAATACACAAATATTTAAATAAACACATAATTACATAAATAATTTATTAAATGTGAAACATTTATATTTAATTTAATAAATGTAAAAAATAAGTATATTAAACATTTTGGAAGCTAATCTGATTTAAATAACAATTATATAATTTGACAATTCTGTAATAAGTCTCTTAATTTTCCATTGTCTTCCAATCATATGTTTCATATTTTATCTCAAGCATGCTCTTTATTCACACTTGTCTCCTTGGTAACCAAGTATACTAACATTTATGGAAATTACACCACAAATAACAGTCATAATTTGTCATCTTTCATGCAATAATATTGAAATGGTTTGTTTATTGCACTCTTTGTTTAGATTATCATTGATGCCTCAGTCTGTGCTATTTGTGCTAGACATGAATGGTACCTCAAAACTTGAAAACACCATCAAAAATAACCATGGATTTTGTTTGTGTTTGTTAGGTTCACTCGAGCAAGTAAATAATATTTCAGATAACAGATTAGATCTTATCCGAGGAAAGCATGTGGGATGAGCTACAGCCTTTGAGACAACGTAGCAGGTGAGGCGTGAGATTCATTCCATCCATATTAATGAATACAAATTGATTTATTTACAAATATAACAAACAGATGGAGGGGCACTGAAGTGCAACAGTATGTATAGAATAAACTTACATAAGAGATGGATGATTGAACATGTTAATAGTGGCGCTTGCTTTTAGTGTTGTTTTCACTTCTACTTTAAGCAACTGGAGTTTTATGGGCATCTTTAAAAACCTCAGATGTTTTCTAAAAAATTATTTTCACTAGTTTCATGTGGCTCATTCCTTCTCAGAGCCCATATCAAGCAGTCATTCCATGTACCGAGAGACAGATTCAGCTGAGATAATTGTTTTTCGGTCCACTAAGGTCTTCTGCAAAGATGAAAGGGCCAAACGCATCTCAGACGAGAGCAAACGCAATCCAACTCAGAGTCATTATTGACCTTCTGTATGTGACTTTTAGTCACAACTATTATTAAAGAGAGAAAAAGAGAGAGAGAGACAGCATGCATTATTTATACTGTTCCAGTCACTCTGGCAGTAGTCCTTTTACAAGAGAGAATCCATCAATATTGTTGCTTTTTATCATGTCCCCTGTAAGAATGTTATTGATGTCTGGAATATCGGTGAAGTAAACACAGTCCAGGAATTGAGCGTTGAGCTTCTCAAAGGCCCGGGGTTTATTAAACTGCATGATAGGTTCGTCCTGAACTCTCTTCGGAAATATGTGACCTTTTCCACAATCTCTAACAAACACAATTCCACCCAAAATATAAGCATTTAATCAGGCAATTAATTCAGAAAATTACAATGTTCAAACCTGTAAAAAAACGAATTCTCTGTATATAAAATCAAATCATGTAACTGGAAATCCAAACATCCATGTGTCTAATGTCTCCTGCACAATCTTTAGGTGCAGGTATCGGTTTCTCTGTAAGCATACAGACACTGTATAAGGAAATTAATATTCCTCTAATCTGCAGACGATGTGAAGGGAAGAAATGGTTGGAGACACATGAACAAAAAAGCCACCTACAAACCAGCTAAAGATTAAAGCAATTCCTCCAACGGGTCTTATAAAAGGATCAAGGGATGCTTAACATCCCAAACATGGCTAAAAGATCCTGACACTAAGACACTGTAGAAGGATTGAGCACGCTTATATAAAAAATGAGAAAAAAATACTGTTTAAAGAGGTAGTTTACCCAAAATTATAATTATCTCATCATTTATTCACCATTCAAGATGTTCCAAACCCATCTGACCTTCTTTCTTGAGTGAAACATAAAAGGAGATGTTCCGCAGAATGTCCAGGTTGCTCTTTTTCATATATTGAAACTATAAATAAAATAACATATAATAAAAGCTATAAATGCATATAAGCTAAATTGCATAAAATATGTAGAATTTACAGATTTTTGTTTTTAACTGATCAAATGAAAAAAGAGTCATGAGATTTGTTATTTTATTTTTGGATTAACTACTGGATCTGTGAAAATACATACTATCAAGAATTTAATATGAAGGTTCATTCTTATTATGTCCCAATCCCTATTTTTCTGAGGGGATATCAACTTAGAGAAAACAAACCAAATGCTTATCTTCACTCGGAGCAAGAAACGCAGATATATGGCAAAAATAAATCATGTCCAAACTTTTACAAGCTGGACAAAACTCATTCAGTTTAGCAAAGTTGAGGAGAGATGGAGAGGTAACCAGCAGACGCCAGCTCTAAAGCTACACAAACTCTCAGAGCACAGCAGAACAAACCACCTAAATTCAATCTAAAATCCCAACACAGGGACCACACACGTCATTAAAAGAAGAAACAGAAGGGAAAAAATGAAAAGAACATCTGTCAGCTTGTCATTTAGACCAGAGCATGTGTCTAGCCTGCAACTGCGAGAGCTCAGTCATGCTTCAGTCATGTCAAGCTGCCTGCTCTGTTCTTCTGTCAGAAAACATCACAACGGCTGTTTGATCACCATGACAACCCCAATGAATGCTGGGAAGCGCACATGCAGCCCACCGTCAAAGACAGCCATCGCAGGAAGGGGAGCTTTCATTAGAAAACACATCCAGTGCTGCTGCTGCTGATATGACTGAGAATCAGAAGAAGGATTTTTGATAGGTTTATTAATGAGGACTCTTTTCGGCAGATGTTTTGATGGCAGGTGAAAGGACGGGCCATTCTAAGGTCAGATTGGGAAGCACAGTCGCTCATGAAAGATTGATTGGTTGAAACACCGATCCATACAGGTTATCACCTGTCTTTCTACCTGCCTAGACTTCAAAGATGTGTTTACTTATGGAGAAAGGCTGCAAAACAGCGCACACATCCACTCTTTCAAAGCAGAGAATAAATACTTCTAGACGACAAAGCATTTGTGCTGGGACAGAGGAGAAAATTAAGTCTTTTAAACTAGAACCACTCAATAAAATAGTCTAATAAAGCATAATAAATTATGGTGACATTACCTTGTCCACATGCTTTGGACTTCTGGTAGAAATTAGATGCTGTTTGCTGACCTAAACATTCATACTCCGACATCTGACCTGTCACATGACAGCCAAGACAGGTCACATGACCATCCCAACCTGAAAATGATGAGGGGGGTGTCTCTTTAAGCTAAGTCTGTGATCAAACCGCATACGTGGACATATACAGCACTCAAACCCTAAGGATAAGATATATTATTGAAAATAGTTGTTGTCATTTGAGATTTATACATCATCTGAAAGCTGAATAAATAAGCTTTTCACTGATGTATGGTTGACCAAGATACAACTATTTGAAAATCAGCAATCTGAGGGTGCAAATAAATCAAAATATTGAGAAATCACCTTTAAAGTTGTCCAAATGAAGTGCTTAGCAATGCACATTACTGAATCAAAAATTAAGTTTTGATATATTTATGGTAGGACATTTACAAAATATCTTCATGGAACTTGATCTTTACTTAATATCCTAATAATTTGTGGCATAAAAGAAAACTCGATAATTTTGACCCATACAATGTATGGGTTATTAAGGCTATTGCTACAAATATACTCGTGCTACTTAAGACTGGTTTTGTGATCCAGGGTCACATTTTAAACAGTCAGAACTATGAGATATAAGCTCTGCAGAAAAATCACAATGACTTGTTTTTATTTATTTAGCCTATTTATTGTTTATTTTTTATCCCATGATGGAAACGGGCTTCCATGTGTGAGAGAGATCAAAGTATCGCCGGATTTCAGTTACTCAGATGAGCGTTGCTATGGGCAATAGTAAATGTTGAACATGATGAATCTAACTGATCAGAATCAAACCTAAAGCAGGTTTCTGAAATCACTCTTAATGAGGAACTCGTCATATTACAAGATCGTGTTCGGTTATTCATTTTCATATAGGTGATCTTTTTGCTGACATTTCTTATACACATTGCTCATGTACTCTTCAAAGAACGTAAATACTGTATCTTTATATGCAAGTCTGATCAAAAACATGTGGACAGAATAAAAAGTCATGTTCAGCTGTCCTTAACATTTTTAAGTCAGTTTCCTCATATATTTGCTATATTTCCTCAAATGAAGGATATTATTGGCTAAGGTGTGTCACCTATGTGTGTTTGAAATCTGAAAACAGGACCAACACACACACACACACACACACACACACACACACACACACACACACACACACACACAAGTTAGTGTTCTCCATCTGCCGCCACTTCAATCAGCCTGTATAATAATAATAATTTCCTCTTTGAATTAGAGCCATTAAAATGCAGCAAACTGAAGTGAAGTTGTGCTACAGTTATTCTGAGTGCATCTGTCTTCATCAGACAGACTGACAGGCCGCATAAATCAGCACAACAGCTGGGAACGAACAGCCCGCGAGATCCGGCTCTAATCAATTCCTATTAGTTTAGCATTTCTCGTGCAGCCAGGGGCCTCATGGGATACATAAACGGCAGATCAAATTTGAGCAATATGTTTGATGAAATGTTGAGACAGTATGTGTGCTATCTGAACTGCGCGTGTCTGTGTGTGAAGGGTTGCTGGCCATTCATCACCAGTTTCAATTTTACAATTTAAATGTCTCATCCATGCATAGATTCTGTTTTATCAAACCATCCTTTAACATTAGTGTCACATTATCGACGATGGGCAACGAGGAACATGTTTTTCTTGCCAGGTTTCTTAGATTAGACATTATTCTACATTATATATTAATTACTGAAGACTGACGCGCTGCTGCCCCCTTCTGGACAGCGGGAGTGCGTGCGACACCAAATCAAAACAGGCCAGAGAGTTTATGATCATCTATAGCGAATAAACAAAAAAACACATCACCGTTATCTGACAGAAAGCACTGAAACTGCGGCTCGCGCGTGTTAGCCAATCAGAGCACTCGGAACTCACTGGAGGGCGGGGTTTTGATTGAAGAGATAAAAGTAATATTTCATATCTAAACACTTTCATAAGTAATATTAATATGCATAATTAGACCTACTTAACATAAGTGGTAAAACTGATAATAGACTGATTCAAAAGGAAGAAAACAGACATTCAGCCTCTTTTCATCAGCGGTGACTGTGTGGAGAGGGTCTCGGACTTCCGGTTTTTGGGCATTCACATGGAGGACAATCTGACCTGGAGTGTCAACACCACTATTATCATTAAGAAGGCACAGCAGAGACTGCATTTTCTGAGAATACTCAGAAATTACCAGCTCACACAAAACCTGTTGGTGTCCTTTTACCGTTGCTCTGTTGAGAGCATTTTGACATACTGCATGTGTGTGTGGTTTTCTAGCTGCACTGCTGCAGAAAAGAAGGCTCTCCAGAGGATCATCACCACAGCACCAGAAGATAATCGGTTGTCCTCTCCCCTCTATGGAAGAGTTACACAGTCCCGCTGCCTCTTGAAAGCTCAAAACATTCTCAAGGATCCATCTCACCCAGGACATCCTCTTTTTGAATTGCTACCTTCGGGTAGACGGTACAGGGTTCTAAAAACCCGAACAAACAGATTGAGGAATAGTTTTCATGCCAAAGCTATTTCTGTTCTGAATACTGTAAAAATGTAAACTAAACATCATGTAAGATTAAATAGTTTACGTGCCAAGCCATATCTGTTTTTAATACTGCATTAACTTAACTGATAATTATGTGCAATATTGAATGAGTCGTGCAACTCTGTTGAATATGACACGTCTTCTGTGTGTAATGTTGTGTCACAGATCCTGTACTATTTATTAGATTATTGATTTTTTTAATTACACTATGCACCCAAAGGATTGCATTCAATTTCGTTGTACTTGTACAATGACAATAATGTTATTCATTCATTCATTCTGGTAAGAATAATTTAATGTTATATATATATATATATATATTAATTCCTTTCATGTTAATTGCTTAAGTGAAGTTATTTAACATTATGAAATATTTGCCAACCCATTCATTTATTTTCTTTGTTGAAGTTTGGGCAGTACGACTTCAGAGAAGGTCATATTATTATTTACTTAATCAAACTAAAACCATAAAATTAATTTTATAATATAATTTTAATAAAAATAAAATAAACACATATGACCATTTTTACGTAAAATACCCCTCAAGTTTAGGCCTATGTAATAAATATATATCAGTGTATTCAGGTTGACACACTCTTTGCCTTAGAGATGAATGACAAGTTTTAATTTAATTGACCCAATTAATAACTAAGATCACAGGCCAGTAATTCTACACGTGACTCATTGGAGAATCTTTACCTGATCTAAAAGTTTCTTAGAAATTGTATTATTATGTATTTATACGTGTGTCCACTAGATGTCCCCAGTGTTTCTTTTTAATAGAAGATCAACTCTCAAGTGCCCTAAACAAGCCATAGAGAGAGTATCCACTGGATATTAGTTGGGCTCTACACTTACTGATTTCCCCTTGAACCAATGAGCAGTAACTTTAACAGGCCAAGTGAATCAGATCCAGTTTGCCCAGACAGAGAAACTTTCTTTTCTATTTGTTATGTCCCATTCATAGACATAGCCTACACTCAGTTTGACTACTTCAGCAGTAACTGCATGGATTTTTTCTACGTTTATCTTTAAGTGTAACATCTGTGGCTTTAAGTAAACACAGCACTACCATATGACAGCCAGATCATGCACAGACTGCTTTACCACAGTTTTGATAACCATCAGGTTTCTAGAACACAATCAGCATGTCTTTTAAAGGTAATTGCTGCCCTCTTGTAGAGAGCCATATGCAGGTGATTGAGTTCCATAAACAGCGTGTCACACCTGTCCAGCAGATCCTTCTCAAATACCAGGGACATCTGCGAGGAATCCTCCAGAAAACAGATTTAATGTAGGCCTATAGACTAAGAGATGATGGGTATCTTTAAGACTGATGTGTATTAAACGTCCCTCCACTAAACAGGAGAATGATTGGGCAGTGCTGATCTGCTGTGTTAGGTCTGGTCAGAGGTTAGAGTTTGAAGAGCTGATTTCTCATCAGTATGAGTGGTCAAACAGAGCCTGTGGTCAGATAACTCACCTGTGCTGACCATCACAGCCGCAGCAGTTCTGCTGCCATGGCAACGCAAACTTCATAATAATAATTCTGGAAAAGTGGAAGCGTAGGCCAGCAGTCTTCAGGCTACAATAACCCACGTCTTGTATCCCTGCACGTTAAGACTCCAGCACATTTTCCATCATCTAACAAGATAAAGAAGACATTCATCATTTATTAACACAGTTCAATGTAATTTTTAGCAAATCTCAAAATAATATCCACTTTTCATTTCATGTTGTGATATTTGTTCATTTCACAGTATTTTTTTCTTGTATTTGTATTTTTTTTTTTTTTGAAATATTGGTCAGCTATCTTTATCGGAATAATCAAAATAACTATCAATATCCAGAAATAATGTTTCAGTATATCACTATTTTTGTATATTTGTGGCTCTAATGCTAATTTAAAACAATATTTTAAAATAAATATGTTTGTCTACATTATAATGCTGTGATGCCTAAATTCACTTGTAACATTTTAAGTATTTTTTTTAAAAACATTTATTTAGATATTTTACAGTTTTTATTATAGGTCATTTATCTTTATCTGTGTTAATGTTAAAATTATTATCGGCTTATAAGCCAGGCATCCATATTTCTGCCTGTTTGATTTAGCATCTGTTTACATCCGTTCTGACGCTCATTTAAAAATAATATTTAAAAAACATTAATAATTTTTTTAACAGTTAACTTAATTCTGATCTTAAGCAAATCTCAAAATAAATAAATACAAATTCTTACCGTAGCCTACATAATGTTGTGATGACTAAATTCGGCCACAATGTGATAATAATTACTGACTTACAAGTATTGGCCAGATTTTTAAATATCGCTTATACCTCGTCGTGTTTTTGCATTATGTGAGCTTCTGTTCCTCGACGCGAAGGTGCGAGTCAACACGATGATGGACTTCATCTCACAGACCACTGGACAAGCCTCGTGTCCGTCAGACGGGTTGCTCCATCTGTTTATGTGCTATACGCGTTCTCCTCGTCGTGTTCTGGCTGGGTTCGTGCGCGCTCATGTCTAACACACAGCTGTATGAGTGTTTGTGTTCGAGCTCCAGCAGAAGAACAGGCCTCGCTGAGCAGCTGAGTGACGGGAGACACGTGGCCTCGGAGCGGATCTTCTCCTCCTCCAGCCAGCCATTAATAATAACATTATTATCATCAACTATCACACTGTTTTGAAAAGAGAACCGTGACACTTTACACGTGCCGGCGTGAGACTGGTGTGGTAAAAAGGCTTGCCAACACTGTGCTGTAATGTCCATTAAAAGTATGTAATGACAAGGTAAACATGTAAATCTGGCTATTTTTTACTAGTAGCCTAAGTGAACAAAGTCCAACAATTAAGGATGGGAAAATCGTTGTGGTATGTGGAATGTTCCTCATATTAAGCAATAAAAAACTGTAGTCGTCAAATATTACAAAATAGTAAAGTAAGTATTAAAAATAGTATATACTGTATAGCTACACGAACAGTCAAAAGTTTTTGAACAGTAAGATTTTTAGAATTCTTACTGTTCAAAAAAGTATCTTCTGCTCTCCAAGCCTGCATTTCTTTGATCCAAAATACAGCAAAAGAAGTAATATTGTGAAATATTTTTATTTGAATATATTTTAAAATGTAAGTGATCAAAGCTGAATTTTCAGCATCATTACTCCAGTCTTCAGTGTCATATGATCCTTCAGAAACCATTCTAATATAATGATTTTCTGTTCAAGAAATATTTTATTATTATTATCAATATTTAAACAAAAATCAGGATTCTTTGATGAATAGAAAGATCCAAAGATCAGCATTTATCTGAAATAAAAAGCTTTGTGACATTATACTTTATATACCATTCAAAAAATTAAAGTTTTGGAAAGAAATTATAGAAATTAATACTTTTATTTAGCAAGGATGCTTTATTATGATAAAAAGTGATGATACAGACTGGAGTAATAATGCTAAATATGCTTTGAAATCACAGGAATAAATTACACTTTAAAATATATTCAAATAGAAAAAGGTTATTTTAAATAGTAAAAATATTTCACAATTGTACTGTTTTGATGTACTTTGGATGAAATAAAAGCAGGCTTGTTGAGCAGAAGAGACATTAACATTCTTACTGTTCAAACACCTTTGACTGCAGTGTATATGTGTGTGCCTCATTTTCAAATTATACTTAATATTGTGATAACTACACTTAATAATATAATTCAAAAATGAAATATTTTTGTCTATATATAAATATTTAAAATATATATTTTATTCATTTATAATAAATTATTTGTAATAATTATAAAATCTTTTTTATAATAAATAAAAATGAGTAAAAAAACTATTTGTGGTCATATTTGAGATACATGAGATGTAAAGTAAATAATAATAAAGCTACATTTCTGCTTTAACTAAAAACAAGTATTAGTTTAACACAAACGTTACTGTCTGATTGATTGTGAGTATATTAATATTGCTGTATTTTTACAGCGAGGCCTGTTAATCCAGCACGTGGTAAGGATTTGTACACTCAGGTTAAAGAGTTTACTATGTCAACTTCCTCAAACGTGCAGATAAGACATGAAGAGTCTCTCATGCTGGGCTCTGTCTGAGCACATCTCCCTCCTGCTCGCCGCTGTTTACTTTGGACTCCAGGATTCATGCATTGGGTTTGTTAATCTAAGAGAATGATTGTTTAGTTTGCATAAAAGATAATTCCGTTTTTCACTGGAGATCCCTCGAGGCTGAACTTCAGAAGGAAGGCCAGTAGATTTTGATAACGTACAAGCAGAGCATTTGTTTTACTCAGCCTTGAATCAAAGTGTCTTTGTGTGTGGGACCGGATCTGTTTCCCAGGCCTGCAGACTCAGGAGGGTCCTTTGAGTTCAAAACAACAAAGAGCCCACTGACTCCAGTCCACTGACTTCCAAGAGCTAGAACAGAATCGCATGTTCCCGCTCACACAAACAGGCAGATAGACGGGCAGCCTGAGTAAACACATCTCTGGATCTAGAAAAAAAAGACTTGCTCCAAAACGAAGCTGGCTGGGGAGTGTCTATGTTCGGAAATTATGTAATGTAATTCTACCGTATACTGCCTTTTACCTTTTTTTTCTTAATATTCTACTCTGCTATGATGGTTATTTTGTTTTTTTAAATCCAATTTTGTGTAAAATGTCTGATCAGTTAAAGAAGTCAAGGTTTTAAAGATCATCCTTGCATACTAGTAATGGCAGGTCAAGTTGAGGACTCTGCACAGTATACTATGCCTGTATGCTGCATTATTTTGGCCATTTGGTTATTCTATACATACAAATATGTGCGTATTTGCACAGTATATGCATTGCATACTGCAAAAACGGCATACGTAGTATTGTAATTTGCAATTTCGTACATTCCCATGGTTTACAAGATCAGATAGTGAGGAAGTGTTTCTAACCGATCAGTAACTTACCCAGGTGAGGTCAGGTAACGTAAAGATAAACGGAAAGCTGTAAATAACTCTTTAAAGCTCTTCGATAAGACATCTGAGTAATTTGTAGTGAAAGTTTTATTTTGCATGTTTAGAACAAACACTGTACAAAAGCAGCAATAATACCATATCCAAGCACAATTTTTAATTACTACCTGTTATAAAGGTATACACTTTAAGGCAGCATTTGAAGGCTGTAGGTAAGTTAATTATCATACGTATTTCAAAATACTTTTTCATCTTAAGATACCTCATTACAGCACAATTATATAGCAGCACTGCATGTGTCCTTCACAGAGAAGAAGCCCTGTACTGAAACACGTCTGTAGTGTGATTTGTGAGTTGCTCACAGTGCTGTTCACGTCATGTTGGACAGATTCTATTTACAGGTTTAATGCTAGGTATGCTACCAAAAAGTCATAATTATGAGTGTGAATCTCTGAACTCTCTTTAAAGTAAGTTCATCCAAAAACATTTAACTCACCCTCAGGCCACACAAGATGCATCAGAGTTTTAATTTAGCAGTACATCGGTTAATGTCTTGTGAAGTGAAACGCTTCATGTTTGTAAGGAACAAATCCATTATTAAGATCTTTTCACTTTAAACTGTTGCTTGTGGACAAATACATAATCCATAATACTCTGTAATCCACGATAACGCTTCCTCCAGTGGAAAAGTCCATTCCCTGTTGTTCCCTTACATATCTGTTTTGGCTTGTTAACTGTGTTTGATCTTGATAAATTATGTATTTAATATTAATATTTAAAATGTCTTGATAGAATTGTTTTATACAAAACAGCATTTCTCTTCACAAGATGTTAATTGATGGACTGGAGTCATGTTGATTACTTGTGTATTATTGTGATGTTTTTATCAGCTGTTTGGACTCTCATTCTGACGGCACCCATTCACTGCAGAGGATCCACTTTTTGGGTGGACTATTCCTTTAAGCCCAGAGTTTCCAAGTTGGGTACATGTCAGATGCAATGGCTGCAGCATCTGTATTGTTGGTGGATTGCCTGAAACTAATTATTATTTTTTCAGTTGCATGCCCAGATTGCAACAGTATTTTATAATTGTGATAGAATATTTAACATTTTAATTCAATTCACAGCAATTTATAAATTAAATAAAAACATAAAATAGCAAAAACACACTGATGCACATTCTTTATTCATCATGTTGTAGAAGGAGTTTTTAATGCACTGACCAAATGACTGAACGCACATAACATTGAAATTATGACTTCCCAAATCGTAAATATAACTTCCCAGGAGGACTTGAACATGTCATATGTAGAATGATCCGAATCAGTCGCTTATGATGTTCCACTGTTGTTTTAAAAGCAGCTGACTGTAGGCTGCTCACTTCCAAAACCACAGAAGGTCTGAAGGGTTTAAATCTGAACATTCAGTACTTTGCATGTTTTCAGCGTGTCTCTGAGACTTGTTTAATATGTGGTTGAGGTGTTTTTGCATTAACAGCAGCTAGCTGACTACAGCTCTCTGCTTTGTTCTCCAATCCTGAGGTTAACGATTTTCCGTCGTGGGAGGCGGGGGAGAGCATCGGCGGAATTAGGATTCAGCTCCCATCCTCAGCGCCGAGCGGCTGTCTGCTGCCTACCCAGCAACCCTGGCGCTTTGTGACAAGGAGATGGATGATATCTGCAGCCTGGCCGGCCGCTCTACGGATAAAGACACACACATCTGCACACACACACACACACACACACACACACACACACACACACACACACACACACACACACACACACACACACACACACACACACACACACACACACACACACACACACACACACACACACACACACACACACACACACACACACACACACACACACACACACTTCCCAAAGCCAGCAAGGTTGTACACACACACATAATGCTGTGATGCTGCTGCTACAACCTTTAACATGTAACACAGAACAGCAAAGCTGCATCCAGCTTTCTTTGTGATGGTTTTCTTCATTTGTTGTTAGGTTAATTATTTGATGTGTTAAAAGAGAGACAACAATTAATACAGTAATTTAAACAATTTATTAGACAGTCTTAAACATTTACAGCATTTTAAAATATACAAGAGATTAACAGACTAATGGGCAGCTGTGGTCGGAGCGTGTGTGTGTGTGTGTCACTGGACAGTGTGTGAAAGCAGAAGGTCAAAGGATCTGTCTCTTCTCCACTTCCTTTAATGCGGGAGTGTATTTGTGTGTCAGACTCACCTGCTGAAACTGCTACTGCAAACGTATACACACATACTGCTTCATTTCTGCAGTGCACACTGTGGGAACATATTAAGGGTTTGAGATTGAGAGAAAAAAAGAACAGAATATTTTATTTTTAATCGGTGCAGTCATCATGTTTACCAGTAAAAATATAAACTTACTGCAAAAAACTGACAAGACACACACACACACACACACACGCACGCACGCACACACACACACACACACACACACAAAATAAAACATTTATTTATATTGAAAATTGCCAACAACTCAAAGATAATTTGCTTAAATGTCTGCTTATAAGTACATTTATCTGTTTTGATTTTTTAAAGGTAAAATGAGGCAAATATAATGAAAAATATTTGTTTTGCTGTGTATTGAGCGTGTTTTGAATAATGGCATGATTTTATGGCATATCCTAATAAATAGTAAGAATGCGAATAACAATATCAAGTTAATCTGCAAGTTACCTGCAAACTGAAAATAACATCTGCACCTAAAAATAAGAAAATGAATGCAATTAAACCCATTAATTATATCTGTAAATTATATTATAGTAATATATGAAATGATATGAATTAAATCTGTATTATTTTGGACACTCATTCACAACAGGGATTGTTTTTTTTGTGAGAGAGAGACAGTATATTTTAGGATACATCTCAGTTTATATCTCTGCGAGAGCTCACTGTATGTTGAAGAACAAAACGATGTCTTGGTTGTGTGTGTGTGTGAGTGTTCGAGGATTGCTGGGGTGCTCACGCAGCTTTTCGTGCAGGTAACTGGAGCACCTGCGGTCACCGCTAACTGCCATCCGACGGGTTAAAAGCTCTGACTGGAGGAAGACGCTCAGAGCAGCCGCGGGGTCCACAGGAGTCCCATCGGCTGAGAGAAACCTGTGAGACAGAAGCTAATTATCCTCTAAAGCAAAAAGCCAGTTGTGGTTCAATAACTCCAGCACACTGCCAGCCAGATACTGCGTTTCCTTGGCAACGCCTCCACAGCAGTACTGCAGACATCACAGAGAAAGGCAGGCGGTCACAGGGTACACAGGGCAGGATGCATCGGGGAGGAAAGACTTTACGAGTGACGGGCCGTCCTCTAGACTGATGCAGGCCAATTACACTCGGCTGAGATTGATCTGCTTTCTTTACGTTTGGGGTCCCAGTGATGTACTGTATGTATAAAATAATGCCATTTTCAAAATTACTTCTGGTTTTCTGTTCAAATTCTTGTAATATCTCTGTCTGACCTAATCAAACCCCCAGCAGACAGATATTATCAAAGCTTTAATCGTTGGACCACAAAGTAAATACGCATTTTTTTTAAATATGATTGATATTAACTAAAGGGACACCTGACAAAAACACACACAATCATTTGTACCTCTGAAAATCATTGTGTGGATACCATCCATCTTGATGTTTGATGTACGTTATCAAGTTTAGAATTAGTTTTCATACGATTACTAAAAATGAAGTACCAATCTGACACATCAAAGCACATTTGGAGATTTGGTCCATCACACTGAGCTCTTCCTAGCTGAAGCTGGTTTAACCATCAAAACACAATCATAAAAAAAGAACAGCTGGCTCTTACGAATAAAGATTCTTTATGATTATTGATGGTTTCATGAAGAACATCCTTGGAACCTTTATTTTTAAGAGTGTATGTTGGAAACCAGAATATAATGGAAATGTATCTTCTCCATACCAATAGCCAGTGAAAGGTAAAAGAAACACACAGTGTGTGATTTTCCTAATAAAAAAATATATATATTTAAAATACTTTTAATTCATACTAAGTATAGTTCAAATCTATTAACATATTTGGGCCATTCTACAGAAACGTCCTCTTTTGGTATGGCAAAATGTCTTAATGCATTTTACAAAATGTCTCCTGCAAGGTATCAAACCACATGTTGTCAATCATGGTATACTCACTAAATGAATTAGTTTAAACCATTTGTATTATAGTTTTTTTTTTACAATTCCCTAACAATAAATAGGTCATACCAGTGACATCAACTAAAAGCTTCATATGAAATCATGAGAGAAATGAGAACATTTCTGATAACTGAAAAGAAACAGTGGACTAAACATGGGCCTTTTTTCACAGATGTTTGGCAAATAGGGTGGAGGAAGTCGAGTGATTTACATTTAGTCATTTGCAGACGCTTTTATCCAAAGCGATTTACAATTGGGGAATACATGAAGCGATTCATCTTGAAGAGGCAAACAGACAGAGGAAGTGCTCGTAACACCAAGTCTCAGGCATTGTTCAAATAAGTATGAGCTAGCAAGGGAAGGAGAGAAAGATAAAGATAATTATTATTATTATTTTAAGTTTATGATGAAGTCAAGTAGTGTTGAAAGAGATGAGTTTTCAGTTGTTGCTTGAAGATTGACAGGGATCCAGCATTCCGGATGGGGGTGGGAAGATCATTCCACCAGCCAGGAATGGTGAACGAGAATGTTCTGGAGAGTGATTTTGAGCCTCTCTGTGATGGTACCACGAGGCGTCGCTCACTAGCAGATCTCAGACTTCTGGAGGGGATGTAGATTCGTAATAGTGAGTGGAAGTAGGTGGTTGTTCTATATGCAAGCATCAGTGTCTTGAACTGGATGCGAGCTGCAACTGGTAGCCAGTGCAAGGAGACAAAGAGAGGTGTAACATGGGCTCTTTTGGGCTCGTTGAAGACCAGTCGTGCCGCTGCATTCTGAATCATTTGTAGAGGTTTGATTGTGTTTGATGGAAGTCCAGCCAGAAGAGCATTGCAGTAGAGTGATGTCATCAATTTGATTTTTTTATTCCAAAATAAAAGACTTTTGTTAAGCAGTAACACCAGTGACAACTCCAGGGGACCACTATTTTCATTATATATTTTATATACCGGTATAGTAAAAGTACAACTGCAAGGTAATTTTATTAAGTACATAAATAGGAAAATATATTTGCAGTATACTTTGCATGAAATAAATGTATTTCAAATACATTTTAGTATATTTATTTCTCACAAGGGTAAACAGTGGGTAAAATGATTTCTTAATAGGCTCAATATGACATGATTATAATAAAATGACTAATACGTGGCTTATTGCTTTAATAAAAGGGTGACAGCAAATCATGATGAAACAAGCTATGATTAACACCGTAATAATCTGAATGAACATATTTCGTGGGAAGTAATATGCGTAACACAAGTAATATGACAGATCTGAGACTTGATCTGTTTTACCGAATTATTTGAGTTATAACCGATATGATAACTGGAACAGCATTTACAATAGAATCTCAAATTTTATATTTGAAATATGAAATTTGGAATCAAAATTGTGGCTCTGTGTGTGTGTTTGCACCTGTTTTTGTACCTGCAGTGGGAAGGACCCGCTCTGACCTGCACTGATAGCATGCACCACAACAATCCCAAACAACCAATGGAAGAAAGATTCCTGTAATCCTGTAAATTCACCCGGCTCCTGCCAGAGCTTTCAGTGCTTAATCTACTTTCAGTACCTTTATCCCAGACAAATGTTACGTTTATTTAAACCGCATGCGGTTAGCGAGAACACACACACTCACACACCATCAGCGGGCTCTTTTAATTCCTCAGTGGCCGGTCTTTATCTCCTGACATTTATCTAGGGGATCTTTCTTAAGGTCTATAACAAGGGGCGAATAACAAAGCCAAGTCAATTAAGCAAGATTTATGCACAATTTAGGAGAATTATAGGAATCATTCATTATTTCTTTATTCATAGTTATTTTATCCTTCCATGAATAAACTTTTCTCAGTCATCTGTTTTATTTTTTTAGCAAATATGGCAGCCAGACAATTTATTAAACTATTAATAAAATAAACTATTTCACATTCATTCATTGTTTGCATGTCTGGCTATCTTTCTGGACGCTCGTGTCTGTCTGAAAATGCTTGTCTGATTTATCAGCCAGAAAACGAACCATTTTTTGCTCTGATACACACAAAAGAAACTCAGTCCGATGTGCTGTCAGCCAAAAATGTAAATATGAAACCATGCCAATGAGGCTGAGACATCAGACCCTGATGCTTGCTGGACCATTCAGAAGTCGGGCCGTTTATTAAATGACAAAATCTTCGTTCCTGGCTGGATCCAAGTCTTTGTTCCTTTTCTCATCTAGCTGATGAAATGGTCCGTGTGTGTGTGTGTGTGTGTGTGTGAGCGTGTGGGATGAGGGAGTATTTATGTGCTAGCTCAGATGAATAGTGTGAGCAGCACACAAGATTTTATCTGTGCGTTGGCACTGCCAGCCTGTGCCGAGTGTCAGACACATCCTAATAAAACTGTCTGACCCCGCGTTGGGCACCAGGCTGGCGCTCGCTGGTCGTGGCTGACTGCTTGGTATGCACAGAGCATGGCAGAGCTTCAGCTGTTGCTGGGAGCTTTGTGGCACAGACCCAGCCTGATTAGTTGGCATCCGCCATTGTTCAGAGTGAAACCAAGCAGGGGAAAAATATAATTAGAGAGAGAGAGAGAAAGAGAGAGACACAGACACAGAGAGAGAGAGAGCAATAGGGGGAAATAAATTGTTTTGAAACTACATTTCTAATGTGGGTAATTTAGAAAAATTAGGTTTTCAAAAGTTAAACACTCCAGGGATATAAAGAACAAAGCCAGGCATTAGACTTAATGAATTCACATCTTTAAAACAGGAAGGAGCCCACAGCTCCGTGCCAACCGGACCCCCTAAAACTACCATCCGTCTGGAGTTCAGTGTCATTTCTGCTCAAAAACAACATGACGACACATAAACACGGACGCCTTTAAACGCAATAAACTGCAAGCCGCATGTTCTTCTAAGATGTCTGGTGTTCAAGAGGTAATGAAGTCTATTCACAGAAATCGTTTTTTGTGTAAATGAAGGTGTCAGCATATGTTGGTTCAATATGTTGCTTGTTTTTTTGCACAGACTTGTTTGGCTTTGCATCAGACAGATTTTACGTTACTGGATTACACAAAAATATCACATTACATCTGGTGGATACATGAGGATAAAGCCAAGCAGACTTGTTTTATAGTAGTGCAGGTGCTGGGATCTTCTACGAAGGGTGGCACTAGAAAAAAAACGGCATTTAAAAGAAAATCTTTGCAATTCTTTTTTAAAAGATTCCCAAATTCATGATTAATTTTTTTTTTAATTCAATTGTTAATCGCATACCAAAAGAAACTTGTGTGGGAGTAACTGATAATCCTGGCCCTTCCTCCTGCTGCCGATGCGATAAAGGTCATTTATAGATGAGCTGCAGTGGCGACCAGACAGCCAGACAGAGCGATTAGCATGACGACCCTCTTCTGCACCCCTCACCCCAAAGAAAAAACACCTCAGCAGACATACAGGATCGAGTTTTATTTAAAAACCAGAAGAAACCATCATCATCATCATCATCATCATAGGCATGTGAACATATTGAACATTCAATCTCTCAGACACGCCAGCGCCACATTCTCTCTCTCTCGTCCACTGTTCTCTGTCTTATCTCTCACAGACATCCGTCCCACGTCCGTCTCAGTCAGGACACGGCCAGGGGATTGAGTGCTTTTGCCCTCTGCCCAGGTCCCAAGAGCTTAACCTGTGATTTTCAGCACACAAAGCTCACAAGTTAGGGTCTCAGGGACCAGGAGGAGTGCAGCAGTGTCCGCACAGGTTAGTGACATATACACACAAGTATTGCACGCTCACGTCCTCTTTCGTCCAGCATAACGAAGATTATTGCTAATAAATTTCGGCCTATGGAAATAAAATGTGCCTTTTTCATTGCAGAGTTTAGAGCCACAGACACGCAGCGCACAGGTATATCATGCACCAAATGGCATGCAAACAAAAGCAGACGAAACCCCCAAAAAATAGGTAAGAGGAAACCAGGACGAGCGGTCGGATTTGAAGTTGTCCGTCGAGGAAGCAGACATAGCCTTTGTTGGTCGAGAAAAGCCTCCAGTCAGATGGTCAGTGTCTCTGTCTGTCTTTCTCTTTGTCCTGTGTTTTTCCTCTTCAGGATCTCTGGAGAGCAGAACCGCTGGCCTCTGACTGCAGCTTCAGACATGAACGTCTGTATGTGTACGTGTGTGTGTGCGTGCGTGTGTGTGTGTGTCTGTCTGCGTCTCATCTCCCGCCACTGACTCCATTACACCGAAAAATGTGTAGCGGCAATTGATCAGCCACGTTCAAGAGCCGGTAAACCGGCATTGGGGCAAAATTTGCACAAAAAAACGGCTTACACAGCTCCCCGCAAGACCACCCCACACCCACCCAGACAAGCAGCGCCTGCGATTCCCCCTTACTGCTTTTGCAGTAAGTTGTCTTTTTTGTGACTTTGTGAGCACAGACGAGATCATGCAACCTCACAACACTAACTGCAAGCAAATCCAATAATGCAGACGGCAGCCAAAACATGCATGTCATTTACACTGCAAATGCACATCTGATGCACACATACACACCTTGAAGACTCCTCCTCCCCCCACAAACAAGAAGCATCGTTCATCCTCAGGGACCAGACGGTGTGGACACTCCCGGAAATGAGAGCAGCCGCCACGTGCCTCACACACACACACACACACACGCACACGCACACACACACACACACACACACACACACACACCGCACACACACCGTCTACCTTCAAACCTGTGCCGACTTTGTTATCTTCAAGGGAAAACAAAAAGAGATAGAGAGTGAGAGAAGTAGAGTGAGGAAGGAAAAGCATCCTCAGACAGTGAGATGTCACCAGAAGACACTCGTGAGAACACCATCATCTTCTTCAGGACCACTGCACATCCTCTCGTCACTGTCACCCTCCTCACACTCGTTTGTCTGACACGCACCTTTACGCTGGCGACACACACTCACCCGCTCATCCGCCTCCGGTCTGGACACCTGTCCCGGGCATCTCTGTACCTGTACCTGGGCCGTCTGTGAGACCCGCTCTCGCTCTCTCGGTGTGACTGAGTGCCAGCGAACGGCAGATTCTGCAGCGAGAGCGCTACCCCCCCCATCCGCCCCTTCCTCCGTCTCTCTCCCTCCCTCCCTCTCAGCTCCACTTCCCCTCTGCACTGATCAATCCCTCACTTTCTCCGAAGGCTCGAAAAAAACGCAGCCAGCCAGCAGCCAGAAATGGCGTCTGGCTCTCCGCGTCGCTCTGTGCAGCCACACGACAATCTGTCTGTCACAATATTGTGACAACATTTCCACAACTAATTGAGGAGGGTCATCCACCACCCCTCCGCTGCGGAAAAGTGTTTGACCGCCACAGTAAAGCAATTCGTAGTCATTTTTGTAAAATTACAGAATATCTAGGGATCATCTTTAAAAATACAGAAATAAAATAAGGGGATGAAACAACCTAAGGAAACAATGACAATTTAAGGAGAACAAGCTGACGAAACAAAGAAATGGGAGAAAAGGACATTTAAACAAAACAAGGAGATGAAACATCAAAAATCGAATAATAAAAGGCAATTTAAACAAAACAAGAAGGAGAAACAGCAACATAAAGAAAACAGTGAAAAGGAAAACCAGAGAGAATTTTCATTTGTTTATAGTTTGTTGTATCATTATACAACATAAACTATAAACAAATGAATATATAAAGAAGGAAAGAAACAACAAACAATAAAAAACAAATGGCAAGTTGGAAAAAACAAGGATATGAAACAAAATAATGAAACAGTGGCAATTTAAACAAAGAGACGAATCAAAGAAACAAATTAAATTTTAACAAAATGAGGAAAGAAACAACAAAGCAAATCAAAAGCAACTGAAAGAAAACAGAGAAATTAAATTTAAACCATTTAAACAAAATTAAGACGAAACTATTGTAATGTGAACAAAATAAGCTGATCAACAAAAAAAGCAATATAAAAAAACTATACGTTGTTAAATAACTGAGTGAAAAACAATGCAAACAATCATAATCATGCAGCTCATTGAAAGTCAAATCAAATCAATTTTATTGTCACATCACCACAGCACATGTGCCTTGGTGAGTGAAACTCTTGAGAGCGTGCTCCTGCAATGTCTGCAATGGAAATAAAAAATAATAGGCCTCATGTGACATTAGCATAACACATTTCTGCATAAACAGTTCTTTCGGTTTGATTTATTAGTTCATTCTCACTTAAATTGGACTGAATTAATTGTCGTTTTTCGTGAATCAGATCCAATGTATATATGCACATATACAGTATATAAAACATGCATTAGTGATAATATACACACTGCTAAAACTGATAAATATTAAACAAACAAAAATAAAAAAGACAACATGTACACCCTGTGTGGTTCTCCAACCACCAGACGCGTCTTTATCTGTCTGGCAGTGGCCCTGAATGACCTCTGACCCCTCTGCTTGCACTGGGGGGGGTGTGAGAGTCGTGACCCCCATCATAGAGGGGTGCTGGGTGCTGACTGCCCACCGCACACATCATTGATTACGAGCTTAATCCACAAACTCACCACGTCTGTTCTACTGCAATGCAGAGCTCCACACACACACACACACACACACACACACACACACACACACACACACACACAAAGCGGGAGAGCTCACAAACCCACATAGATTCAGTGTTTAAACTCATGCCGTCTTGGGCAGCGTCTGAACACAGGTTTGTCGATATGAGTGAACAGCATACAGGTTCAAGTATATCATGCTGTAGGATGGAGAAGTGTGTGTGTGTGGGGAAGGCTGGTGGGATCAGCAGGGACCAAAAGGGAATGATGGTGATCAATCACCACACACACACACACACACACACACACACACACACACACACACACACACACACACACACACACACACACACACACACACACACACACACACACACACACACACACACACACACACACACACACACACACACACACACACACACACACACACACACACACACACACACACACACACACACACACACACACACACACACACACACACACACACACACACACACAGGCCATCAGCAGAGCGCTGTCACCACACAGTACCAGACAGCACACACACATACGCACAACAAGACACAATGAACACTAGACAGAAGGGAAAACACCATAAACCCCTACACAAAGAAAAACATATTGAGTTCGACATCCGTCTCTAATTAAACTGCGACTTTACAAGCCTTCAGACACACTCAGAAATCTCTTATTTCTCATATCCTGGAACACAATTCTAGTCATTTCCAAACACAATGACTCATTAACAATCACACACAAATAATGAGACCCCGAAGACGTGGATCTCTTTAATCACATCCAAACATTTTTTTACTATAATTTTACATTTTGTGAAGAAAACATGAGCTGAAGTCAAAAAACCAACCTGCAGTCTATATTTACATTTATCCAAAGCAACTTAGGTATACATATTATCAATCCTTGCTTTTCCTGGGAATGAAATCTATGACCTTGCTAGTGCCATGATCTACAGTTTGAGCAACAGGAAGGCAGGAAGGTCCCTTTTTATTGCTTAGAAAAGGCACACAGCACCATTAGCGCGGGAAGTAGCGGTGCTGAGGGTGCTGCAGCACCGCCTGGCGTGTAGCCCAAGAAAAAATGGGGGTGCGGTGTTAAAAATAAATAAATACAAATTTTGTAACAGAAAATAAATTAAACTAATTTTATTAATTTGTATATTGATTAAAATTAATTGAAAAAGAAGCCTAAGCCTACAATAACAATACGCAACATTAAAACATGAACTAAGTTGATTGTGAAAGACGTTTCAACTTAAACTGACTTAGGAAGTCTTTTGTTGCCATGACTTTTTGATCATATTACCTGTAACATGTCTGTGCCTTCCCCAAATCAAGAATTAACGACCATTTCTACAGCCATTGCAAAGATACAGCAGAGAAAGATCGAGAGCGTATTTACCTATTAGCGTATTAGTTTGTGGTTCATTATTAGCCTATTAATTAAAACACATCAGCCATAAAATAGTACAATGGCAAATTCACATAGGCCTATATTAAACATCTAACTTTTATTAACAAAATGAATAAGACGGATATAGCCTCCTTGCGTTGTATAAGGTCTTTTCTCTCTTTTAAAACAAATGTGTTGTTTTTCATAGTTTTTTTTATGAAAACAGCAACAATAAAGAAACTTGCTTATATTAAACGAATAAATGAAACTTTTTAAACAGGTCTTTAACCGCTATATCATCTTGTCTGACTGGCTGGCTGCCCAGCGCACAGGCCCCGCCCATCCAAATCAAACTCATTGATCTCTCTCTCATGCAGGGTCAGAGGTCAAATGCGTATCGACTGGAAAAAGTGTCATCAGCAGCAGCGTGGCCCTGACTCCAGACAGATCAATAGCACCTCTGTCTGCTACGCTTAGATTACTCTTATTCATCTGTCATAAATCTCAGCACCTCATCACCACGCTAACGTCTGGTGGCTCCTGATGCAGCTGTGGCCCTGTTAAGGTCGACAGCGGTCTGGGACCAGTAGGTCATGTTCATCAGTGCTTCGCTCTCGTGTACGGGGGGCAAAAGGCTAGACGGCCAATCACAGACCTTGTAATAAGAATCAATGAGTAGGGTTTGGTCACACATCTGGAAGAATCAGTCAGAACTGGATGACAAAAGACATACCGTCTTAGATAACCACACAACAGTGAATTTAAAGACAACATGAACCAATTTATCTTCATTATTGTGCAATATGTTTGATCAAGTTTTTGATCAAAATGTTTTTATCAAAATGCATTCAATTTGACTTTTCATTCTTGCAGACTTAACCAAGGTAAGACTGAGAACTGAATACTAGCTTATAACATCACAGCCTAAAAAATCGTGATACAATCAAATTTTGATTATGAAAATCAAGTTCTGCCCCACCATTTCCCCCCATTGCATATTACATAGTTAAATGGATCGCAATGTTGTTTTAATTCAATCTGTGAATTACATATTTCAATACCTGTTTGCACACAAAGCAGGTAATTTTGTACACATTTGTTCACTTCAGATATATAAAGCATAAAGTTTTACGATTAGTGTGTTTGCACAGCAAAACGCTGACAGTGATGAAAAAAATATTCTTTATAGAAACCCAACAAAGCAAGAAAACCGTGTTTATACAAGATCTTCTGCAATAAATGATCAGTCTCTCCTCAATCTTGACACCATAATGTAAACAGACAAGCACTTTGAATAAACTGACAGAATGGTGATAAATGCTTGTACATCAAAATGGAAGTAACAGAAATCTAGGTGTGGTGATCCATCTGCGGTTATTTTCTGATAAAATAACATTTTAACATTTTATTATTGAGCAACGTAAGACAGCGTAATCAGCGCAAGACTGTTCATATAAACAGTTTGTTTATGGATATTTGTCGAAACTTCAAATGAAAATGTCAAAACAATACTTTAGCGGTTGACTTGACTAAGAAACCCCTTCAGGACCCTGCCGTTCTTCGCCTTTCTGTGGACCCAAGGCTCACTGAAACAAAAGCTTCAACTTTCTCCAGATCAAATTCACTCATTTATTTGTTCAGCCATCACATAAATTTAAGCACAGCTGTAACCAACGAGTTGCAGCTCGACTCGGCTGCCAGCTGGACTTGGTTTTGCTGAACCAGCACGATTTCAAGCCAGGTTTGCTCTGCTACATCTGGAAGAGTCATCCGAGAGCAGAGGTGAAGGCGGAAAATCCCTCCTAAAATAAAAGCAGCTCGACTCCCTCTGTCAGTTTAAACAGGAAACGATGGAATACAAAACTACGGCCTTCCCTTCGATTCAACATACTGTGGCTAGTTCACACAAAAATGAAAACTAGTTACTCACTCTAATGTCGATCCATCCTGATTGACTTTCTTTTGTCTGTGGAACACTAAATATCAATTTCTGAAGAACAATCAGGCTACTTTTTTGAAAATAATGAAAATGAATGAGGGGCTGTCAAGTGGTTAATAGTCAAATGATAACTTTGTGTGAAGAACAGATTGAAAGTGAAATCCTTAACTGCTGAAAATCTCAATATGTGTCCTACATCTTCTTGTGATTGTTCACTTGAGTCAGATCTTTTAAACGAATCAGCTAATCTAGTTCACAAAACGATTCATTCATTCACAAACCAGTTCTTAAATTCCATGACTCAATGATCCAGTCACAACATTAAACATAAGTAAATAACAACTTAAATTTCAGTCTGTTATTAAAGCACTAAAGACTCAGAATATAGCATCATATAGAGACACATTGACACATTTTATATATTTTTTTTGAAGTTTGGCAGTCTCTGTTGTCCTCATTCACTTTTGTTATATTAAAAGTGTATGACATGAGGGTGAGCACATGAGTTTTTATTTCTGTGTGAACTATCCCTTTTGACTGTGGTTTTCTATAAATTAAATCCTAAGAGCCTAAACAGAATTCAGATGCAAGCTGCGTGAAGGTTTGGCTGACAGAGAAAGACAGCTGATGCCCGACTAAAGGGGACTGAAGTGGACTTAAGCCTTGGGCAGAGAAGCCGCGTCTTTTCAAGCTTTAGAGGGGCCGCGCTAAGCCCGTTCCAACCCTGTCGTCGTGTGAGAGGGAAATCAATGACGGAGACTCTTATGCTTGCTCATTGAATCCTCATTTATTTCACTGCTCATTTGTCTGTGCTTAATTGATAGCAGTTAAGTCCCTTTCACCATGTTGGCTGTGTTGCTGTGAGGCCTATGTGTGCTTACAGACGCTTTCAGACCAGACTAAAATACTTCATGAACACTGGGCCTCACAGACTGCAGGCGTTCACCCTGGACACCCACCAACAGACGCCGGGCAGACATATGAGGCTGTTAAGTGCATAGCTTCAACACGCCACTGAAAAAAGCGTATAAACCTACATTTTGGAAGCATACTGCAGAAGAAAACCTTGAGTTTGAATGCCAAAGACATGCCTGCTGCCAGATACTCGACAATGTATTTAAAAGCACTACTTTTAGCTTGGTAACATTCACAAACAAGGAATTCACGGAAATTCCAAATACTGAGTTATCCGAGACACACGCTATTTACACAATCAATGTCTTAACAAGATGCTTAATACATGACAAACAAATGAACTTCACAGTAATGTTATCTGGTCTAAGATGCTGCATAGACATACAATACCATTCAAAATTTGGGAGCAGTAATTTTTTTCTATAAAAAGTAACTGTTTCTATATTTATAATAATAGGAAATGTTTCCTGAGCAGCAAATCAGCATTTTAGTGTGATTTCTGAAGGATCACGTGACACTGAAGGCTGGAGTAATGATGCTGAAAATTCAGCTTTGCAATTACAAAAATACATTTTATTCTAAAATATATAAAAATTGAGAACACTTGTTTTAAATATAATATTTTGCAGTATTACTGTTCTTTTGGTCAAATAAATTCAGTCTTAGTGAATATAAGAAACTTATTTTAAAAACATTAAAAAGTCTTACTGACCGCAAACTTTTAAACAGTAGTGTATAAAGTGTTAAACTAGGATTACAGCAGGTCTGGAACCACTCAGCCTGGATTCTTAACTGGGACTATATTTGTAACAGCATACTAACATACCGCTCTTAGTATTTCTGCAGTATATTGTATGTAAAATATAGAGTGCACAATAAATAAATATTATTTTTTCAATATGAAATAGCCAGATGACCTTCTAGAATTAACACAAATGAGCAGTATACAACATATTACAGAGTGCACTTCTGTACGCCATAATGAAATGTGCTTGACTTGACCTTTCATTCCCAGCATGATGGATGAACAGAGGTTAAATTTGCTGCAATATTTAGGCTTATTATTTGATCAGACTGCCAAAAGTTCTAAAATTTTTTGAGAAATCTTAAAAAAAAAAATCATATAAATCATATATTTATAAAAAATACTGTTATACAAATCTCACTTTAAAATAAATTAATACAAATAAATTAATAAAAAAATAACTGAATGTATTACAGAATACCACTTGCTGAATTAACATGCAACATGATGTAATAAAAATGTATCATTCTACTATCTGAAATAATTTTCTGAATTATACAGTTTTATTTCCTATTTTAAAAAGTGTTAATTATAAAGTATATACCGTGAAGCATTCAGGAAGTAGTGAGCTAATATTCCAAATATAACCCACATCAACTACTTCACCAACTCTCATGGGAAGTGACATCAGTGCTGATTATTAGAAACGCCACAGGATCCAGAAGCTAACAACACTGCTACAGTTAAGAGATTCCATTTCACACTCTGTTTATGGCCTGGGGCTCTGAAAATCCCTTTAATCCTCGATGATTTAGGGGGAAATAAAACTTGGATGTCAAGGTCTTTAGCAGGGCCACAGAAATACATCTAGAAGCTGACGGATTGGGAAACCGATGACAGACAGATCATGGGAAATTATTTTCGCTTTTCGGATGCTAACAACCCAAATCTCACGTTAAATATCACTCAAAGAAATGAGAAAATATTTGTTCTCTAAATGTTGTTTGATTCATATGTGCAGGTTTACTGCTTTTTTAGAGATGTTCAGAACCACACGTTCAAAATCAACTAGTTATTGTGCTGTCAGAACAATTCATGTGTATGCAATACTTCAAAGAGAAAGAATTAGACACGTAACTTTCTTTGAGAGTGTTTCAGTTCAAGAGCTACAGCACAGCATGCTGTCAACACACCAATTAAAGCAGTGCTGCTGAAACATATCAAAGAAATACAAAACTAATATATAAAGATAAATATGAGAAGTCCAATATCCAAATATCCAATGCAGTTTGATTATAAACAGCCTTCACAAACGTCTCAGGGGAAAACAGACTGATATGCAGCAGTGATGACAAAACACAAGACAATTTGACATCATCACACTCTGTCAGCTGAAAGGGATACTGGGTGATTTCTATGGTGGTTCCTGCTGTCGTTTTAGTGATGTTTATTATATTACTAAAAATATGCTGCATGTCTTCTGTCCAACAGCAGATATGCACAACACAGTAAATGACAATGAAACTGGCAGCCTGTCCATCCTGAAGGAACAGGAAACATTAATTATCTGTATTACTCAGACTCATCTGTGTGTTACAGCACTGAAAGCCTACAAGTCTATATCTATCTCTTGACTTCATGTGTTTAAAAGTGGGAAAAGCAAACATATTCTGTAATTAGGGAGCCATTGGATGCCATTTTGAAGTCTTGCTAGATGAAATGAGTGTACTCCAAGGAAAGCTAGAAGGTTGTACAGTTAACTCCCATGTGTGTCATTCGAAACCATACAACCTACTACCTCAGCCTGGATGCACACGTCCACACTGCCATTCCTCCGGACCTCCTGGAGCAAAAACAACTTCTGCCCCTTCAGAGAAGAAACTTCTTTGTTTTTTTGCATCAGTGATTTGATGCATTTGCAAATTCTCACAACTACTAAACCTGGTAATTGTTTTAAGGTAGCTGGTGGCTTATGCATTTTTTATGTTGTGGCCCACCACCACCTAAAAAAAAGTTTGAGAACCACTGCTGTAGCGAGTTCAAAGAGTGCGTTGAGTTCACCACAGTGACAGAGACCCACAGAATCGAGCTTGGGTTGCAGATTACGCCACAAGATCGGATCTACGGGTTTGTGACAAGTGGTCAGAGCTTCATATGAAACCCAATCCCAGGTCATACTCATGTCTCCGAGTCTTTGCGGATGAAATCAGATCAGATAAACCACAAAAACATTCCTCCCTACATGAACAAAACACTGACATGGAGTCACTGTAAATATAGAAAGGAGGAGAAAGACAAAAACATCTTCCACTGACCTGGTCGAGTTTCAGTAGAGATGGATCCATATCTGCCCCTGACTTCTGTGCTGTGAAGAGAAAGAAATCACAACCTCAGGAAACACGTTCACAGTTCAAAGTCTATAGCAAGCACATAGAGTAATGCAATTCAGTTTTGTGTAGAAAAATGTAATTAAATGCCATTCACAGTTAATTTCGCTTCCATAATATAACATTGTGTCAAATAGGATATTAAATTAGAAAAAAGATACACAGGGACTTTATTTAAGAAGCAAGAATTTCTACATGACAGGTGGTTGTAGGGGAAGAACTGAAAAATAAGAGGGCTTGATGTCATCTGAAAAGGAAAGTCGTTTCAGAGGCGGAGCAAGTTATTACATTTTGATAAATGATTACAAAGGCAAACATTCTTCCTTAGAATAATGTGTAGTTGTGTAAATCAAGTAGAATAAGACCAGGGCTCTGTCTTATGAAAGTAAATAAGAATAGATACACCATTGAACAAAAGTTCAACACAAAGGAACTTAAGAAAATTGAGAAAAAAATGCTTCACTTGAATCAAAAGGTAAATTATTATAAGGCTACACAAACACTCTAGCAGGGAAATACTGAAAAGTTTGGCGGAAACAGCTTGTTCGAACACATCCCTGCCTGAGAACGCCATGCGTGACTGTCTGTGAGAACAGGGTGAGCTTAGACAAGAACACAACGGTTTTAAAAGAAACACACAAGCTGTCGAGGTGAGAAAGTGAGCATTTCACAAACAGCTGCTGTCCTCTCACTGTCTCACCTGCTTGCTGATGTTCATCGGACATACATTTTCAACTCACGGTACAACTGAGCCATTTCAAAGTGGGCGGCCGTTTTTGCACCCATTCATTCACCGAATCATGACTTGCTTTAGAGTTTCGGAAACAGTTTGAGCAAACATTTTACGCCTACTAAAACAACCTGTGAGATTCAAAATGAACACAGGGGACTGACATATAAGTGCCACTAAAATACTTTTGCTAAATAAGAAAGTCTGCGTAGTCCGCCATTTTCTCAGCAAGGAAAAGACAAGAGAGGGGAAAAAAGAGAACGAACTCTCACTAGCATCGCTTTCCAAGTTTCTCCTTTTCTGTTCTGGCACCTTCACAAAACCTTCACCAGTGGGTCACATGATGCTGCTCGAGCCCAGAAGCATTCAGCTGATGTTGAGTAGATCTCTTTTGTCTAAAATACAACCCTTTCGCCGAGCATTCCACGAATAAAATGCCACCTTCCAGGGGGGCTGAAAAGGGGTGGCGTTGGGAGTCATGGCAACCTCTACCTGGCACGATGCCCATCGTAAGGACAACAGGACACAGAAATCAGCTGAATTTAAACAATGATGCCAAGTCACTCAGAAGATAAGAGAAGAGGTAACATCTTTTAACGACGCTTTTGGAGTAATTCTCGAGCGAAGCTGCACTGGAAGGCAGCGAAGAGCGCATTCGCTTGCAGACGGTAGTTTAGAAAAAACGCCCCATCGGACTACGTGTCTCCCGTTGCCTGTGCGTGTGAATGGAGTGACTCAGTGAAGCTTTATTTCAAACACACAGACAGCGATTTATCATCAATCCGTGAGTCATGATCGTAGTTTGTAGATTGTAGTGGGCTGATGAAGTTTCCCACTATAGGGCTTTATAAAGTGTGATAGCAGACAACGGGGCGCACATGTGGGCGTTTCCTGCATCTTGTTAAAGCAGCGCACATGAGATCACAAATGACCTCTGTATAGAATCTCTACAGCCTCAGAGTTAAAATGAGGTGAGAGCCATACAACAAGAGGAAGTAACTACAGTTAACAGGGGATATGTAACTATAACTTTACTACAGAATTAGATCAAGATAACTGGATTTGAATTAAAATAGAACTCATGCATTTCAATTGAGGCAGGATGTAGAATTGCAATTCGAATTCAAATTTCAAGTTAACATTTAAATTTTATAACAAATATTTTTTTAAGGTCCAATTCTCGCCATTAACAAACCATTGACTACAAATTTTGCCTCAATAAACTACTAATTTTCTGCTTATTAATAGTTAAGGTAGTTGTTAAGTTTAGGTATTGGATAGGATTAGGGATGTAGAATATGGTCATCCAGAATATGTGCTTTATATGTACAATGTAACAAGTGATTAGTTTTCTTAACTTTAAAAACCTGTTGCCTTAAAGTTATTAAGTAAATGATAATGAATAAATAATAATTTAAGTGAACTGTCAAAGTTAAGTCAACTAATCACTTTTTACAGTGTACTAATAAACAGCCGATATGTTATTAATAGGCATGCTAATAAGCAACTAGTTCATAGTGAGAATTGGTCCCCTATACTAAAGTTACCCATTTTTAACTAGAAATGCAAAGTTTGTCAAGACAACCAAAAAACATTGTTAGCTTGACAAAGTCTTATTTTAAAAGTTTGAAGTTTAAAAGTTTATAGACCATACAAACAGAAAGACAAACAGAACAATCAATCAATAGAACGCCAGCCAGCCAGATAAACGATAGATGGAACGATAGATAGAACGATAGATAGATAGATAGATAGATAGATAGATAGATAGATAGATAGATAGATAGATAGATAGATAGATAGATAGATAGATAGATAGATAGATAGATAGATAGATAGATAGATAGATAGATAGATAGATAGATAGATGTTTGAAATGCCACTTTCCTTACAATTCAACTTCCTGTTACACTGGCTAATTCAATTCAAATTCACACTCATGAATTGAAAATGAGCAAATTCTTCATTTCTGAATTTTGCACAACGTTGCTTGATTTTCCAAAAGTATTTGAACACTTGATTTTAATAAACCAACTAGCCTAATGTTTATTTTAAAGAAAGACAGGTTTTAAATTCTAAAACAATAGTGGCGAAAACCCTAAATACTTTAACTGATTGAGCATAATGTCTCTGAAATGGTTTTTCCATCAATTGTTTGCAAATGCAACTTGGCTTGAGATTGCGTATGTAATGGAATGACATTCAGACATTTTGTGTGGCTTAAATGTCTGAATACTTTATGGGGCCACTTTAAGCTTCACCATAAACGTCAAGAACTCTAGATTAGAAACCGGACCTGCTGGAACTAATTCGGTTACAGGCCATGTCACGGCTCTTTTGAATCTTTTCTAGAACACACAATCGTACTTAAGAGAAGCCTCTCGCTGAACTGAACACAAAATATGTCATGACATCCTGATGATCTCTCTGTCCAGAGCAGCAATGCGACCAAGACGAAAATTCCCATACAAAAATACACACGACCCTTGAGTCGCCTACAGTCCCGCTCATAACACTAGTTGTTTGGATTTGATCACCCTGAACTCATCCACCCTTGTTCCTGGATGGATGAATTTCCCAACATACTCTGACAGCAGACAAACAGTCAGCAGATCTGCATCAAACCACAAGAGACGATCTGTTCAAGCTGATGCATGTGAGAATATATTGGTGTGGCCCTGAGCAACAGGAAGAATGAACTGGGGAAAAGATTATATCTAAATCTTGTCCTTATCTGCCAATTGAATCTCAATTTATAGAATAAGTTAAAGGCAGAATAATTTTTTGTACATAAAATGACTTGTTGCAGTTCAGGGTCACATATAAACTATAACGGTATAATTAATACACACAAACACACTGATATATATATATGTGTAAAATGTAGTGATGTAAAATATATGGAGATGCATATCGGTACCACAGAATATTAATGTTCTTTTATCATTATTATGCTTCTGAATAGGCTGATTAGGCTTGCCAGAAGATCATTTCTGGGCTTTTCTATGCCAGGTTTAAACAGCAATAAAGTACATCTTTTGTTGTTGTTAGTACGTCTTTTGTATTTTATATTATAATTTAAATGATTTTATTAATAAAATTGCTATCGTCATTGGTTATAAATTATACCATTGCATTATTTAAAGACAGTAAAGAGACTTCAAGGATAAAGGTACAAACGCTGAATCTTTTAAACGCAAAAAGAACTGTGAACCACTTTCAACAACACTGCCAATGCAAGTTTGATCTGTTAAACAAATGATCAATATGCACAGAACATCTGTGAGTCTGAGTTTCTTCCTCATACTAACCTACAGAGAGAATCTGTGTCATAAACTATATAACACAACAGCTGGTCTGTTCGTGCATGTGTGTTTCCTGATGGTACACAGCAGGCTGATATATGCCCTGAAGACGCAGGCCTGTGAGGATAAATTATGTTCACGTCACTCTGAACTTGCAGGACCAATGAATTTTGCCACAGGGTGCGAGACGCTCCCCTCATCCCGAGTCAGACAGACACACCGCAGTACTCAAACACAGCCCGCATTCAACAGGGGAAGGAGTTGGATTTATGCAGCGAAACGCGTGTTCTCCTCACATCATTTAGCCTGGCCGTTTCAGCTCCATGCATGATTGAAAAAATAAAAACACGCATGAGGAGGGCGTTTCTGTCATTGACATGTCATTTAGACGCTGATTGTGGCAGTATAGTTATATATTGCATGGTACCAAAGGTTTTTTTGTATTCATGTACCATGATATTTACATGATAACACTTAACAACAAGGTTCAATTTGATAACATTAGTTTTTACAGCATTTATTAAGCCAGCATAATGTGAATTCATATATTTTTGTTAACACATTTAAAGTTTTATTGTTAATTTGTTCATAATACAATAACTATTTTAATTTATACTTACAAAGTTACATTTATTAGCATGTTTAGAAATTAACCTTAATTAAGATTAATAAATGCTGTACATGTATTGTTTATTTTTAGTTCGTTATAGCTAATGCATTAAATAATGCTTGAACTGGTACATCAAAGAATGACAAAAAACACAGTATTACCATGATACATGTCCAAAATAGCATGATGAAAGTGAATGGGGACCACGGCTGCTCCTGGCCCCCATCTACTTTCATTGTTTGCAATTAAATGCAGCTCGGACATTCTGATAAATTTCTCTTTTTGTATTCTACGGAAAAAAGAAAGCCATACAGGTCTGGAATGACAGTACAGTTTTGGATGAACTATATCTATAAAAAATTTCCAGACATCAGCGCCATCTCGACACCTCATAGAATTGCATTTCATATTCAGAGAAGCAGGACGTTGAGGTGAAAGTTCAACTGAGACCGGCAAAAAATAATAAAAAAAACAGAGCAAAGAGAGGTTTTCCCGCAAGACAGATCGAACCACTGAAAACCAGACAGGGGGTAAATCAGACAGACGTCGCAGTAATGTGAAACAGTCGTAATGCGGTCCCTTCAGCGGGGCGAACCAACTGCACGCGCTGATCGCAGGGGTGAAGGAACCAGATGGCTATGGAAAATCAACACTGGGTGCTCTTCTTCTTAATGGCAATTATTCATCAAGTCTATAAACAATGTCAGTGAAGGTGACGGAATAGTCTGACTTTAATCTTCCACATATGATGCGAGAAACCAGAACGGCATTCATCTGCACTGCACACCCCTCCTCAAACCAATGACCTCCCCATAAATACGAACAGAGTCATTACTGCCGAAAGTAAAATATCAAATATTATTTCTACATGCATTGTTAATATCCATCGCAAACGTGCACCACTGCTTAAGAGTTCAAGAGGCAGATAGCTCATTTTAAAGACAAGAACAAGTGCAGCGGCTCTTCATCGGCATCATTCTCGAGCTACAAAAGCAGTCGCTGCTTGTTAAAACAGATGTGTGCACATACGTTCTCTGAGAGCATTCTGAGAGTTTTAAAATATAGCATACCATAAAAAAACATTTTAATCAATCTGTAAAGTGTTGGTGTATATTTTACAAGAAAATACTATTTCAGTCTTTTTACTTAAAAATGTCATGATTTCTTTTTATTTATTTGTGAAAACTAAATCCTACATAAAAAATGTTTTCAATGTAATGTGATAAAAAGCACCAAGGGAAATGCATATGCAAACAGATTTGTGTGGATGTAATGAAATGCATCTGTAGGCACAAAGGCTGATTAAACCAAACACGACAAACAGATCTGCTGCTCTCAATGCAGTTAGTAGCTTGCTTTAGACCCTCCGGAGATCGAGCCAACACAAAAAATAACAAAGTTGAAGGCACAAACAGGTTTTGTGCAGTGAGATTTGAGGTATTCCTGCGCAGAGAGGCCAATGCCTTCTGCTTTTCCTTAAACGCTTAGAGTTTGCCAGGCAACGAGCCAAGAAAATGACTTTGTTTGACCCAACTGCCAATCAGTTCGGCTGGGTGGGTCCGTATTAAACGCAGACACCTTTTCTGTGAAGCGCATTGGCCGCAGCTGCCTCTGGTGGGTGGAGACAGGTTGAGAAACAAGGCTGTTGACAGGGAAAAGGAAAGCAGAGAGCTGGTGCAGAGCACACCGACAGCCAATGGGAGCAGAGCATTCTAACACATAGAAAAACAGTTCAAATAAATGATTCAACTAAAAGTCATTTCATGAATTTATTTATGGATATAGGCTTAAACTTTAATCAATAATTATAATATAAAGTCTTTACATAGAGTAAGAAATTATAACAGTTTTGTTGCTAGGCAGCATTTATAACAATCAGACAGGTTATCCAATCACAACGCTAATTCTGATTTGCTGATTTGCAAAATGAAAAGATCACGCGAGACGCATTGAAAGTTTTCCGACTCCCCTCTGAATGACAATTCATCACCTTAAATATCAGTGCACAAGGTACAGTAGAAACTTCTCAAAAATCTAATTTAATAAATACTAATAGGGTTTGGCCGAGCTCTCTATTAACTTATGGTCAATAACAAAATCTTTGCCTCAGAGCTGTTCAGAAACCTTAAAACCTTTTAATTAAATGACGTAATGCGTGAACAGTGCACATCGATTACCGAAACCCCGCTAACCGTGAGCGACAAGCAGACATAGATCTTGTTTAGCATCACAAAGAATCAATCAATACATCGAGACTTCTGAATATTAAATTTGGGCAGAGTAAAAAGTATTCCACATGTGACAACGCAGGAGGCGATCAATAAAAATGGCATTAAATAAGACTTGAGAAAGCAGCATGTTAACTGACCAAGACCATTCAAATGAATTCAAACGACTTCAGGCTTAATTAGTCTTGCTTACTCTCAGGACCCCCAGGTAACGAACCAGGGGGAAAACGAATCTCAGCATAGCTCATCAACTCTTCTGAAACTCACCGGACTGGACACGAATAGGATTTCATGTTCATTATAACTACAGAGATGGAGATTTTTTACACAAAGGAGGCTGTCAGGATGGATTGGCTAATTAGGCACGTCCTGAGAACAACTTTTCTTTAAGTATGGGAACTGCAAGGAATTTAATTATTCCCCTTCAGTTTCTGATTCCATTAATGGGTCCGTTTCTTAATTACTCAACATTATCTGACAAAATGTGCAAAAACGGTACTTTTAGCATGTCCCAGGAGCAGTATCCTCAAAATGTACAGCAGTGTACCTTTCCTACACCTCAAGGATGGATATCAGTACCTTTAGGGGTAGATTAGGCACAAAGTTGTACCTTAGTTGTACTTTTCTGACTATACTTGAATATATTTAAATTATTTTATTAGGATATTGTACATAAAAAAAATTCCAGACAAATATGCAAACAATAATGATTTTTGGAATCATTCTATTATCAAAGTCCTATTATTTTTGCCAAATTTAAACAGAATTTTTTAACTACACATTCTCAAAGAGCAACCTATAGATTCACAAACCTTAAAGTCAACAGGAATTGCTATAAGCAATCCACTTTGCATTTGCAATATAGTGCATTTTAGAGTAAAACAGAATTGAATAGCTAAAATGATTGCAATGCTTAAAAAGCTATTTGGCTTTCGGTTAATATTATCGAATAGACTGCACATCCTAAGTGACATCAGCAGAAAATATGTTTTAGAGAAACTGCAAGTTATGAAGGCATACATTTAGAAAGTAAATAGGGTCGATTTTAATTTCATGTTGACTTTAACACACAACACACTGTACAAGTGTTTGGTTCATTTTTGGTTGGACGTAATGAAAGTATGTGAATAAATCAAGAAGCACTGTGACTGAATCAGTGAGTGAGTCATTAGAATGATTCAAAGCTTTAGTTCATAATCAGCGGAATGGAAAACACATTCTGGTTATATCAGTATGGTGTCTGTCCACATTGTTCAGAATAATGCAATCGTTTATGAAGCAATAACAGAACAAAATGTCCTGAAAATCATTCCGTTCCAGCATTTATTTATTTTTATTTCCATCCCTACTTTATATAAATAATGCACTTGAATCTTCTGAACAAATGTGGCATTCTGTATATATTTGTTATCATTACATCATGACAAAATATTTTCTTGTGTCTTAATAAATGTTTCCAACTCAATGTGACAGCGTTGGGGAATTTTCTGGGCGCGTTCTTTCTGGTTTCTATCTTGGTCTGGTTTTTGTTGTCTTAGAAAACACACCGCAGACATGGACAGGAGATCTCAGACACTGCTCAAATGTGCTCAAGCTTTTAGAAAAAAATGACACTTAAAATACACATTTAAGGCTCATTTGAGGCAATCATCTACAATTACAGAGGCCGGCAAAAATCTAGACTTCACAATCAAGTGGAATATATTAAATTCTATGCTTCTAAAATCACCATGAAAAGGATGTTTTATTGAGTCTTACTCCCTGACACCTCTAACATCATCTCAGGCTTTCCCAAACCGAGAGAATAAAGCACTAGCTCTAGATGTTCAGCTGCAGCCTGACAAGCAAACTTAACTGGGTGAAATGTATGCAATTATATGGACTGCAGTGCAATACAGACTCACACACGCACAGCCTGTCCTGTTCTTAAGCTCATTTCTCTACAGCCATGATAAAAAGCGTTAAGCATGAAAATCCTGGCATTTTCCGCTGCCTGATCCATTGCTGATTCAGCAGAACGCTGGAAGGGCACAGCAGGAGTGATATGGAAAGGCATAATTATCATTCACCCCTGCACCGTGCAGGAAATTGCTGAAGCAAAATTGTTTAGCATTTTTGTGCAACACACAAACCGCCACCTCTGACTGAACAAAGACCGTAAGACTACGTGCTCATTTGCATACAAAGAGTAAAGTAAGTTCTTTAATAAATTACAGAATTTGCAAACATGACACTCTAAATGGTGTGATTATTGATTGTTAGACTGACAGAGCATTGACAATCATTGAATAAGCCCTATGAAGGTGAGAGACGCTTGTGTGTAGGAAATCAGGAATTCTTAGTGGCACTTTCACAATAAGTCAATGAGATGGTCAAACATACAAGCCAATCAGCATTACTTCTACATCATCTTTATTTAAACTCGTTTATTGACATTTTATGCACAAAAGGGTCATATGTTGTTCCAAATCCATATGATTTTCTTCCAAAGAGCACAAAGGAAATATTCTACAATATACAATAAGCAGCTCTTTTCACAGTGCATGTAAATGGAGTATGCCAAGCTTCAGATATGTCAACAAAACACCATAAAAGTGACCCATAAGTCTTTTAAAGCCACAACAGCTTTGTGTGAGGAGACTGAAATGTTAAACTGTTATTCTGTGAATACATTCAAATATGGCATTTCGAGATATATTAAAATAGACAAACATGAAATACACTGTAAAAATTGTTTTCAAAAGTTTCAAATGAACAGATTATTGAAGTGTTTTACAAGAAAAAATATTTCAGTTTTTCTTCAAAATGTCATGCTTAATTAAATGATATTTTTACTTACTAATGATAAGTTTACTAGCATTTTCAGAGTGAGAATTGTTTCATGAGATGATTCATGTTTCAGAGTGCATCTCTGTGCCAACCTATCATATGGCTTCAGGAGACATTAGAATATAATACACAAGCTTAAGTACTACAATTATGATGTTTTTTTCTCATATTTCTTAACTTGACAGACTTCATGCCCAAATTCAGCTAAATATCTTCTTTTATGTTAAATTGAGGAAAGAATCAACATGAGAGTTGAGATGTTTTACATTTTGGGTGAACTATTCCTTGAAATTAAATGGCATAAAAATCAATTAGCATTCATCTTTTGTGAAACATATCTGCTTCAGTGTTTTTGTAGAACAACAAACTCTTCTAAGCACAAAAAAATATTGACCGAAAAGTAATTAAGTAGTTCAATCAAGTCAAATCCTCATAACGGTGCACATCAATATGCTTGCCAACTCGAATTCAGCCCTGTGACAGACACCTGATTCTGGGGAAAGCAAACAGGAAGTGACTGGGTCGAGATTATGGCTGCCTGGAGTTTCCACAGGCCCCCCGCTGAGTTACATGTTCTCAGTTTCTTTTGTTTGCCGTTAACCCGTTAAACCCCTCATGAGAGGCCTTTGAGAAAAGTGTCACATCCCCCGGGGGGCCATTTTGTTGAGAACAATGATCCTAAAGGAGTTACACACCATTGCAATAGTCCCCTTCCCAAAGGCTGAGACACTTGCGCTCTAAAACAAAACAGAGGTAATTCATTCACATGCGAGGAAGCTCTGGCTTCAGCATCAAAAGCTTTGACAGATCAACACAGACAACCATTCACCTTAAGCAATAAATTGGAGCTGTTAAGAGCAACCCTTTAGTTCTTCAAATCAAATCCGGAGTTTCAATCAAGATATCTGTATTTATATGAGCTTAGTTGTTGGCGCTTAACGCTGACTTTTGGCCAAGGTAGCCAAAGGTAACCGCACAACTGTAAATCACAGCAGAGCTGCGCCTGTGTGATGGATGTCCTGAGCTCAGACACCGGCGGGAAATTACTGTGTTAAAAATACAAACAGGTCAACTAAGCCACCGTGATGCATGTATGATGTATATGTATATATTTGGTTGTGTCGGATTAAAGAAAAAAGGTCTAAGCAAGTTAGAGCCTTATCTGATCTCTCTCCATATGAGGAAAATATTAAATATGATCTGATTGGATTGCACCACTTAGAATTGAAGCGAGAACGACTTTTCAAGTTCAGTTTAAATGAGAATTTATGAAGAATTTAACTCAGGTAGCAAACAGAATCCAGAATTGCAATTGACGTTTTAATGCAAGAAAGAATTCAAATGAATTGAAATTCAAAGAAATTCATAGAGCTGTAGAAACCCAAAGTATGCCAAGACAAACTTTGTGTTTGAATACTGGCTTGAACAGATCTTTGTTTAAAAGTTTTGAAGTAAGCTTTAAAAGCTTTGAGGCTTGAAGGTTTACAGGTAGTATAGATAAATAGAACGACAGATAGACCAAAAGAGAATAAACACAGAATGGACAATAGAAAGGACTGATGTAATGAACGATAGAATGATGGATATAACAAGGGATCGAATGACAGATAGATAGAATGAAAGATAGATAGATAGATTCCAATTCAACTTCCTGTGATGTGCGGCCAATTCCAATTTATATCAATTGAAATACAGCCAATTCTGAGTTTTGCATAACCTCGCAGTACGGACAGACAAATTGCTTATCGCTGGAAACTTGCCTCGTTGTGCCTGGTTCTAACACTCTAGCGGTGCTCGCTGAAACACTCGAGACAAACTGCAGTTTCAAAGAGAACAAATACAAATATTCATATTTCAAAGAAGAAAAAAAACTTTCCACACTGATTTGAGTCAACAATCTTTCTCGACAGTGAAAACTAGAACGCAAACAGAATCATCAACTACAGCAGCAGTCAAACAAACCTAACGCCTGTATGCCACAACTCAAGAGAGGCTTCTTAAACATTCCCAGAGTTCAAAGTGTCAGTCGAGCAGTACATAATTACTCAGCATCATGTGGAAGTGTTTGATCTCTCAGCTGCTGGAGTGCTCTTGAGTCTGACCCACGATGCCCCAGTGCTGTCAGCAGGCAAACGCCCCGTCACGGCTCCTGCTTTCAGCTGCTTTTATGAAACATGAGGGACTTGGACCAAACACACAAAGATGAATGTCCTCACATGGCTCTGCTAACAGAGCGCTCTCTGTCTTCACCTCAAATCCCTTTTGGCCCAAATTCCTGACTGCACGCCAAGATCCACCTCTCACACTGAAGAACGACGGAGAACCAGGAGGAACGGCTGAAGAAATTGGCTTCAGCATGAGACCAAACACAAGACGTGTCCTTGTATCTCTTCAGTCCCGCGACAGACGGCTTACTCAGGAATTGTGTTTTCAAGCGCTGCCATCGCCGATCACAACACAAACAGCTAATGGACCTGCTGCCAGACATTTTATGCAAACCTTTAACAGCATGTTAGAGTTTCTCATCTGTTTAAATATTGAAAATGTGATTGTAATTGAATATTGAACCATGCTTCTGACAATACCACAAATCTCATTTAGGTTTTATGGTGCAATCAAACAGATGCTTAATTTCAGGGTTGAAGTGGGACAGCAAAACAGCTCGTCTGGCTTTTAGAAGGGTAGTTTAATCAAACATGAACATTTTGTCATCATTTACTCACCCTAGCGTAAGGCTTTCTTTCTTCTGTGGAACATAAAAAAGATGTTCAGCAAAACGTCTGAGCTGCTCTTTTCCATACAATTAAAGTGAGACAGGGACTGTCAAGCTCTACAAAGGATTGTAAAAACATGACAAAAGCAGTACTCTGCTATATTCTAAGCCTTATGAAGCCACATGAAATAGACTGAAATTGAAGTCATTATTCAATAAAAAAAAATAATAATAATTGCTGGACAGTCATTCACTTTTATTGCATGGAAGTGTACTACAAAAAAAGTTGATACGGTTGGTGTGTAAATGATGACTGAATTGTCATTTTTGGGTGAACAATCCCTTTAACAATCCAACAAATGGCTGTGATATTCTATCATATCTATCTACATTGTAGATAATATCATAAATCATAAAAACAACAAATGACAGTCATGTCATCATAGTTCATAAATGTCATCATAGATTCTGACTAAAACAAATATTTATTTGTTTGGGGGACATACATAATTAATGCTTCCAGATTATTCTTGCAAATGCATTTACAAAAGTTCAATTATTGGCAAAATTCTTGAAAGGCAAACAGTCTGCATGTATAAACACAGAAAGCAGGCGTGACTGAAATGACGCGTCACCATTTGTCTGCTGCATTCTGTGCACAGACACAACATTTAGATAAAGCAAACAATCTAATACAATTCAAACAGCAGAGTATTTGAAACTTATTTGGAAAATTAAATACAAACTATTCAAAACCTGTGTAGAAATACGTATTTATTTAATATATTAGAAAAATCCAAAAATGTACTTATATTTGTCAAGTATTTTATATGTATACTGTATTTAGAATTTAATGCATAAGATTTCAAGACCTAAAATATAAAAATACAAATATTTTTCTGCAAGACATGCATTTGTAATACTGTATATAATCACTGTAATAATACATATAATTGCTGTTAATAATAATGATTATTATCTTGATCTCACTGCAAAAACTAATTCTTAATTCAAAACAATCTGTTCATCAGATGCATTTTAAATGAGATCTTTTTTATATATATAAAATAAAAATAATCCAGGTATCACAATTTCAAATAGAGAGTAAATGAGACCGGGTTCTGATTCTCTGTGTTCAGGACTGCGGGTTAAATCTGGGCTGGTGTTAATCCAGATGCTGCTCTTTGAGCAGGTGAACTCAGCCTAAGACTTTCCCACGATCCCTCGGCAAATCCTCTGCTCTGAACCCTCGGTAGACCGCTGCCATCTGGCCCCTCTGTGTTCTCACTGGGAGGGCAGACGTCAGCTGCACGGCCAAATTCAGCGTTCCACCACAACCCCCACAGAAAGACAAACAGCAAACCATCCGCATGCACCAACATGAAATACACTCGGCTGCCTTTCCGCAGTACACAAACAAATGCGTCATAAGTAACATTATAGAAAAAAAACTAATATTACAACTAGATCGATCCAAGCAGGCTTTTAAGACGGCAAGAGATCACAAAACTTTCTTTCTTAATAATCAAATGAACCGCAATGAAATCGAATTACATAAATATGACCCCACACAACAAAAGACCCCCGACTTCACAATATAAACCTTGACCTTTGGCCCTTTCTACGGCAATCCGTCATCACAACACGAGGCAGACCCCCACCCCCTCCGGATCAGCCCGGGACAGAAATCCCACTCCGAATATCTTACTCCAAAATAAGATTTTGATTTGCGATCATGTGACAAAATCTCTTCCTCTCCGCTCCCACCCCTCCCTCCGTTTCTCGCGACTTCTAAGCTGCCATGCGCTATAGTTTGATTACAGTCGGGAAGAAAAAGTGCCTGGCCGATGAAGAGAGCGTCCCGGACCGGCCGCTCTTAAAATGCGTGACATTTCCTTGGTGGGAGCATGAGAACCGATTTTCCACAATAGCGAGGTCTCCATGCCCGGCCAGTAACCATGGAAGCAGATGCTGTCGCTCTCCCCTGCCCCTTACCTCCCAGCGGCCACGGGCTGCTCCACACTCAAAAGAGGGTTCGCCTCGATTTCTCTTCATCCCGACCGAACTTGCTTGCTCTTCAAAAGAGAGCTATTCAGCAGGTCATTGGTCTAGACTTGTTTGCACGGTCCACAGAGCAGCCTTGATGTAACCCTTGCTCTCTGCCTGCCGTGTAACTGCAGACTGCAGGGAACGCTGGGGACGTGGATTTGAAAAGAAGCCCATCCGATTTTGCCATTGTGCCTTTTCATTCATCGATCGAATGCATATCGAACCTTCTGTCGGTGCATGTGTGAAATGGTTAGCTTAGCCAGCATTTTTTCCCTTCTGGTCAGACTCGACTGCTCCTTCCTCATTTCTGATTTCATTTAATGATCTTTTGATCTATGATTTTTATCAATGTATTATAAATCATTCTTTTTTTAATGCGTTGAAAATCTTTTTGAATTGTATTTTTCAGTCCTATTGTCTATATGACTACTTCTCATCTTTCATTTTAAGATAAAAAGGCAATTAATGAAATGAGATAAGAGTGACAAAATATAAAATGCTAAAGTAATAAGATTTGAAGTCCATATGAACATGTTGCCACAATATTCCCCTGTACATTTAAATTGACATAAAAAAGAGGAAATGTTACATCCAGATTAACCTGACAGATACATTTGAACTGATTAATCATTAACTAATGCCAAAATTAATTAACACATTTTCATACTAAATAGGTGTACAAATCTGTATTTATGTAGTAGAAATTTTAATTAAATAAAATTCTGTATTTAGGTAGTAGGTCTTAAATTATCCCTTTATCACCTTTTCTCTGCTGTCCTTGACACACACACACACACACACACACACACACACACACACACACACACACACACACACACACACACACACACACACACACACACACACACACACACACACACACACACACACACACACACACACACACACACACACACACACACACACACACACACACACACACACACACACACACACACACACACACACACACACACACACACACACACACACACACACACACACACACACACACACACACACACACACACACACACACACACACACACACACACACACACACACATCTATTAAATACATCTATTTAAAAAATATATATACCATTCAACCCAATATTAAAAATCCTAATTAATATGAAATACAGCATGCAAAAGCTTAAAAATGAACAGAACAAATTAAATGTTTTAATTTAGGATTCAAAATCTTTTTGTTTTGTTTTCTTTGTTCAGGTTCTTAACCACAGGATTTCAAGATCCAAATCTAGAAACAAGAATTACCTTTTAATTATTAAATGACACTACATTGATTTTCACAAATTCTGATATTTTCTAAACGAACAGCCTTTGTATTTGAATGTATCATATATTATTTAATAACATTAAATATTCATTCAAAGAATTGATATTTTGAAAAAGTCAGCAGTGAAATGCACTTTGAAAGATCCATGTATGTCTCTCTGTTCTTATTCAAATGATTTAGACCCACAGAGACGAAAGCCTCGCTGTCCATCTGACGCAGAGACGTGGAAGACCACAGCAGAAAGTGAGCAAATTCAAAGGCAAAGGAAGGAAAGAGATCAGCCAAGTGAGAAGACAATGTCATTGTTGTCAGAAAGCAGAAAAGCAATGGCATGAAAGCAGAAAGGAAAGAAAAGAGATCTGCTTTAGGAAGAGACACTACGAATAAAGGACAGGCAATTTTACCGCAGCTGCCTCGGATATGAGCAGACAGCAGAACTGCATTACAAACGTGATGTTTTACATCAAATCTGCAGCTCAATGTTTCTGAAAGGTGATTTATAAGATAACTGAAATGGTTTTGCTTGTAGACAAACTGTGGATGTTATTAATAAGCATTGCAAACCTTTATATTTTCTAAATGCAGTAACCCAATTATTTGATTCAGGTTTGCAAATATTGTTAACAGAACCTGCTACAAAAAGTATAAGATTACTAATATATATATATATATATATATATATATATATATATATATATAACAATTACAATTTGCATTTCAGACAGCTTAACATTTACTTCACAGTAATTTATGTAACATTTGAACACATAATTTATAATACCATTTGAACATATAGTATAACGAAATAATATACATTATATATAAATAATAGTAACAACAATGATTGCTGACTTATTATTTTTAAAGAGCAATTATAAATAGTATTTACAATTATAATATAAAATATTATATGTTTAATTATTAAATCAGCTATGCAAACTCAACAGCAAGCAAATTAAAAACAGAATCTGTGTGCATATTTAAATAAATTGTAGGGAGGAAAAATATTTATATTTTAAATATTATTGAATTATAATAACACAAATATACAGCTTATCCTAAGGGATCTCATTATTTAAAATGTCACTCATAAAAGCATTTAAAAACACAATAAAACACATTCTTTCTGTTTTCTGAACAAGCCATTATAGGGCACATCTGAAATAAATCATAATTTTAGTGAATATTATATTTATTTTATATGGACATCTATTTACTATTTAAAAATATTAAATCATTCTCAGTATGGAAATAATGTTGCATACAGTGAAGGTCAAGCTTAAAACACAAAAAAGCGAGATGTAAAGCTGAATTCTCCTGCTAGTTTGTGAGAAATAAACGTGGCGTTGAGGAAGACCTCATGCAGAGATCCACCTGGGTGGGAAAGACAGCAGAAAACACACTCCGGCAGCGTGGAGACGCAGAGTTAAAGCCACTGAACCCACACAACCACAACCATTCAGACCAGAAACACATTCAAGTTTAACTCTGCAAAGAGCCTATCTGGCAGAAAAATAGCTGAAAACTAAACAAAAGATACGATGAGAATTAAAAAACACAGTGCGGCTAAATCCATCAGCTTTTCTTAAAATCAATCCGACCAAAATAATCCCCAGCCCGATTTCTGATCTACATCTTTATACGAGCTGTCATTCATCCATCACGTCTGTGCCGTAACTGAACGACACCAGGACAAAACTGATTAAATGCTGCGGCGAGAGGAGAGACAGGCTGTCAAAGTGAGACCACCGTAAAACTGCTACGAACAGTGAGAGTCTATGCTTTTAGTTCACAATTTGGATCGTTGTCTACCAGCTGAAATAATCAACCCTGACAAATAATAAACAGCAGAGACCAGGGTTAGTCAAAATCTTTACTCCAGTAAATATTTAAGTTAGATTTATTTTTGAAAGTCAAATTCAGTGTAGCCACACTTAAAGGTTTATCTTAAACATCTTAAAGGTTTGACGACAAAAAAAGAGCTATTCATTATTTCATAGAATTGGTAAAAAAATTTATAAAATAAAAATATGCTAACAATTTAACTGTAAAGAAATTATAGAGCGCAAAACAATAATTAAAATATATATTAATGCTAAATGCAATATCAAATTATATTAAAATGAATGTTAAAATACAAAAATATCAACATAAATGGCAAAATACATTTGATATCTTTGTACTTTAATGTTCATTTGAATATAAAAATGCATCAGAAAAAATGCATTGATCATAATTAAAGGATGCTTATGGCATCCATAAGAACAACTGATTGTTCCCTGTCTGTTTGGGCTGGAAAGGGGCAACACTGAGAGCCCCTCGGCATCTCCTTCACTTTATAAAGCCTTCTTCTTTGACATTTAGAAGCCCCCCCCCCCCTGCATGTCAAACATACACTCACCTGCTTTCAGACGGTGCTGCGGCAGACTCATTGTTCTTTAATGCATTGTAAAATGATCCTATTGTTAACTTAACGGCACACAATAGCTAATTAACAGCTTTATTACCCATTACCGCAGTCAAGTTTTGCAAGTGTTTCAACCATCAAGCATTTTCTAATGAAAAGATTTATATGCAAAAACACACATATTAGATTCCTCAATCACATTGACAGGAAAGTGCAAGCAAATCTAAAGCTGAGAAGATAAAGTCCCTCATTCCTGATCTCAGATCAGCTTAACAGGAACAAAAGAGCGGCCCTATCATTACAGCACAAAGAGCTTTTAATTATGTGCAGAGCAGTAAATGCTCGTCTGTGAGACAGCGGGATACTCAAGCTCCTGGAGTGTCGAAACACACACATTTTAAGGACGAAGTAACGCTCTAGCGCAAGTCTCTCCCTTGAGAAACACACACACACACACACACACACACACACACACACACACACACACACACACACACACACACACACACACACACACACACACACACACACACACACACACACACACACACACACACACACACACACACACACACACACACACACACACACACACACACACACACACACACACACACACACACACACAGAAAATGTGCTCATGTTATGAATATGAAGTCTGCTTTTCTGACTCATTCAATGTTTTTTTAAACCCAAAATCACAGTGACGCAACCCAGGTATCCTCTGCCAAAAGACACACATGATGTCACTGTGACATTTAAAGGGAAATTCCGGTGATTTCACTATATACATGGTGTCTCAGGATATAGGTCAGACGTTTCTCTGTAGCCAAAAAAATGAGCTAGACGTTTGAGTTCACTTGCAGTCCTGACCTACAGAATACTGTCTGGTTCAGCCCTTAGCAAATCCAACGAGAAACAAAGCAGTCTGAGCATCGCTGAGAAATTACATACTTAAACCACAAATATATTACAAATGCTTCTTAATATTTTTTTTCAAGCCAAATGTGTTCGTTTAGTACAAAAATAGCTGATAATGACTTATTACCAAAATGATAAGAACAAAAATATCTTGCATCACAAAATACATTAGTATTGTTGTTTTGCTAAATATGACGGATTTTAAAAGAATGTAGTTTTTACACATACAATCTAAATCTACAAAATATATACAAATTAATTTTGTAATGATCAATATTGTTGAAATTAGCTAAAATATAAAAGATATAAAAATAAATTCAGATGATTTTCAAAATGTAAGAAAAGCTTCAAAAGCTGTGGAGGAGACAACTGATGCACTAAACAGATCATCATGAGTTTAACAGACAGCTAACAGTGATAATGAGAACCATAAGAACGGAAAACCCAAAGTAACACAATAAAACCTGTAACTGTGTGAGCATGTGAGAGGACTCTGATTAACACATAATCAGGAAATGTAATGTGACGTGGCAGACCAGACCAATGTTATTATTCAGAAAGAAAAAAAAGCCAGAGGCAACATTATATATTCTGAAACACTTTTTGTGCCTAAGGCAGAAACAGAAGAAACTGCCAATGAAATTAAATGTGTGTCTTCTATACCGGATGTGTTTGGAATAGTATAAATAAATATAATATTATAACACTAGAACATAATGACTTAACAGAGAACCCCAAAACCGATTTTATTTATTGTTATTTATTATTCCTTTATTGTAAACATTCCAAAATCATTTTGATAAAAAATGAAATTAGAGATAAATTATATTGATTATTTCATACATTAAATAAAGTAAAATAAAAAGTCTCACCGTCAATAAAAACTAAATAAAATATATAAATTGATAAGTAAAATTAATTACTCTTTTATCAAATTATTTATTAACTCAATTAATAATTATTGATATCAAATATTTTATTATTTTATTTTAAAGTCCCACTGTCTCTCAGCATAAGGGAACAATTTTAAAAAGAAGCAACAAATTAATTAAGACCACAAGAGTGTCGACAGAACAATCTACAAACAAACAAAGCCTAAACATATGAATCCTGATCAGATCCCACAAACCATAAAAAAGAAACAAACAATATATTAAGAGAGAAAAATTGTGGTCTCTCTTTGACAATGCTAAGCTGTATGTGTGTGTGAGGGAGAGAAAGAGAGAATGTGTGTGTGTGTCGGGAATCTGAACGGATCGGGGTGGTTGGTGTCTCCGGGCAGTGGAGAGGTCAGGACAAACACAAGCTGCTATTCATGGACAAATCAAGTTTATGTGAGAATCTGCCCCCTCTCTCAGCCCTCATTACCATCTGAATGCTTCATAACATCAGCGCCTGAAAGTGCAAGTTCCTGTCAGAATGGAAGTCAACAGAGGGACCGAGAGTGAAAAAAAGAAACAACAAAATCCTCTTTGCCTTGTGTCTCTTCATATAGAATAGAGCCCCCAAACCCCCCTTTCTTAAACAACACCTCCGCCATATGTAAGCCTGACACACACGGGTCAACCCCAATGTCAAGCAGAGCGGCTTGGCAACCCAAACACACACGTGTGCACATATGAGCGCTCACGCATCTGCAAACACAAACACACACTATTAATATTCCACCCAGGCTGTACCATCACAGATCTGGTGGGCTCATCCGGGTTACGAAACACACCTCATTTCCTGTGACGCCATGTCAACATTCCTAGACCCGGAAACACTGGGATGTAGAGATAATTTTTTTTAAATAAGCGGTGGACCCAAGGAGAGGAGGTCATCCAGAGCGGAACGGGGACAGAACGGAGCAGGATACTGAGAAAAAAATAGGTGGTACTGAAAAATGAGATCCCTCTCACAGAGACGACAAGCTGCACGAATTACAATGAGGATTTACACCTCTCTCACACACACACACACACACTTTTAATTTGTTTTCTGATTTACTGACCTAAGCCACATCATTTTCATAATCGACTGCCAAATGACTAAATGTAATGTAAAAGGATAGCAATTATAAAACAAATAAAAAAGTGATATTCTGTGAATCTGAGGCATTCTTTTACTGACATATTCATATACATAAATACTTCAGTATCTGTTATACAGTGACAGTATAATACATCTCAATATTTAATGCTGTATTTACTCAATCTCTTAACATTCTCTTTGACTCCCTTTAACTCATTTTGATTCTCTAGAAAAATGCAGCCACACAAAGGACTTATTATTTTCACACAGTGAGAAGAAAATATACCAAGCTATCCATTAAATATAGAAAGCATGAATTAAGTTATATTGAGGCAATTTTTGAAACTGTCAAAATTGTTCAGTGTGTGTGTGTGTGTGTGTGTGTGTGTGTGAGAGACCGAAGCAAGGAATAACTGATTTAGTCCTATTATTACATTATTACGTTTTTTTGCCTAGCTTAAATTGTCATGCTTATTGAATTAGATATTACAAGTTATTTTAATAAATAGAGTAGAAATTAAAAGTGATTTTACCATATTTGCACAATCGGTTTCTTGGTCTTTTTAATTAAAATGAACAGATCGGAGAGAAAGAGTGAAGAGATGTGTAACGTTAAAATAAGCAAATAAGGAACTTCTTCATAAGTATGCAGTTTAATAAAAAAAAAACTGCAACGGTCATCAACCAATCAGATTTAAGATTGTAATGATGCTGATTGTAATAGAAAATGAATTACCTCGTTCTCTTTCAGAACCTTAACCAGGTAACTATGAAATAATTCTGTTTAGAATGTTTAGAATAATTTCATTTGAATTGAAATTCTGAAAGCAACCAGCAGACCAAACGAATCAACATGAGATACGATCAAGAATTCCAAAACACAAAGCATGTCTAATTGAATCACTGTAAAGGATCCCAAAGGCAGCTCTGTGGTCGAGGGAACATTAATAACATTTGTGGATTGAACCAAAGACGCCATTCCAAAAGAAAAAAAGGCTTGATATTGTGTTTCTGTCCACATCGAGTCTTCTGCTGACCTTGATGTGGAACAGGTCCGACATTGCCCACAAACACAAAATAACAACGTGACATCAGCTCTCGGTTATTCCAAAGATACACTCAAACCTCTGCTGCCCAAAAGCCCAGACTTATGCAACTGACACTCCAGACAGAGCCAATATGGACCCGATCTCAAATATACCCTGACCACCATTAAGGTCTGATCTTATTACAGCGTGGTCTGGGGATCCCACCCCCCTCGTCCCCCTGACACCAGGGCACAGAGTTCACCGCGCTCGGCTGCTGGCAGACGGCTCCGGTTCAGACTTCTGAATCCCTCAGCTGTGTTACGCTCGCCCTCTGCTCCGGCGGACCCCTCAAGAGCTTTCTGTCTCATGAGCGCACGCATATGTTTGCCTCTCCGGCCGGCCGTAAGTCAAACCAATCACGGAGGCTATAAACAGAGACCCAACCCCGCTCCCTGAAGGCCGGTCCCGGCTCAGATCGGGTTCCCGCTCACAGAGAAAAAGCATTAGTGTATCGTCCTAGTGGAGAGCTTTTAACAGCAATCACATTTTGTTCACTTTTACAATGCTTAAATCATAAAACCAGAAAACAAATAAAGAGAAAATGTTCAGCTGGAACATTCAGCAAATCCACAAATCTTACATACAATTTAAAATGAACAAAAGGATATTTGGGCTGCACAATTAATCAAATAAAAAATTAAGATTAAAGATGGAATCATTAAAAGCGACAATTACAGCAGTGCACTTATGTCTATTTATGCCCTGCTATAAAAAAAGATTTGAGTATTATAGCAGCTGAGTATTGCAAACAATCACAGTCTTACAATGTAGATGGTTTAACCTCCAATAATCAGAACATGGCAATTATTATAATAAAAAAATATGTTCTATCAATTAATTCTATTAATGAAAATAATCAATTTTAATCATGATTAAAATAACAGCAGAATTGTACAGCCCTAATGACACGAATAACTTAATTTATATATAATAATACAATATATATTATTATATATAATAATACATGAGTTAAGCTTCAAAGCCAAAACTAGAACATGGCCATTATATATATAAAAAACCTGTTCTATTAATCAAAATAATAATCATGATTAAAAGAACATCTTTCTTCTAATTGTGCAGCCCTATGAGACATGATTAAACTTGAAATGTATTAATATAATATATTATAACATTTATATTTAATTCATTGTTGTCAATATAGTCAATTTAGTTTTTGTAAAACACCTGCACTTTTCAAAATGTGGGGAAAAAAAACTATAATCTCCTGCTCTTGAGACGTCACATAAGGGTGGAAAAAATTCAGAAAGGGAGACGGAGGGAGGCTGGTTAGCGGAGCGACAGCCTCGTTTTCAACCTCCATCTATTCATTCCCTGCATTTCAATTATTTTAGATGTGTAATCCTTTCACTCTCAATAGCAAATGTAATCGTCCCCATGGCCACCGCACCAGACCGGTCAATATAAACCTAGACGACTCATTACTTCACAGGCTGCTGTCTACAGATGCTGGAGACTTCATGAGCACAATAGCAACACAAGCCCCTGCCGCTATTGAGTTTCCACTTCCCAGATCTCCCTTTATTGCTTCTAAACCTGCCTCTCAAGAGCGCTTTAGTCCAACACACACACACACACACACACACACACACACACTGCCAATGCATTCCCCTGTGTCTGCCCCAAAACGGGAGGATCCCTTTGTATTTGGAGGAATTTTATTCTCAAATAAAAAATATACTCGACATTTAAAGGATGTTAAATAATTGTTGCATGCTCATTTCACAACATAAAGTAGCTTTTGTAGTTAGAGAAGGTAAAAAATAAAGACAATTAAAGGTTCGATAGCCTAAGAACTAAATACACACAGTAGTTGCACAAAAATAGAAATACAATAGCTTTGTATTTACAAATTAATTATATAAAAACATGAGTTACATTTCAGCAGAAAATCTAAACAATAATAAATCATATTTTGCATTGTGACATTAATTTAATGTCAATTAGGCAAACGTTTTCTTGGCATTATGCTACTACATCATTTTGCATCATTTTGGTGATTCTCATTATAGTAATTATGCAGTTTTGCACTTTTTTCCCTCCAAAAGTAAATCTAATGGATCCATTTTTATTTAAATAAAATTACTAAAGATTTGATCTAAATCAAAATTAAGCAGTACAACAAATAATACCATTATCTATAAAAATTCAACAAATAAAATATGTCAGTATTGTTTTTTTACATTATAGTAATGAGATTTTAGTTTTTGTTGTTTATTTAGAGGTGAAATGTACTTAACTCTCACATAAATAATTTTAAGATTCTATTTAAATATACAGAATCATTTATTTTACATTAATTAGACATTTTGTGGTGAAATGACCCAAACACATTCTTGACCGGTTTCTTGAGTGCTGAACCCTAAAGTCTTGATGACAGGACAAGACAAACTAGTGATCGTTCTAATTGCGTGCAAACAAAAGGAGAGTTTAACCCCTTGCTGAGCTGCCCAGGACAGCCTTTGTCTCACACTAAATATGTGTGTTTGCCTTTTGTGTCTGAAATCCTCCCCTCTCTTCAGACAGCAGTCAAAAGCCCTTGATGAAGAGCAGCTCTCAATGCAGTCCTTTAGGACATCAGAAAGCCAAGAATGAAAGACTGCTGGACATTTAACAAGTAAACAAGGACAAAACAAGGACTTTGAGTAGCCGTTAAAGCAAAGAGATGTGTTTCACCCCAAGAGCCGTCACTGTGCACCTGTCATTGAGTAGGAAATGATGTCACATGAGCTGTAGTGGACATTCACTAAACATGTTTCTTTTGTTCTGTAATATGCACACACTCTGAAAGGTCACTGAAAATACCCGTAAATGTTCCAAATCACAATCATCACAAAAAAATACCTGCATGAATAAAATAATGCAATAAAATATATTTTTGTATTGTTAAAGCTTTCATTGTATATATAGCATGCTAAAGTCAATTTGCTTTTCAATACGTTGAAATAAGTTACCTGTCAAAAATAAATCCATCACAAATCCCAAAAAACAATCATCATAAATCCCTCCTGGAATAGGTATAAAACCTTAAAAATGTAAAATAAAAAAATAAAATACTTGTCCACATTTTTATAGAGGATTGAGTTCAATTCAATTTGACTAGAATAGGCAACTTTCAGGCCGTCTGCTGGGGATTTCAGAGCTTTTTTTGGTCTTCTTTCAGAGCGATCTGGCCCATTCAATGGTTCTGAATGAGAAACGGATCAGTGCAAACACACAGTCTCCAGTTCAGACATGACATCATCTCTTTTATGGCTCTCCAGGACACACATTTGTGTGTGTGTGTGTGTGTGTGTGTGTGTAAGAGAGAGAGAGAGAGAGAGAGAGAGAGAGAGAGAGAGAGAGAGAGAGAAGCTTCTTAGTGCCTTTTTTTCGATAACAAAACCTGTCTGTGTGTATGTGTGTGTGTGTGTGTGTCTGAGTGTGTGTTTCTCTCTATAAATCACATTAAACCAGGGATTTGAAACATTTACAATGACAACTGTAGTCAAACTAATAATTTGTGGGGTGTCAGAATCTGGCTAAACTAATGAACTAAAGCCTGAAGGAATGCAAAGAAGATTTATGTTTTAAACTAAATGCCTGTGAGACTTGAAATCTTAAATGAAAACAAAACTAATTATTTTTAGCTAAACCAAGAAATTGCTGGGTTATTAAAAAACAATTATACTTCTTAATATTTAAAACAGATCAGAACTGATAAAAATAAATAAATAATGGATATTATATATTAAAAGTAGTTCTTAAAAACCTTGGTGATAGAACCATCCCTTGAGAAGCTGCCTAAAATTATTTTCATTTAATTAATATAAAATTATTACTCATTAGAATGGAATAATAATCCAAATGTCATGTAAAAACGTGATCAAATTATAATATGAACAAAACGTATTAAAACAAACAATAGAAAGAAGTGTTTCTGTTCACAAGTTGTGTAAAAAGTTTCTCAATCCTGAACTTATCATTCCTCCAGTTTTGATCTTTTCTAGCATGAGCTTCTGCAGAAACCTAAAACCTAGAAAAACATGTTTCAGGCCCAGATCCTGATCACCAGCACCATCTGACCTCACAGCACCTGGAAACTCACAGCTCGTAAAGCTCTGTGGCAAACTGCGGTTTTCACTCTCCTCCCGGCAAATGACAGTGTGACAAATTTACAGCCTGCGAGGCAGTTAAACACATTCTGCACTCGGCGTTCTGCCTGTCAACTGAGAGCAAGTACGCATCCACCTTTTAGCCCGTTAGAACCGCAGCAGAGCGACGAGAACACACACACACACACACACACACACACACACACACACACACACACACACACACACACACACACACACACACACACACACACACACACACACACACACACACACACACACACACACACACACACACACACACACACACACACAAAACAATATTCCTTTCCTTCCTGTCAAAATCACTAAGTTAAGAGCAGCACTGCTCATTAGGGACTGAACCAATGTTCCCTCTGAGCTGCACCACTTCTGATGCGGCTCTAGCGCAGACCAGAACAAATGCAGACTCAAAAATCCTAAAACAATAGCGCTTCTACAGCCTAATTAGAGAAATTAAAAATCTTGTGGAAACACTGGTAAATTCGAGAGACAAGGACGGCATTATATATCAGTTCCATCAGTTCAAGTTCATAGCGGTTGCTAAAGTAATGAGTGTTTCCAAACATACGGAGGCCCACAAAGGTCATGCACTATTGTATTTATTTTTTGTTTTTCAGATCACAGGCTATTATCTCAACTCAGAAGTTGAAATCAGTTAAGCCTCTATACAGTATAACCAATTTATATCTATATCAAATACCATCATCCTGCCATTGTTAGCCTATATATAAATATAGATATAAAGAAAAACTGTGAGGAAAACTAACATTTCCTAGGGTGTGACATGCTATATTCCAACTAAAATTTATTTAACAACAATTTCCTAATTATTTTGCATGGAGTTTCAATTATGTCATGCTAGATGAGAAACTTTATCTCATATAATCATACATTTTTCCTAAATTATTGTTCAAAAATAATGTGGTAACTACAGATGAGAATGTAGTAATTATAAATTGTATGTGCAAATACAGAATGACAGAGAACGTCTTTTTTTTCTTATATAATATTACAGAATGCATTATGATAGAATTGATGTATTTTCCTAGGTTTGTAGTTACTGTACAGGTCTAGTACAGAGTTTTTGAGAAGTGTTTCTTCTCAAGTGACTGATGGGTTCTCCCAATAGAAATAGGTTTTCCTCAGCATGAACCTCAAATTAGATGTAACATTGGACTAAACTGAGGACTGGAGAGGAGATCAGAGATGAGATCTTTGTGTTGTTTTTAAAAAAAAAAAGCCTGGCCATCAACTCGATGTGCCCTGAAGAAACTTTAATATAGAACAGCAAAGAGCTAAAAATAAACCATCTGCCACAAAGACTTCAGAAGCCCTCATTAAGAAGGTGTGCAGATCTGCTACTTCAGAGGATAGTGACCTACATACCTAAAATAGAGAACTAGATTCAGCGGTGGCCCCTCGCTCACTCGCTCTCTCTCTCTTTCTCTTTCTCTGTTGACAACTAAACTGCAATATCCCACCTTACACAAAAAATGGCCTGGAAACCGAAAGCTAAGCTAAAACTACTCGACTCCTTTGCCCTCCACTTTTTTTCTTTTCATGCATTCCCTCTTTTCCATGCCTCTGGTCGTGCTTTGAAACAGCACTCTAGAAGAGAAAGCCGTGCGATAATGCCTGTCCAAACATCTCATTCCTGTGACACAAGGTCGTCTGAGGGGGCAACAGAAAAAGGTGAAGCAAAAGAAAAAGACATTTTACAAGACTCAGGCTCTGGAAGAACAGGTGAAGTGCCACAGCATCAGACAGACAGGTTGTCATCAGACTGATAATATCCAAACAAAAAAATGCTTTTTGACAGAATAAATATAGTGCCTGCACCAACAAGCCAATTATACTTACAAATGTCTCAAATTATATAGCAGCAACTATTTACTACAAATACGTATTGTATATTACAACACAAGCAGTTCTGAACTATTGTCAAAGTTCCTGAATAAATTAACAAACTTGACACTAAACTTTGAGAAATAGTAACTCAAATTGTTAATTTGAGCTAAATATTGCATATTAATTCAGCCTCTCAATGAAGTCGTAGCTTATAAAATGTAACAATGTAACGTGTTCCTGTGTGGCTCAGTGGTAGAGCATTGTGTCAGCTGTGCAAAAGGTTGTGGGTTCGATTCCCAGGGAACACATGTACTAATGAAAATGTATAACCTGTCCTGAATGCAATTGTAAGTCGCTTTGGATAAAAGCGTCTGCTAAATGTTTAAATGTAAAAAAGATCCTCATATATTTAACACAATTTCTTTAATATTTAATTTCTTTAAGGTTAATGCTACTCCCTTAAAAAAATATTCAGAAAAAAAATACTTAAATACCTTAAATACTGTATGAAAGCAACATTGATTAAAAAAAACCCGGCAGCCATGTAACAGTGCGAGCGAGTATCTGTACAGTCTTTCTAACAGTTTACACAAAGTTTCTCACTCTCTGCCAAGTTTAAAACATGCTGTCGCGTCCCATAACTTCCGAAAGCAATGCCAGAGGATTCTCAAACATTCATAAACGTTCTTTATCAGATCGTAGTCCGTATTTGGTTTGAACATACACACACAGCACCGATGCCTCTGGCCGTGACCCTTTAGCCCAGATGCAATTCAAAAGCACAAAGCTCCCTTTTCACGAAACCTGCAGCTCAACGCGAGTGATAAACTGCCTGAGTTGTTTCTCACAGGAAACTGAGTTCTTCACGGTTTAGAGAGAAATATAGAAGCCAAACAAAACAACACAACACAACACAAAAAGAACAACGAAGACTGTACTTTCCTTTGTGTCCATGCAACTTTAGCAAAAAAAAAAAAAAAGGCAGAGTACTCACGGAGAACCCGAGCGCCTGGCCTTGTGAAGGAAAGAATCCTACTTGTTCTGGTCTATTTTGTGTTTCGCTGCCGCCATAAAAATCTCCCTCCTAGCCGGAGCTGCGAAGGCTGGCGAACCAACCCGAGGGCCCCCGGGAAAACAGCCCCGGCACTGGCTGCCCCTCGCTGCCTGTCAGGCTGGGAAACCGGCTTCTGTGTGGGGAGCAGCTGTTCCCCTCCACCTCCTCCTCCTCCTCCCAACCGCAGCACTTCTGTACAACCACACAAAAGCCGACGGAACGCGGCTGCCTCCTCCCAGCAATCGCACAAGCGCAGATGAGCGGGGCTGAAAGGCTGAGGCTGGTGGTCAGAGAGGCAGGTATTTAGTTTGCACCGTTTTCTAGTTTGTGGAGTCGCTGCTTTTTCAAGAGTGGGAGGGGACAAGCCGAAAGCTTCTGGGCGAGGAAACGGCACATAATCCCTAACGGCAGAAACTTCCTACTCGCTGGTAATAAGCAGGACATCCCCTGTCTGACGGAGCAGGAATGCGAGGCCCGCTTTCAAAGAGGCCCAGTTACAAACGGGGCACAAAGTCACTTCAGCATGACCTGCGGGTCAGACATGGCAAGTGTGCGTATAAGAGAGCCTGTGTGTGTGTGTGTGTGTGTGTGTGTGTGTGTGTGTGTGTGTGTGTGTGTGTGTGTGTGTGTGTGTGTGTGTGTGTGTGTGTGCTTAAGCAGGCGTAACCGCTAAACAGACATCTGTCTAGAGAATGTACAGCACTGCTGAAGCAAAAGAAGATAGACAATAATTTGAGATTTTTAACTTTTCATTAGTGCATTAACATCAGCCTTCATGAGAGTTCTGTATTATATAAAAAAATCTTTGATAACGTTTAAAAACAAAAAATTGGTCTTATTTACTTTCTAAATACATTATTTCTTGTGAAAGTTTGTCATCTTATTCACTTGGCAAATCAGCTTGCTCCACCTCGGAAACGACTTTACTTTTCAGCTGACATCATCAAGCCCTCTTATTTTTTAACTCCGCCCCTTTAACCACCGTTATAATGGCATACTAACATACTACTCCTACTATTGCTTACTCTTGCAAAGTGTTTAAATGTTCTTTATACAACACAGAATATTGTATCCAACAATTTTGTATCTCAATGTGACGGATGCCGACTGCAAGTAATATCAGTTTTGATTTTAAACCCTTTCTTGATATTATATTATTAATAGAATGCCAAAAGGTAGGGCATTTTTAACACCAAATTGGATTAGACATGCAAAAAATATATATATACATACAGCCTTTTCTGTGAGATACTGGAACTCTCTATTGCATAGGTCTTCAACCCTGTATACTGTGTTTTATTCAGTATGCTAGCATTTGATTCTGAATACAGAGAACTTCCAAAAACAATCAATTGTCCAATGGATAAAAGTTCTGCCCTACACTTTTACCCATTTCACAACACATTACGAAGTAAGATGGGCTGCCACTTCATGTTAACGATATGTAAATAACAGAACTAGTAAAAATGTAACAGTAGAGGAAACGTGTTCAGTGTTTTTTGTCACCTTCTCCAGAGGCTGTTAAACTCCAGATATCAGCTGCTGCTCTGGCTGGGTCACTTGAGGAGAGGCGAGTGGAGAATGTGGAGAATTCAAATCATGTTTAATGAGGCTGTGGCACTTTTCAATCACCAAATTTCATGTCAGATTGTTCATTAGATAAATTATATAAACATTTGGAGTAACTTAGAGTGATGTAAATAAAGGGCATTTTAATACCAAATATCATATTATAAATATTTCCTTTAAACCTTTACCTATACATGGCCAGCTTGGAGACAATTACATTTTCTTATGGAGGCAAAACATGTCTAAATCAACACAATCTAAACATTCTAAAGCCAACAAACAAATCAGACTTCTTAAGCCACAGCATCATTTTTAAATACAAAAACATATGTACCAAAATTAACATAAAACAGACCTAAATAAACTATATTCAAGGACCAACTCAGATAAGCATCTTATATATATTCAAGCTACACTTGTCTAGACTACAAGACTAGATGCATTCATTACAAACCATCTGTAGAATATAAGAGTCAGATTTACTTTCTGCTGCATTTGATGGAGGAACAGGGACATGGGTTATTCATACTGCAGTCTCCAGGGCAGCAGTCTGAAATTCTGATGTAATTCTCACTAACTGACAGGTGATAACACACAGTAGCTATGTTTCCATCCAAATATTAGAATTAAATTTATGAGCAAAACTGGAATATCGCATAAAACATATGCGAATAAAGCACAGTTTCCATCCAATGAGTCAAAGAGAACAAAATCGTCACTTCCTGGTAAACTGTGGCTCTAAATATTACTAAGAATATAGGAGAAGCCACTGAATATAATCATTTTCATATATGACATAATTTACTTGCACCTCAGAGCGAAAAGACGAGACACAATAAATGCGGTCATTACTTTCAGAGGAGGATGCTGCTGTTTGGGAACACAGTCGTGTAAGATAATTATACAGAAATACTTTGACGACAGACTTTGCTCAGGCATTTCAGAATGACCAGAACAACATATAGATGCTGTGAACGAGATCGGTCCGCTGGTTAGTCAAGTTATCCCGTCTCATAGCGCAAAGTCACATGACTTTTTTGATGCGCATGGACGAATTTATTCGGTAAATATGTTTCCATCGTAGTTTATGCGCATTTTTTCTTATTGGATAAAAATGTATCCTACTCAAATGTGTGCATACGTTTTTTATGCGCATTTTTTTTTTTTATGTGCATCTTGGCGTTTCCATCCAGCGTTTTTTATGCGATAATCCAAAATGCGCATAAAAATAGGTGGATGGAAACGCAGCTAGTGACTGCTCTGGTCACCGACATGCCATCCAAACACTTCACAAGTACTAAAAATAATAATGAATAATAATAATAATACCCAAAGCCAAATGTGAAACTTCACAAGTTTATTACCGAGTTGCTAAAAAAAAAAAGAAAAAGAAAAGAAAAGCAAAAATGTGCATGTTCATTCAACTAATCCAACCAGAACTAACAGTCTAAAATAACTTGAATGCCTAGCATGGACGAACATTCTTCCAGCAGATTTTATGTTTAAAAACGGGAAATTGTGAAAAAAATATCCGTTGTCGAATACCTTCATACCAGCTTCTACAATAAAATGTAATTCGGTCAAACCAGAAGTTTTGTCAAGATCCCTTGACAAATTTACTATGGTTTTAACTGACAGCTTAAGCAAGATTCAAGTCAAGATTTATTTACAAACTAGGACATTTGGTAGAGGTCAACCAATGTAAGTTTTTCAATAACCAATGCTCTGTATTTAGAGAGCAGTGTGCCTGATATAACAATATTTACTCTAGGTAGTACTTAAAAAAAATGCACATCATTCACATGAAAGATGAAAGATTTGAAACCAACTCAAGGGGAAACGACCACTTCTGTTAAGCTGCCAAACAGGCATGGATATCAATGATGCCAATATTCTCAAAATGGACAAATATATCTAAAAGCGTGTCTCTAAATTCTCTAGTGTCATTTGGTACGGATCGATTGCCATTTGAAAAGAGAGGGATACAGAGAGAGAAAGAGAGATTGACGGCACATCAGAGGTAAGTGAAACTCTGGAACCCGTCCAGGGTTGAAATGACCTAAGAGCTATTCATCCATCTCATGGCAAATTTCCTGTAATCAGAGAATTATGGTGATTGAAAGTGATTGGTCAGGGTCAGCACTAATGCACAATAAAACCAAATGAAGAGCTGGGAAACATGGGGACTGATCAAAAGGCCTAGGGCTGCTCGATTATGACAAAAATCATAATCACGATTATTTTGGTCAATATTGTAATCTCGATTATTTTTAAAAAATTATTAGTGGGACATATGACCAAAACTTTATATGAAAGATTTATTTAAAGATAGTGATATATATATCAAATATATATTTTCTGTAAATAATGTTGCTTTGACATCTACATTTTAGAGAACAGCGAAATGTCACGATTCTCAATACCACATCAGAATACCAGAGTAACTAATATTACTTAATATTAGGGGGCAGTCGTGGCCTAGTGGATAGAGCGTTGGACTTGTAACCCGAGGTTGTGGGTTCGAATCTCGGCTCCGGCAGGAATTGTCCACGACTGAGGTGAGACCCTTGAGCAAGGCACTGAACCCCCAACTGCTCCCCGGGCGCCGCAGTGTCGGCTGCCCACTGCTCCAAGTGTGTGTGCACTTGGATGGGTTAAATGCAGAGAACACATTTCACTGCTGGTTATACTCTGTATAATTGTGTATGTGACAAATAAAGCTCATCTGAGCTTAATCTTATTATTAGTAAAAAGTTCCTAATTTTTTTTGAAAATAATTAAACTGCCAGTAATAAAAAAGCAAAGGAATACAATGCCAGTAATAAAAAAGCAAACGAATACAATATAATAAAAAATATACAATTGAAACAAACTGTGCTTTAAGTTTTTTTAATGCAAGTTTAAAGTAGCTATTCAGTTAACAGCCTACTAGAGAAATTGAATAACCTAATGTAAAATAAAACAGCATAGTCTTCACTGTAAGAATTAAACTTCCTTTGTTTCTTATTAAAGCTTCAAAGGTCCTTCAGTCAAGAGCAGAGAGTGATTTTGAATTTGTCTTTTGTTGTTTGATTATTAATATAAAGCACACAGTCGCAGCAGGAATGTAGCCCGCTGCACCTTAAGAGACGCACGGATCAAATTTACTGTTACACAAGTATTTTCATCCTCAACTCTTTACGTTCATTTATTACATAACCGAGGGTTTACATGAATAATTACTAAGCGCCGCATTTTTGCATGTATTCGACCGTTTAGGTGCTAAAAGATGACATGAAATTGGCCTTTTATGGAGGAACAAAAGAGCACTGCTGGGAAGGGGGCGGAATGGGGCGCAATAATCGTTTTATCTCGATTACTGTATTTTCATAATCGTTGGAGGCCGAAATTGAAACTGAATTTCGATTAATATCACAGCCCTAAAATGGCCCCAACCTTGCAATCCCGTAACCAGGACAAAGATAGTGAAGAGAGATGGCCTTCCATCAGCGATGCCGCTCCGACTCCTGAGGAAGAATCATTCATTTGAAGAGCCAATCGGCCTTAGAAAAGCTTTACGGTGAGTCCAGTTCATTATCGTATGATGTCACAACAAGGCTGCTCACCTGTGATTGGTTGCAGAAAAGGCCCATTTGTCGAAATGGGCCACTAGGGGGACGCGATTGGCTGTCGCCTCCTGGTAACAGTGCGGCCCCTGTGGAGACAGAGCCCAGCTTGTCTCTTATTTGTCGACTGATGGGAATCTTGTTCAGCCAGCTGCGTTTCCATGGAAGAGGCACCTTGAGAGGGACCTGAAACCACCCTGAGCCCCCCTAACTCTCTCAACCTGACTGCCCCCGTCCCGACCCATCTCGCTATAACTGCGCACCCTGCTGAGCTGCAGTGTTTGCAATAAAATCCCGGTCTCTGACATCCAGATGCCAGCCGCTCAAAAAGAGCATCATTAAATGCAAAGCAACGGATGGCTGGCAATTTCACCTCATTTATCTCTCTCTCACTCTTTTGTGCTTTTATTATTTATTTATATATAAAAAAAAAATTATCTGGAGGTGGCGTGATTTTTTTTCCTGAGCTTTAGCACACTAAAGAGGCGATCGTTTATTGATATTCAGTTCAGGAAGGAGAAAAAAAATCTCTCAAACAAAAAATCTCTCCATTGAATAGCTTTGAACAGAATGTCCTCTCTTGCCGGGTTCTCAGAGAACAGCCTCTGGCTGCCTCAAGGGACCGGGGATATTTTAGCAGTCAGTTACGCTCTGTATCCACTCCTGGTCCTGAATTTCGTAGGACAAGATCATTCCGGACAGTCTGAAATAAAAAATACTGTAAAAGAACATATACTGTAAATAAAACACAGTGTGCTGTGCCAGCTGACCAATCGCACGGGACTCAGCGCAGCAAAAAAGACAATAGAGCGGCCATATTTGTTCAGTTGTCATTTTAACTGCTGATTCAGAGTCAGATCATTCAGCAAATCTTATGGATTCTACCTAAGCATAATTTATAATGACAAAACACTGGATTTACAGAAATGGAGCAAAATAAGACTATTGGGGGCTGTGTTGCCCCTATGGCACTTCTCAAAATACAGCATGCTGAGAAAGACTGAGAGTTGATTAAATTAAAATTAAAGATTAAAACCAAGATCAATTGTTTAATCAATAATAAATAGAAGGCAGGAATGATTCCAAAAACTGGAATTGAGTTAGTATTTGTGAACTTCCGGTTTCATTGTCTCAAATTCAGTAAGTTTCAGTGGATTTTTTATGAAATGCCTGAAATAAGGTCTTTGGTTGACACAAGCTCAATATATTGTCACACTTATGACATAAAATAAATCAGTAATACCCCACTAACAAGTGGATAAATGGGACTACAGAGGCTGTCACAAAAATTAAACGTCATCACACCAAACAGGAAAACTACTATTATACTTACTACTAGTAAGGGATGGGTATCGTTTACATTTTATCGATACAGATACTGATACTGCTTATCGATACCAGTATTATCGATACTGTTATCGATACTATTTGGTGCAATAAGATATGTGAACAATTGTTGAAAAGTTATTTTATTACTGCTGAACTTTAGCAACTGTAGTTATTCAGTCAGGAGCAATGAGTTATTCTTCTCTTTGTGTTTTATTTTATTAACATTAAAGGTATAGTTCACCCATAACTTAAAATTGTGTCATCATTTACTCACTCTCAAGTTGTTTTAAACCTGAATTAGTTTCTTTCTTCTGTTAAACAAAGGTTATTTTGAAGATTGTGGGTAACCAAACAGTTGCTGGTCCACAGTGACTTCCATATTTAATTTTATTATTTTCTACTATTAAAGTCAATGGGGACCAGCAAATGTTTGGTTACACTAAAAGTTATTTTACACTAAAAATAACTCAAAGTCTCATGATATCTCAGTGTGATGAAAAAAGGAAACGCTAAATAAAGTGAAATGCAGATCAGGTTGGTCATCAATGAGATTAAATGTTACTGAGAGAGCTGCAGCGCAGAGGAATATTTTCAGTGAATAAAGACTTTGGTGTCAGTCTGTTCATCATACAAAGCTATTACATGACTTCAGAAAACTTTGCATGATAGACATATTGTAAACACTAAAACAAAATTATCCTTTTGTGTTCCATAAAAAATGGCAACATGCATGTCAGTTGTGTTAAATAAAACTAAATCTTTAGTTAGTTATCCAAGAATAAGTCCATTAAAAATTATTTTCAGTTTAATACATCTGAAACTAATGTGAAATAATTTAGAATAAAAATATTAAATAAAAAAAAACTTTAATTTTAAAACTCACAATGTAAAAAATGAGTGTAATTTTAACTGTAAAATATGAATAGGTTAACAGTAATTTCCTGTTTCATATACAGGAAAAACTGTAATTTTACAGTAAAATGCTGTTATTTGTACACTTTTTAGAAGTAAAAAAAGAACAAATCAATGTATAATTTACAGTACAAAAATCTAATCTGACATTCCCAGAATTCCCTGCTTGTCACTCCACATTGAAAATATTTTGTTTAAATATCACGTTTCTGTTTTTAGTTTTTGTCATCAATATAAAATTTAAATGTGCAAAATTGTGTACAAATGAGAATTGTTACCTTGGTTGAAAAACTAAAATTACTTAAACTGAACAAAATGAATTAAAGCTATATAGAAATATTAAACAAAAAACAAAAAAAATTTTTTTTATTTACAAAAGCACATAACAAAATGACTAAACCTAAATATAACACTGATACAGGTGTAGAACAACACGACGGTGTGTTAACAATGGCAGAGTTTTCATTTTTCAGCAAACTTTTAACATTTCAACAAAGTTATTTAGCTTATAGTAATTTCTATTCAAATATAAAAGAGCATCCATGCAGGGTTGGGAATCGAAAATCAATTCCAATTCCAGAATCGCATATTTGTCAAATTAAAATTTCAATTCTACCTATCAATTTCTGTGTGCACATCTTTTATTTTTTAGGTGGCGAAAAGGAGCTTTTAAAAATATATTTAGTCTTTGAATCATTCAAAAACAGTAATGAAACAAGCAAATCTTGAGTGAGTCATTGAATCATTCCATTCATAATTCTATGAGATTTTGTTTAGTTGTCTAATGTTTTTTCTTCAGAATTCCTTAATTTATCCAGAATCGTACAGCTCTATTTTGCACACAAAGCTCTTAATCAAGTCCGGTTTTTATGTAGTCAACTGATTTTTGTTTATGGTATTCAGCAGCAATGAAATGTTTTGCAAAGAGAGACACAGAATGAATATGTATGATATCTAAATGCTTGTCCTAATTTTTTTTAACCACACTGGAATCGTAACTGCATCAATAAGAATTGCAATTGATAAGCAGAATCGAACCGAATTGATCAAATTCAAACAATGCCCAATCCCTACATGCCATTCAGTAAAATGATGACAAATGGCCTCACATTATTAAAAGATGCAGTGATTTAAACAGGCCCCTGCATTTTGAGATGTACTTGCTAATGTCTCTGTGGACCCACAGCAGATGCAGAGGGCAGCGGAGCCTTCGATTTTTGACTCGCACGGCCAAACGCGACCCCCGGGCCCAACGTGTCAGGTGTCACCGAGCGTCTAGACAGCCAGACAATGAAATATCTCCATGGAAACGGGCAAGCTGTTATCAGCGGAGTGTGACAGTCAACAGTTGGGACAGGTCATGTTTAACAGATACACCGCCTGACCTTTTGAAGACAAACTAATAAAAAAAAGCCCCCGAAGGCATCAGAAAGCAATGATTCATTGAAGTGAAGAAGAAAGACGAGAGGACAAAAACTCAATTACAAGTAAGCAACAGTTCCAGTTGTCTGGACGTGGTTAGATAATGAGACATACCAGATAAATCCCTTCACAGATTAAGATGGTCCCAGTAAAGCAGCTCTGCAGGAAATTCATATTGAGGAGTAATCCAAGGATGAATGCACATATTCAGGATCAGGAGGGAACAAATGTTAATAATTGAAGAATTCACTTTTGAACCCATATTGGTCGACCACTATAATGAATACTGGGGGAATATGGATACCCTGGATTAATATATTCCTAAAAAGGATATAAACAAACTTATAAGGTGGAAAAACATAAATTTGTGATTTTTTTGTATGATTGCGATTCAGAAAAAACTATGTTAAGAAACATTTTTACATTATATAATGCTTCACATTACATTAATTAATGTACATTCATATAGTCATGTTGTATTAAACTTAAGCTTAATAAGGTTTTTTTTTTTAATTCCGCAAATGTGAGGAAAATGTCTCCGAATGTTTCAGTTTTTTTTTACAAATTTGTGTAAAATTAAACTAATTCTTCCAATTCTGTTACCAGTACGAAAAAAAATCTAAAATATTTCAATAGACTACGTTTATAAATAACTACAAACAAACCAACATTTGGCCTCAAACTAACCAGCTTCCTCCGAGTATCATATTCAATATTTTCCTGATTCTTCAAGCGTCATCAGCCTCCAAACTTGAGATGATACATTATTTGTCATAAGAGCTGGGTAGATTACTTACAAATTATAATCCGTTAATGATTCCAGATTACATGACAAAAATTGCAGTCTGTAACGTAATCCGTTACATTACACATTTTACGTAATATAATCAGATTACTTTTGGATTACTTTTTAGATACATTTTTATTTAACTCGTTTATCACATTGATTTAAATAGCATTATCTTGTACCATAATGATGTAAAAAATGCAAAGAGTAAGAAAACTTGTTCCATTCATTGTAATTTACAACATGAAGTGCAATAAACATTATATTACGTCAAGGTTTCTTGTTTTTATGCTCAAATAGCGTTTAAAAAGCTTATTTTTCAGGCTAGACCAGCCAATGCACATGCGGAGTCATAACGTGCTTATACAGCGCATGTGCATTGGCCAACCTGGTCTCATAAAAACACGTACCTCTGTGCACTTTCTCCGCGACACCGTTTTATGTACCTTACTGCACTTATCGCTGCAGTTTCAAAGAGAAATGTCCACCGAGTGGTGCTAAAACACAAGTTAAATATGTGAACCCTGGCACGTTTTTATTACATAGATATAGGTACATATTTCTGTGTATTTATTACATTGCTACAGGTACATTTAATGGCGGTTCAGAATTCAAATATCCGGGATCTGTCCCTAAAAGTTAATGTTGGAAATATGCCCTACACCAAACCCAACCCTAAACCTACCCGATAGTGTTAACAAATGCAAAACTGATATAAAATATATTTTTTTTAATGCAACCGTGTCATTTCAACTTCCTTATATGCAGATTTGAACTGCTTTGTCGAACCGTGATTTCATGGGATTTGAACAGGAGCTCCTCGCCTCCTAAGTATGTCTCTGTACTCCGTGAGCTACCGAACAAACTTACTGTTTATGAAAACCCATACGAGACTGAATATGTGCGATGCTAACGATCAAAAGCATCATATTTTCTTATCTCCCAGCTTTTTAATATTGTTTTGAAATCGTAACATGATATTCTTCAAGTAAGTGTGCGAAAATTACTCTTTATTAATCAAATCTCTGTACATTTGTGTGAAAAGGAGAAAAAGGTGTCAGAGTTTTACTGCCTCTAGTGTTTGTTTCCTTTGGAAACTGCAGTAATATGCAGTTATCGGTACGTATTTCGTGTCTCGCTAAAAAAGTGCACCCAGGTACGTAAGTGCCATGAGATCAGGTAGGCATTGGCCGGTAGTCAGGTTTCTATGGGAAATGTGCCTCTTTCATTTAGAAGGTGGGACTATCCCTCCATGTTGCGTGTTGCAGTTTCTCCCATGCATAGGAGTGAATGTCTTTGTATTTCTATAGTCTTTGTTTTAAATAAAACACTTACTAAAAAGGAAGAAATATTTTTAGCATGCCATGTGATCATTAATCAACATCAAAGAAACTGTGAACATGCAAATGTGATACATAATTATTGAAATATTTGTTTTAAAATCTCAGGGGTACTGAAAGTAAATATATTTGGTGAATAAGGTTTAGATGACAAAACGTTTTGGAATGCCTGCATTAACTAAGAAATAACGTGAATATGTGAATTTGAATTAGTTATTAATAATAATACATGGTTAAAAATACCTACAGAGTAATAATTCAAATGAAAATGAATGTGTTCATCAGTAGTTGATGCAATGTTGAAACCCTTCTTAAACCTGAAATGATTTTGTAAATCCAGTGGTCATGTGCTGTTGCCACCTGACTAATGACTGATCTTTGTGTGAATGTCCACAAAACTGGACTATATAAGCATGTATAATTATGTATAGTATAATCGAGGCTATTTTAGAAAGGACATTTTAAAAGATGAAAAAGAGAAATTAGGGACAATCAATGAATTAAGGAATTATTTTTTGCTATTGTGTAAATAATATGTAATCCATAAAAAAGTAACTGATTACGAGTATTTTAAAATGTAACACTCTAATTACAAGTACTTCATTTTTGGAATCTGGTTACGTAATCCAGATTACATGTAATCCGTTACTACCCAGCTCTGTTTGTGATGTATATTAATTTTTGTGAATGTTATGATCAGTGTTGGGCTAGTTACTCAAATAATGTAATATATTACTCGTTACTAGTTACTCCTTTCAAAAGTAATATTGTTACTTTGTCAACAGTAATTAGTTGCACTACTTTTTGTTCACGCCCCACAGAAGTTGTTACTATATATCTTCCACATGAAATTATTCTAGAATGTTCATAATAACATATTTCTTCATCATTTGACCAAAATCCACATTGGATTGCAGGCAGAAGTTATTACAAACACTCAATAGTGATTGATAGTGACATTCAAGTAGAAGTGTTGTATTCATCTCATTAATTGTCATGTGTAGCTTGAATCAAATTGTAATTTCTCCGTTACTCATATACGATTATATTTCATTATGGATTTTATCAAATCACATAAGTTTGTATGAAACAGTTAGATTTTTCAAAAAGATTTTTAATTACAGTAATATAATGCACTACATGCTGATCAGAGGGATGTAATGCCAGAGTAAAGTAAAGCTACCACAACTTACACAACCGTGTTCAGATAATCTTTTTTAATGACAAAATCAATATAATGCAATATTTCTATCTGCTGAATGTAAGCTTTTCTATATTCCAAGCTTGCCTGCTGCACTGGGGCTTTCACTTATTATTTAAATTATGAAAATAAATCTAGAAATGATTTGATGGTTGGATTTTAAATCAGCGGGGTTGAGGCATCAAAAGTAACTTAGTAACTAAGCGGTTTTATGGATAGTAAATGTAATATTATTACTGAAACCTTATTAGTAATTAGTTACACTACTAGTTACTGCAAAAAGTAATATTATTACAGTAACTAAATTACTGCCCAACACTGGTTATGATTGAGTTCGGTGTCAGTTGGGATGTTAGTTTTAGCTGAAGCAAACAAACGAAACAAGTCACTAATTACCTTCTTAAAAATCTTCATGTCGCCTAATAAGTCTCAGGGTAGGACTGTCCCTCGTTTGGCCTTATTATCCAGAAAAGATAAATGACCGCTTTTTTTGCAACAAAATAACAAACGTCGTTCAAACTGGAAAATGTAAGACTGTGGCTTCAAATCACTTGCTGATTAGTTTCGCGCCAAACTGACGTCATGCGCAACGTCTATCTCACACAGTACTTATCACGAAATTATATGAGCACTGAATATTACTTACTTAACCAAAATCAGCATTAATGTATATTTTATTGTTATTGATTGTAGTTTTTACCTGAATAAAGCATTGTCAAATACTAATACAAAAAAAGAATGCAACTTGATCTTAAGAACACATTTAGTCTTACCTTCACGTACAGTAATGAGGTTTTTAGGCTGGATCTGGGTAATAGATTACTGTATGCAGTTAATCCTCACATTAGAAGAAAACGCATTTACTGCCTTCCAGCCATTCCTTTCTGTTTAGCAAACAAGTCTTTGGTTAATCTCGTGATAAAGTGACTGATCTGCATCTCGCCATCAATGACCTTATTTCTCTCTAAAAGTGGGTCATTGGGTGCACAGCTCTGGCACAATGAAACTGTTCCTAGAAACCTATTCCTGCTTGCAGTTTTCAAAGATGGCTTCTTAGAATTGCGCAAATGTATTGCACCATGATGACCAGAAGAACTACGAAAAGATAAAAACTGCATCAAACAGGAATTTACAGCCGTGCAACAAGAGTGGGTGTGGTCAAACACGAAGAAGGCGTGGTCACGGTCATACACCCCTCCCCCAAGTCACTCACTTATGGATCAGTGCATTAAATCAGAGAGAATCATGCATTTACAGTGGGTTTTGGTTTGTTTATTTGTGTCAGCTTTGTTTAATAGCCTTTGAAGTCATATGCGCTGAACAAGCTGCTCTGATAAAAAAAAAAACCAAAAAAAAAAACACTTTTTGACACAAACATAAGGGTGTATGTACAATGGTAATGCTGAGTGCGTCCATTCAGAAATGTTCCACCAGTTTGAAAGCTAAACTTTCAGTTCTAGTTGATGCTTGGCATAAAATCCCCCTTGAAGCTATCTTGAAACACTGCAACAATGCAAGTTCACTCTGCACGGTGTACTATGAATGCACAGCGATGGACTGTGAAAGACAGATTCAGTATAGTACTGTGTTCTTATCAGTTTTCTTTGGGAAAGCAGTAGTGTTTGTGCCTTTTTACTCAATACCTGGCTTTTTCTGTATCTACGAAACTTCTCATGGAAAACCAAACTCAGGAAGAGTCTAAAAAGTAGTCCATGGGGAAAACATACTCCGTTCACTTTGAGATACCCAAAGTAGCACAGCACAGTTTCATTCAATGAAGTTCAATAAAGATTAGGAACATTTAAAAAAATATGTATCTGGCCTAAAAGAGCCATAAATAAAACTTTATTCTCTCAACGTAATAACAAGCCACAGTATATCCCATGGCTGCTAACCACAGCACTTAAAACTTGTTAAAGTCCCAGTCGTCAGGTCCGCAGACCCATCCGAGAGCCTCCAGCTTTTTGACTCACCGTACTTAGAAAAAACTAAAACAAAACAATGCAGTAACACTGTAATTGAGAGCGGCGCGGCAGGTTGACCCGCTTCTTATGTGAAAAGGGACAATGAGGGAAAATAAAACTAAAAGAAAACAAAATATTGTAATGAATTCTCAACCTCGTTTCACAAAGCTAAAGCTGCATGCGCCAATGTCTAAAGCGCCAACATGATACCATTCTTCGCTTTGAAGGGATAGTTCACTTGAAAATGAAGCCTCGTTTCTTTATCCTCAAGTAGATTAGAGCCCATATGACTTTCTTCTTTCCAACCACAGCTGTCCCTGGTTCCAACAGGTTGAACATTCTGCTAGACATCTTCTTTTCATATGGGTTTGGAACAACATGAGGCAAACAAATGATGACTAAACTTTTATTTTTGAGTGAACCATCCTACTAATGCTTCTTCTTCGTCTCTGCTCAGTTTCACTCCATTCTTACTGTTACATTAGCTTTAACAGAATCCTCAAAATAATATTAATAATATCGATAAGGATAAGGTAAAATCTCTAGCAGCAAAGAGAAAGGAAAGGTTGGTAGGATTGGGAAAGCCCTGCTTTAAGGAAGGCATGTGTTAGTTGAGGGGAGATGAAGTCTGCGCAGCTCATCTGCCATCTGCAGGGGTTCGACTCGGGGTGAGTGATGTCATGACCCGGCCGTAACGCTCGCACAGCTCCAGCGTGGAGTATGAAGGTAGTTTGGGAGGGTCATGAAAGCTTTTGATCTCGGTTGAGCAGTCGAGCAGCTTGGGCAGGAAGTCGGTCAGCTTCTCCTGGAGATTAGCTGGAGAAGAAAAAGGCAAGTTTGAGAAGGAACATTTATCTATATATTAGCTATTAACCGGAAAGTGATTGACAAAGAAGATGGAAGTCAATTGCAAGAGTAGTGCATCACCCGGAAAGTTCAGAGTACACACCTCACTCACAAAAACATGATGTAGCCTCTTAAAGAAAATAGTTCCAAACAAAGCCACAGCAGAAACGTGGCAACACGGAACGATATTTAATTCCTGAATAAATCCATAAAGGGTTTGTTTGAGTGATTCATAAAGACAGTGGCTGCATCCGAAATGGCATACTCTCTCAGTAGGTACTTCTTTTGAATAAGTAATTACTTTGTGACCGTTAAAAAAGAAAGTGCTGTATAGTATGAATGCACAGCATTCTTCATGTTGTCAATGTCATGTGACCTACTAGAGTCAGTTGCTGCTTCACTGCCATTCACAAAATCCTCTCCCAAGGCCTCATGGGATATTAACGTGTCCATTCAATGTGCACCTTTGAATCTCGGTGGAAGAGGTAAGTCATCTGGGTAGGTGGGTTGTCAACTCTATGTATACTGTGAATTCTGATATACATCTCTTTCACATTCTGTTTTTTGCCTACTATATATTAAGGAAGTATGCCATTTCAGATGCAGCTAGTGACTTGCTTTAGGTACATTCACGCTATATCGTAATTACCGCAGCATTTGTTTCTTAATGAATCTACGGTTTTGAAGGAATTGATTGATTGAATGAATGAATGATTCAATGACTTACTCATTAACACAAAGACCTGCCACCACCTACTGTCAATTTTGGTTTCACATTTAAAGAATTTCATTTTTAAAATCCTTCCATTTGATAGAAAAAAAGTTTTTTTTTCAAAACAATCTTATAGTATTTATGCAATTGCAAGTGCAGTGTAAATGCATTTATTACGGCCACCTTTGAGGTGCATTAAAATCTGAGCAAATCAATCTAATTGCCACTTCAGATTCATTTTCCATGTCAAATATGGCTTATTTCGATACTGGTTTAATTTGATTGGTAACAGCCCTATAGTCTCTTATTACTCTAATTGTATTTACTGATTAAATATAAGAATTTTACATGAATATCAGGTTAGAAAAATTACTGTAACTATCATCGAGAAAAATGTTAATTGTTATTTGTGTACTAAGATTTAATACTGAATAAAAATTTGATTTCTAAATCAAGAATAGAGTTGATCGTGACCCTGAGAATACAATTGAAATTCCCACCCCCAAGACTTACGCTCCATTTCCTGGCCCAGGTATGAGCACCATCGGTTCCTCATGTCTTCGACAGCCACCATGTCTTTCTCCTCCATCTCATCCACCAGCAGCAGTGGAATACACGCCACCACCAGCTCGTTCATGATGCTCAGACCAGCGTTCACTTCAGTCTCCTCTCCGGTCTCAAAGAGGGCAGCCGCGTGTTCGTTCAACTTCTGCGAGACACACAAAACAGAGCCCACAAAAATCAATACATAGAAACATCCTCTACACCAGAGACTGTTTTATTGACGCAAAAAGCTGATGTTCTTTGCTATGCAATTAAACACTCTCAAACTTCGAATGCGGCAGGTAAACTCTCTAACCCCTTTTGCCACTCAACTGTTGAGCAACTAGCTAGAATGCGAAAAAGAAAAAACATCGCAGCACATTAGCTGTGTCAATGTTAGCAGTATTTTCAATTAAAGTGAGCAGAGGGTAAACATCACAGCTTGAGATGAAGTCAAGTCCTCTGCAGCGCTTGCAAAAGGTGAAGCAAGGACAACGACGTGCTTCCTGCTAATGTGTTTACGCACTGAGCCCAGTACGCTTCCTATTCCAGGACTGATGATTATATTACGAGCACAATGGCCGTGTGGGGGTCACTGGGTACATAGACGGGGAGAACGGCAGTGAATTACAAAGTCAAAGCAAATGTTTATTACAGTTGATTTACAACAGCAACAAATAGAAGCTTCAACTTCAGCTTTTAAATCTAAGTGAATCCAAATGTCATAAAAGTATGATAAACGCTCTTCCCCCAAGCGAAACTTTGACAGGAAATGAAAAGGGCATTTTGGACTTGACAGATAAAATGTTTATTCAAATTGTATTTGCAAAACCACATATATGCAAACTATTGCCCTTAATGCACTCTACTGAAATGCTAACCAGATTTGTTCCAGTCATTGGTGTTAGAAACAATGTTTACAGGAAAGCGTGTGCATTGGTACAAATAATACTGATCTGAGAGCTGTCAGGAGCACAGTTTGAGCTGGTCCTAGATCTAGGTTAAGAGGAGGTGGTTGATTCACTTACTAGCAGGCACTCTCTGCGGTAATGTCCGATCAGCTCCTCATCGTGGCCTCTGTACGGCCCGTTTGCCAGGAGCTCTTTGTTGTACTGATAGGCGTAGATCAGGTACATCAAAGAGTCCAAGTAACTTAAATAAAATAAGTGAAAAGAGCATATTAATATGGCTTTTTAATTTAAATTATATATATATATATATATATATATAAATAAATAAACATTTGCAATCCTAATAAAATATAAGGAAACTACTAAAAGGTTACATGATAAATGTTTCTTGACTGCGGCAACTTAGAGTTGATAAAAGAGAATATGCTGCCATCTAGTGGTGATATAAAATACATTAAACAAAAATTCCACCTTTTCTTTAAGAATAATTCCAGGCCGATCAACAGGAAAACTGTCATGTCACGGAATCTTCTGTAATCCTGATTCCACATCTGTGCCAGAAGAAGTAACAAGATTATTTTAAAAAGACAAAAGTACAATTAAAAATAAAGTAATGAGAACATGCAAACAGCTTCGTTATCCTCAACACTGCATGATTTCACCAACCCTGTTGTTACGCATTTTAGGAAATCTAGGACATCGCTTTTGTTTTTGAGTGCTGAAAGAAATACAAGCTCTTGCAAAAGGTGACAATATTAATTATATATCTTTCGGATAGATTATCTAGAAAAAAATAATAATATAATATATATATATATTTTTTTTTTATAATAATTTTGAATAAAATTGAAATATCCAGTGGAAGCTGTATTTTAATTGTGACAAAAGGAAGATGTATTCATAAACTGCAATTTTAAAGAAATTCAACATACTCAAAAGCGTTAGTATTTGCAACAAAACACAACTACATAATTGAAATGGGGATTCTGTATCCTGTTTCTCCAACATCAGAAGTTCAGAAACTGACTTATCAGTCACAATTCAATTTCAAACCGCAGTCAAACCCGATTAAGAAACCCTTCACTCACCTTGTATTCCTCCATGTTCACCTCGTCAGGCTTAATGAGCTCCAGTTTAGCACATGCCACCTTCATGATGCTCTTACACCTGCAGGGAAGAACAGGGCCGCCACATTAGAGCTCAGGCGTGACTCATGAGATGCTCTCAGGAACGAGCTGCGTCCTCTGGCCATGAATCATACTTTATTACCCAAAACAAAATGGAAAGAGAGCATCGCATCTGGGGCCGTGCGCACATCAATCTAATTACCTCGCTCAAAATAGAGGAGAAAGAAATCAATTTGCTTATGAATATGGATCGCGTTCCTCATCGGAGCATGCAGTCTGCTCTGGAGACACATGAGACTGCGTAGCGAGACAAAAGCCTTTCGGCCGCGCAGACAGGAAGCTGTTTGGTAACACAATGATCAGAAACAGCAGCGACTGCTGTGACGAGCTGATAATCACTGTCTGTGTCAGTCTGGGAGGCTCGAGACGGAACTGGCCTTTGGAAGAGGGTACACTTCTTCTAAAATCAATCAGTTATCAGTGAGGTCGGTCCTGTCAAGCTACAGCATTGTGTGTGGCTAATGCTTTTCTTTCATATTTGTCAATTTGAGGCTCAACTAACTGTAGAATACAATCGCCATTCATAAGTACAGATAAAGGGCATTTCAGAGCTAAACTTGTTAGAATAAGAAAGCTATTTGGACACTTAAAAAATATATTTTTATAAAAAATATCAATATAAGTTTGTTAAAAAAATTTAAATAAATGTTCCCACAGCTTTTGATCATTGATTTTCATGATTTTTGAAAATGTTTTACTGTATTTTTTAAGCACATTTTGAAGAGCAATTTCTAGCTGATGAAATATTTTAGAGTGGAGCATAACTAGAGAAAAATTCATGATTTTATATTTTTTTCATTAATGTGAATTTATTAATTTCCATTCATTTTATAGGCCTAGAAATCTCTTTTTAAAATTGCCTAATGTTTCCAGGCTTTCTATAATGGTAATCCTGTCAAATTAATGCATCTGAGCACTTATATAATGACATTCATACAAGTGTGTCTACAAATAATAAAAAATGTCAAAGCTGCAGTCCTTAACTTTTTTGTGTTCAAAATGTATATAATAATGAAGTTATATAAACCATGAATCCATTTTCCAAACCGTGTTTTTGGCTTGTCATGAATCACTATGGTACACCTATAATAAGTGTTTATATTCAGACTATTTAGACTGGTTCGGGTAGGTACCGCTGTGGAGAAGTGTGTGATTCGTCATATACAGGAACAGAGAGAAGTAGTTCCGGCTACAATGTTCTTCCACAACACGCAAGCAGTTCTGTTTATTAACCGCTAGAGCGCCAAAAGTTATGGACTGCAGCTTTAAAGTTAAAAAAAATGAAAACTGTAGTTCTGTGTTGTGTGTATAGAATCATTATGATCTGATGTAGAATAAAGTAAAAACTTAATAGATTAAATAAAAAGACTACAAAACAGTAATTTTGAACACTTGCTTTTTAGAGAGATGCTTTGCAGTTTGTAAAAATAAAATGACTCATACCTCTCATCAAAGCCAAGGTTTCTGTCGGCGAACTGCAGGAGCAGAGTTCTCTCCACAATCTTTTTGGGCGCCTGGTTGTGAATGAAGTAAACAATGATGTGATGCAGTCGGTAGTCCCTCTCGGGGGGCGTGTCCTCCTGAGCGAACCTCAGTAAACGAGTGTACTCTACTTTCATTGCCTGTTAGAGATAGAAAGTCGAGAGACAGTGGGAAAGAAATAAAAAGTGTTAGAGATATGCCGAGATGGATGCGTTTATTTAGAAATGCACATGAGCAAAAAAATAATTGAAACGTTCCATCTACACAAGAAGACACCAAAAAGTAATGACTGATTGGGTGCATGTGGTTGTACTGTATGTGACTCAAACACTTTTAGTTGTAGAAATAACAGCCTGCGTGCAGAGTGAAAATACACAGATGGACAACAAGTGAAGACACAAATCAGAGGCCTATTGAGATCTGCCAATGAAACAACTAAAGTTTAAATGTATTTGTTTACAGAGGCAACGTACATTAACATGACTGTAAAGTGCCGCAATTAGCCAAAAGGCTATTTTTCATCTGTAGACCCTTGATAAAATCTTAAAAAGTCACCCTTTGTCCAATAGACAATTCTCACTTACCACTTGCTGTCTTGAATGGAGTCATCTTTAAAGTTTAAATTAACACTCAACATTGTTTGCTATGTTGTGTGAAGTACACAATACTGCACAGCCAAAGATACCCAAAACAATGCTGGTGTAAAAAAAAAAGATAGAAACCTTTTATAACACACAGTTGCAATTACATTCAGCTGACAGCAGATGGTGACAAAGTAAACCAATACTAAAAAAAACTACTGCGGTACCTAAAGATTAAACCGTTTCAATACCTGATCTGTACAGCACAGTGGGATTTAAATATATGAAACATTACATATATTTAATTTAATTACCAACACATTAATATTTAGTTTTTTCACTTTAAACAGAACTGAATGCCTATCACCTACAATAAATAAAAAGACAAATAACAGACATTGAATTTTATATTGACAGCACTAATTTCATTTCATCACTATTGAGACCAAAGAACTGGAGGCTGATATCGATCCAATCTTAGGTGTCAGCAAAACCTACACACAGTAGATAATGAATAATTATAATCAATAAAGAGCCCTATCAGCATAATAAAACAGATGCAGAGGGTATTTCCATAGCCTGCAGTGTAAAAAGTGAGCGCACAGAGATAATGAGATGCTCAGGGAGGGGGTGTGGTCAAAGAGCTAATGAGATGCACAGGGTGTGTGGCATGCAGCAGGTCATGTACCTTGAAGAACGCTGCTTCAGGCCCACACTTGTCATAAACACTCCTGGATTTGCCAATAGCCATTATGACACCCTGCATGTTTGGGGTCATCATCGCCTGCCCAAGGAGGGAAGGATATTACTACACCGGACACGCCTCCAAAACTCTCATTGGCCAGTCCGCATGCCAATCACACCACAGCTCAGCCACCAGAGAACAAACTCAAGCCAACCCATTGAAGTAAACGAATTAGCTTAGAACAGAAAAGCTAATTCGATGTCAAGCATTGAAGATGATTAAACATTCAAAACAGGATCGTCATGCAGGTCAATGTATTTTCTGCTTCTTTAAATAAGTAATGAACATCATAGTGAACTGTGCAGATGCTAAATTAAAGTGAAAATAAACAGCACATTGATCTGAAGCTTGCGCTACATGCTTCATGAAGGAAAAGAAAGAAAAGACAGGCAAAACAGGATGTTTCCTATTTTGTGACATTTTACCAGGGGCAACGTTAGTAGTTTGGGAGTCTACTGGGAGTAACTTGCATATAATGTTAATCTGAAATGGGTTTGGCATGTCAGAGCAGGTTGTGAAAGGGATGCTGGGCGTTTTAGGGCTGCACGCTCATGACCGAACTTCTTTTGGGACTCTACCTCATCATCATAACCTCCCTCCTTCGACTGAATGACGAAGGTTCCTACATTAGGAATGGCCACCTCCACCACCCGCTGAGCTGCGGGCGGAGAGGAGGCGGAGTCGTCCTGCTCAGGGTCAAGGGGAGGACAAGGGTCAGAGGTCACCTCGCTGTCGGGATGTGATGACTGAGACTAAGAGAGACAGAAAGAGAGAGGAAAAAAAAGCTCTCCGAAAGAGAAAGTGGGCCAGAAGAACTTAGAGAGCATCTAATCCAGTGCTAATCTTTTTTTGTTTCTTTTTTATTGATTATTTTTACCCCCATTATTAATATCAATGAGATCATGGATACAAGCTGTCCTGGTTTTTTTCTTAACCAGATTTGGTACTTTAAAGCTAAAGTGTGTTAAGTGTTATCTACCACCACCAATTTCAACTGGGATAATGTTTCTGATTGGCTGAACAAACAAATAGCTCCGCCCCAAACCTTTTTGCTTTTTCAGGGAAATCATACTGCTGCTCTCATTTGGACTTTTCTGAAATGAGACAAGCTCAATGACTGATGACAAATGCAACATCCAAGACACAGCTTATGAATGACTGTGAAAGCAGATGTCTTTTTATATTAACCCTAAGAAGGGCAAAACCATAAAGAGACATCAGAAAATGTATTTAATTATATGTTCCATCTTATTGGGACTCAAATAATACAATTTCATGTTTTTTTTTAAACTTGACTCTTATTTTTGATTTTAGTGTTTGTATCCCCCAGGATATGTCGCCCCTTTGGAGGTATAAATTCACTGAAAACAGAACATTTGTTTATCAATGCTTGCTTGTTTAAGCATTTAATTAATACAATCTCAAAGTAAACCTAATAAGCGAATGCTGAATAACAGCTTTTTGAACAGGTAAGTCCCCTCCAACATGTGTAAATATGTGAACTAGATCAACTTTTATTGGAGGGTGAGTAGATGTCCCACTACAGGCGGCCATGCAGTTTTAAATGCTTCCTGTGAGCTAAACAAAGAATGTAGAAAGAAAAAATATTCACAACAAACACCCTTTCAAAATAAAACCAAGAAATAAGACTTTCACTGCTTCTCCCCACAGCTTCTCAAATGTTTGTATCCCCAGGATACGTTGCCTCTTTTAGGGTTAGAATCTATGTGGGGAGTAAAATGTCTATGTGCTCTTTTAATTAAAATATATAATTCATTATAATTATTGATGATGAACTACAAATGAATTGCCGAACACAACACACACAATTATTTGAAAAATTACTATTTTCTCTCTTTAAAACGGCAAGTTTCACCTAAAGAAAAACAATAAAAACATTTTCATTATAGTTTTAATTAACATTTTGATGAATTACAAATTAGTTAAAGTTAATAAAACACAATGCATACAAATTACTCTACAACATACTAATTTGCTTTCTTTCTTTAAGCAGAACTTAATCCGTTTCACCAAAAAAAAAAAAATAAAAACCTATTAAATATAGGCTATTTAATTCACATTTTAATTAACATATTTTTTTTTAATTTCTGATTAATTTCAAATGAGTTACAAAACTCTACACATACAAATTGTTTTTCAAATTACTATTTTGTTTTCTCTCCTTAAACATAATTAAATGTCACCAACAAGAATATATATATATATCTTTAATTAACATTTAATTATTTATGAATTACAAATGAATTGCCAAACACAATACACCAAATTATTTTTAAAATTACAATTTATTTTTCTCTTTAAAAACTGAATGTATATGACCTACCAAAATATATATTACAAATTACTGACATTGAATTATATACACTGACATTTCATCAATATTAGTTCTGAAATATTGGAGGCTGGTGTCGATGCAATCATAATCGTCAGCAAAACCCACAGAACCTCATCAGCTAAAGCTGACACTTCTCGGTCTACAGTAATATTACGAATGAAGAACCTTATTTGCATAATAAGAAAATGAGTGCATAATATATATTTTTTAACTGCACACTATTCTAATGGATGAAGCAAAGCGCAAAAGCAACAAAATGGATAAAGAGCTTTTTTTCTTTTTTGGATATTTGAGTGATTAGAACCAAATACCCAAAGTCCAGTGTGTTTATAAGACAGATGGAAAAAGTATGAACAGTATGAGATGAAAACTAACACAAATTTCACATCCTACAAAAGAAATACACACAATTTAAACCTACTGTCATTTCTTCTCATTTGTAGACATGAATATTTGCCCTACATCCAACTACAGAACAGCAGAACTTTCTAAATGCACACTTTAAAGAGTGTTTTGGTCTCAGAACCGTCTGAAGGACTCAGACCTTGAGTTTATGTATGTCTTACTGTGTTGAGCAGGGCTTCTGGACTCTTCTCATCATGCTCAGCTGCGGCTTTGCTGATGGCTCTCTCCGTGTCCTCCTGAAGGTGTTTGGAGTCTCCGGTGGGTGACTGCTGCTCCATGTACTCTGGGTCATGCTGAGGGGCTGCTGAGGGAGCAGAGTAGGAGTTCAGGACAGTTGTTTCAGATGGTATGGCCACAGATTCAGACATGTGAAAGGCTCACCTGTGTTGTCTGGAGGGCAGGGTTCAGTGCTCATGGGCTGGGCGGCCACACTGGCAGCGGCCAGAGCCAGTTTCTCCTGCTGGAGTTTGCGTGCTTGTAGAGCGTCCCACTCCTCCATCTCCCTCTCAAAGAGCTTGTTATCTGCCTCTACATATTCCTTCAGATCAGGAGGGAGCTTGTCCAAGCCGCTGAGCATCTGCCCTGTCTCTTTATCAAACTCCTCTGAGAAACACAGAAGCATGGAGTCAGCATTTCACACACATGGAGTTAAATGAGAACGTATCTTACCTGTTATGCTTTTAAAATTAAGCCAAATATGATTTTGACACAGTTTGAAACCAATGATGATTGGACACCTTAAAGAACACTTAAAAAAAAGGCTTCTTTGAAGACACACTCAACAGGAAAATTGTGTACCATGTAAAATATTGCTAAATGCGACAAAAAATTATATTGCAAACTGACAAATAAAAACACTTAAAACATTGTAAATCATATTTGTAAAACATTTTGTGCTTTAAATAGCATTTTTAATATTTAATTGTTAAATTAATAATAACGTTTCAAACATTTATTTTGCAATCTGAAAAGTAATTAATTTTTATTTTTAAATTAATAAATGATCACCAATTCCATTTTATCTTTGAATAGGAAACTGAAGCCTTTAGATTGAACTACTCAGCCCATTAGCTGTTGACAACTCATAAGACTGATAAATGAGTACATTTGCATATTAAGATTAAGTTACCATCAATAAGGAAGGGTTTTTTGTCATCGATGTACATGAGGCAATACGCGCTGGCATTGCGATATCCACCGAACGAGTCTCGCACCAGCTCCTCCCAGGAAGACTTTGTCACTGAAATGTCATTGTATTTCATCCATCGTTGTTGATGTGGGTCAAAGATGTACGCCCAGTAGTGACCTGCGTTAGCCTGACCCTCGTGGACCAAAACAGCATGCAGCCGGTATGGCACCTGAAACGCATCATCATGAACAATATGAACTCGTTTTGGGGTCATTTCTAAAACGATCTGAAAAACCCTCTCACCTGCATCATGGACTTGTCAGAATACATAAGCTCGATGGTTCTGTGGATTCTAGATATACTGGCCTGCAGATCTGACACACACCAGACAGAAACATGTAAATGTACAAAGCAACAAGAAACAGAAATCAGGCTGTATGAGTGTAAGCATATGCTTGCATGCATGCGTGTTTGTACCCCTGGTGTCGTTCTCCACCTCGCTCCTCCAGCGGTGCAGACAGCCCTCCAGCACCCGCAGCTCCTCCTCTGTGATGTGTCGTGGGGCAGGGTGCATGGGTAGATCTGGCGGCACACGAGACTGAGTGAACGGTTTATGGATCGAAACTCTTTGAAGTTGTTGCTGCTGGGCCTGTGGACCAGAGCCAGAGCCCTCAGGTGGGGCAGAAGCATCCGGCTGCTCTCCTGTGCTGTAGTCCATGCACAAAAATACTTTAATATCTCAAATGCATTAGCAAAAAAGGGCTATTCTAAATACATTTTCAGTTTTGAAACAGGTGAAAAAAACTTGCCTTGCTAGAGGTGGCAGCAGTGCAGTCGTGCCACCAGGTAGTGCTGTTGTATCACTGTCCTCCACAGGCGATGTACACACAGGCTTGCTGGATGCAAACTCCATGGCGTACTGGAGAACATCGGCCAGAGGAAACCGCTTGGGCCCTGAGCCATAGCTCAGATACCTGTCACAGAGAGATTTTTGGGGAAAAGGATCACAAATGAGCAAAAGGGTTAGTTTTCTATAAACTGACAGCAGAAAAATATGAAACATTTAGTCTGTCTGTATCCTGTTACTCATGAAGAATACAGACACAACTCAGCAAAGCAGAACTCTAAAAGCTCTTTCATGTTGAAAGCTGAGATGTAAGTTAACAGCACATTATCTCTAGATTAGGGAAGAGACTAAATCGAGTTAACAAACCTCTCTAGTCGCTGCTGGAGAACAGTCAGGTGCTCCTTTACTCTTCTGATCTCCTCTCGTTTTATCCGCGTGATGTCTCGGTTCCTGTCCATGTACCTGGAATCAATTGCAGAAATGCAGTTTCACTAAAATCTCCATTGTATTTTGTATTGCGTATACAGAATCCTTAGTATTTAATAAAGGAATCAAGAAACAACTTGAAACAAACCAAAACGATCAAGTTCCCTTTAAAGTACAGGTACAAGCACAGACTTTTTACTCTGTTCACGGAAAATGAGTTGGAGCTCTTAATTTTGGACTCTCAAAGTGCACCAAAGAAGGTTAGAAAATCATCAGAAAAATAAAAAAAATAAAAACAAAATTAAAATAAACTTAAATGCTAGAATGAAAAGGCTAATCAAAATTCAGCATGCTTATAAATGGAAGAAAAAAACAACAACTATAACAATGACACCATTGATGTTGGTTGGAGTACCACTGGGAAATGATTCAAGACAATGTGAGATTTTCTCACAGCTTACAAAATATTTAAAAACACAGACAACAATTATTTTGAAAACATTTACATACATATATAAAAACCTAAAAATATCTAGAAAGTATAAAATGAATAAAGATAAAAAAACAGACAGCACTAACCTGTCCATGTACAGCATGGAGGGAAACTCTAGCTTGTTGTGTATCTTCTCAGGCCGGCCTAAGGTTTGATTAAACTCAAACCTTGACAGTTCAAAGGTCAAAACTGGTGGGAGTTCTGTGAACCAGTGCTGAAAAAAATTAAAAAACACACAAACTAGAAATTAGCATATAAGAAGACTAAAGCTAAATGTCTTCTTTGCCTATATCATCAATTAGAGTGAGAAAATGACTTTAACGTTTTTAACTAATTTGATACAAATTTTCACACTCCATTTTCTCTGAGTCTAGAATTTTCTTGACATTTACTAAAACCTGAAATCTATATTTAGTAGTATTTTAACTCCAGCATGCTCCAAGAAAAGCCCATCCATGTGACCCATCCCAGCTCCGCCTCCAATGCTGACAGCTGGAATGAACACTGGTGACCTGATCACATTCTAAGCCCTGAGAAAGACACAGTGTGCAGGGCTTTCATTAACATCCCAGCCCGTTGGTGCCCAGAATAATGTACACCAGAGAATCTCCTTCTTCATTTGCACTCAGCTGAAGTAATTAGCAGGAAGCAGCTGCAAAGGGATCTACCCGGGGCGGCACTGATGACTGAAAAGCCACTATGTAACATCTCGGTCAGAGGTCATATGTTTTCTTTTTCTTCACCTCAAAGATTGATTAGACAGCAAATTGAAAGAATATTTTTGGAAAAAGGAACAGTTTTAGATGTTTGAGTATATTGTGGTGCTCTGGGATAGAAAAAAGAGACAACCTCTCTACAAACCTCTTGCCCTGATTTGGCGGAGTTCTCGGCAGAATGCAAAGACTCGATTTCTCCCTCTATCATGGCTGCCTCTAAACACTCATGCAGATCTTTGAAGCCGTTCACCTGGAGAGGGTACTGCCCAAACATCTCAGTGTTCTCAAATTGCTTTCCTGTAAAAACACACAAGCTCACATTTTTGTCTTTAAATATGCTCCGTAATGTGCTCTGCATAATGATAATCTTATGGGTGTAATCTTTTAATTTAGCGGCAGGCCACCATATGGATACGGCACAGTGAATGTATCATCTGGACAAGGTAAAATGTTCACTGACTAAACTTGTCTGTATGTAACCAGCTAAGATCAGTGCTGTCATGTTTAATAAGCCCAACGCCACTCACACATAAACAACCATTACATCATTTTAGAACTTGGGTTCTCCACATCACTTTAACACAAGGTCACTTTTCATTAACTAGGAGAGAGGACTCATACAGCCGATGACTACACACCTTCCAGGACGCCCACAGCCAGGAAACGTCCATAAAACAGGTCAACCATCGGGTTCTTCGGCTTCTCTCCCTCTCTGTGTAGAACAAGAGCAAACATGGAGTCGCATGGTGCTGGAAATGTTCTGAACTAGAGGAGTCGGTGTCCTTTGGCTGTAGGAGTCACATGAGGACTGTCTTCAGTGGGTATTTAACGGTGCTAATTGAAGTCATACAGGTTAATGTACCACATTAATCATCATTAATGTCTGTTCCAGCGGAATCTGTGGTGCGGTCATACATCATTCTGACTGATATGACAGAGGAACACAGAGATACAGTGGAAAGCTTGTGAAAGTGTCATCAGATATTATGGTGGGTCGTATATGGTCTTACCTGTCCTCCTCTGCCTTTATCTGAAACGCGTCTTCTAGCCAGTCCAAGAGTTTATGGGTGAACTCACTGACATCCTGCTGTACAAACAAACACACCAATTCAAATCCTGAATGAATGTATTGTTGTTTTAACCGGTCTCTATTGGTCCTAAAAAATAAAAATGTTGCCCTTGTCTGTGCTCTCACTAAGTGCAAATATGGCACTAAAATGTGCCCAAAATAAAGCGGTCACGTGTACCATATTAATCAAAATGTTGGGCTTATTTATGATGCTGAGAGTGTATAAAACATATTGAGAAGTCAATAAGTGCACCTATTTTTGCAGCATTTAGTTTTTCCCTGAAGCCCACTTATGAGTCTACTTTTTATATTGCACCAAAAAAGTCTTAATGTAATTTTACCTCACAATTTTACCCAATCAGTGATTTTTGGAATGAAACACTCTTTTTGTTACATTGTAAGATCTCTAAGACTTTAAGGTGTACTGTACCTTTAAGGCTATATTCTGTATGTAAATGACAGAGACCTACCTGCTGAGATTCACTGGACTTAAAGGCATCCTTGAGGATCTCCACGGCCCTGGACGGGTCCACATACTTTCTCTTGGAACCCACCAACAAAGAGAAGAGGTGCCTCAGCTCCTGCATAAAAGGCAGGTTCCTGTGCTCCTATGGGAATGCAAATGGAGAACAAATTAAAATCTTAATAAGAACACATGAAGTGTTCCTGCAGCTCAAACAGCAGAGCGTAGCACCAGCAACATCAAGGTCATGGGTTTGATTCCCAAGGAGTACATAACTGACATAAAATGTCAGCCATATGCATAAAAATATAAAATGCATTACTGGTTTTGGGGAGTCGTCTGTTAACTTAACATTAATATAGGGTATGACAATAATTAATTACATTTATATATATGTCATACAGGGGTCAGAAACCTACACCAGACCACATCATCTGGATTTTTTTCTTCAGAGGACACTTTTAATCGACAATAGATTAAAGTCTAGAAAATTAGAGCGTCTCCACTGACCCAGGAGATGAAAAGAACGAGCAATAAAGAGAGAGAAAATGATGAATCCAGGGCTCTGTGGTCTTCTATCAGTGGATGAGGTTAAGCTCAGATTAGTGGCCATGTCTGCTGACCCTGTTCACAGGCTTGGAGGCCCAGAGGAACATAATGAAGAAAGAAATCACACAGACAGCAGCTAGCCTGCTGAGCCGAACACAGAAGCTGATGTGACAGTTTAACAGCGAGAATACAGGGACCTTGAAAAAGCACTTCCTCTACCTCAGCTCCTCTGGTCACTGGCCAGTCAGTTAGGTGAAAATCAGTGCTTGTAACAGTACGATAATGTCACAGCATGTAACTGAGGCTTTCCAACCAGGTCAAGCAAGGTCACAGTTGCTGGTGAGAAATGGAAGCTCTTATGGCATGTGAGCTGGCAATCGGGCGGCAATCTCACCTTCTGATTGCGGGGCAAGTCCTGCATCCGTGCAGGGGGGGAATAATGCAACACCAGCCTCTGGAACTCCAGCAGGTTAAAAAGAGACTGAAATATATAGATAAAAAGATAAATATCAGTATTTGAGAACAGTGTGCAACAGCTCTAATGTCAACACGACCTTGTGATGATACAGTCGCGGTCAGAATTATTGGCACCCTTGGTAAATATGATCAAAGAAGGCTCTAAAATAAACCTGCATTATTAATCCTTTTATTTTATTTTTAAAGCACAAAAATCTAACCTTTCATTGAACTAAAGCAATTGAAAATGGGGGAAAATCTCATCATGAAATACATGTTTTTCTCAAATACACGTTGGACACAATTATTGGTACCCCTAGAAACACTTATGAGTAAAATATATCTGAAGTATATTCCCATTCATATTCACTCCAGGGTGTTTATGAACATGATATTTTTCAGCCATGGCTTCCTGTTTCACAGAAATATAAATAGGAGTGAAAACAAAGCCCAAAATCCCTAAATCATCCATCACAATAAGAAAAACCAAAGAATATATTTCTGATGTGCAGCAAAAGATAATTGAGCTCCACAAATTAGTTAAATGGATTTGAGAAAAGAGCAGTGGAAATTCCTATTTTCACCATCAGGGCAATAATTAAGAATTTCCAATCAACATAAAATGTTACGAAACTGCCTGGAATATGACGTGTGTCTATATCGTCATAATGCACGGTGAGAAGGAGAGTTTGAGTGGCTAAAGACTCTCCAAGGACCACAGCTGGAGAATTGCAGAAAATAGTTGAGTCTCTTGGTCAGAAAACCTTGAAAAAAATTGTCAAACAGCACCTACATCACCACATGTTGTTCGGGAGAGTTAAGACAAATTCTCCTAGCTCATCCAAAAACAAACTCCAGCATATTCAGTTGTCCGACACGACTGGAACTTCAAATGGGACTAAAACATGAGCTTTTTAGCAGCAAACACTCAAGATGGGTTTGGTGAATACAGGGATAAAAAGTACCCCATGTGTACAATGAAATATACTGCTGTATTTTTGATGTTGTGGGCCTATATTTCTGCTGGAGGTCCTGGACATCTTGTTTAGACAGATCTATCAAATACCAACAGATAAAAAATCAACAAGTGACCAGTGGTGGAAAGAGTACTGAAAAAACATACTAAAATAAACGTACCACTACCCTCCAAAAAATGTAGTGTGAGTAGAGTAAAAGTACTTGTCCAAAAAACTACTATAGTAAGAGTAAAAGAGTAGCCTATTTAAAAGTACTCATGAGTATTGAGTAGTGAGTACTGAGCTGTGAATACTACCCCGTCATAAAAAATTGCAGTGTACAGCGTTTATTATTTAAAAAACATTGTACATTCTGTAATTAACATTATCTTGCTTGTCATAAAGAATATCTATCATCCAGCAGTTTTAATTTTGACTGTCAACTCTTTTAATACATCAAAACAGCACAGAAACAGTATTCAGTTGAAAAGATGAAAGTTATTCTCAGTACAATCATCCCCATTTAAATAAAAAAATATTGAAAAGCATGTGTAAGGCCACTGAGACAGCATGATGTTGTTGCACATACAATATTAATGTTTAGAACAATGCAAATACAAACACCATTGGAAATTCATAGTTCACTATCACACACCATGGTATGGGTTAAAACAAGAGCCCATTTCTCTCCAAAGCGGTGCCAGTTTTAGCGTTTTGCAATAAAGAATAAGATTGGATAATTAATTTATGTTACAATTTTAACATAAATGCACATTGTTCTATAAGGATGACATCATGCCATACCTTTTACACATTTTCTCGAATTGTTATGCTAATAAAACAATTTGTAAGGAAAAATGCATTTAATGGCGAAGTATTTCTGGGGAAACTTTTTCAAGAGAAAGCAAACGCACGTCTCGTTGCTGAGCCGCGGCGGTCTCGGTGAATCAGCAACATCCACAACTGAATGGAACAAAAAGTGTTGAACTTGAAATTGTTTTTGCGAGTGCACTTGCTAAATGAAGGTGGATTGTATAAAATGGATAAAAAAATAATTATTAACGAGCTGCAGTTTTATTACATCACGCGCTGACACAGTTAAAGTTTTCTATGCACAATTTGATTTGATGAAAGTCACGAGACCGATTACTCTCTCTCTCTATCCAATCACGTTGATGGATACAAATAATTAAAATAAGCATGTAACGACCACAAATGGAGGAAAATAGTGGTGTAAAATTACCAATACATCACTTAAAATGTACTTAAGTAAAAGTACACAATTTTGAAACTACTCAAAAAGTACAATTACTGCTAAAAACGACTTAATTACTGTAACGTGAGTATTTGTAATTCGTTACTTCACACTCCTGCAAGTGACTGACTGTAAATCTTATAATGGGCCATGTTTGAATCGTCCAACTGGACAATAATCCAAACAACAAAAACAACACAAAAATGGGTCACTGAGCACTCATATTTACCAAGGGTGCCAATAATTCTGACCACGACTGCTCAGTGCTCAGAAATAAAAAGACTGCATGTGTTTCCCGCAAACACATTTGCCATTTTTCTCAGGCTTAGTTGAAGTGTCACTACAGTTTCATTGTGTGAATGACTGACGGATTGTTTTCGGTGACAGATTCGCACATTTAAGTGTCTCCTCGTCCAGACCTATAAATTCACAGAGCTGTGAGCGCCAGAGCGGCTGCGCTTCTAACATGAGCGGGGGCTTCTTCAGGCGTCAGGTTACACACAGGAGGTAAACATCATGTGACAGTACTCAAGCTGATCATTACTCAGCTATCAACATGGTTCATGTTCTGACATCATATAACAGACACAAATAATCAGGTCTTAGTAGGACCTGAAGTCACCTTCAAAGTTGTTTTAAAAAGCAGACATACAAACACAAAAATGAGTGCTATATCAATGTGCTAAGGTGCTTGTTAATAGTAAATCAATTATAATTACGCTAATAAGCAATACTAAATTTGTTTAGTTTTTTTGTAGACACCCATATACACACAGTTCAAACTTCTGAGGTCGGTTAGATTCTTTTGTTTTAAGCTGCATTTATTTAACAATTTATTTTTACATATTATTCTGATATTAATAATAGAAAATATTATTACAACAAGTTTTACATGATCGTTCAGAAATCATTCTAATATGCTGATTTGCTTAACATTTCTTTCTTTCCATTCATTGATGAACAGAAAAATCAAGTTGAAATTGAATTTTTTTGTTAAATGTCATAAATGTCTTAGTCACTTTTGATCAATTTAATGTATGCTTCTAAAATCAAAGTTTTATTTTATTTAAATATACATATATATTACTGACCCCAAACATTTGAGTGTTGTTTATTATAGTTTCTTGGCCTATTTCATCAACCCCAGTGCTCTAAACATGACCCAGCACCATCTAGATACACATATTTCATTTCATCTTCTCCTAATTAAATATACTGATGCAATTAAGAGCACTGATACAGCAGTATCTCTGCATTAATGACTGCAATACAAGGCCACTCGAGTTGATTCAGACTGAAACACACGTGGGACTACCGAAATCAAATTGTCTGGAGTATTATGCAAGCAATAAGACACAATTAAAATTAATTCATTAAACTGTCATTTGTTGTTTTTCAGTTCATTAAATAAGCAAATGTGTTCCTAATTGTAAAGCTATCACAGCGGCTGACACTGACCTGTATAACTGCACTGAACCAGCACGTGTTCCCCACGTTCTTCAGCCCTATGGGACAGTTCACCTGCCGCTTCCTGTCGTGAGGGTTGGGTGAATCGCTCCATACTTCCGTGTGTGTGCGCTTCAGGCTCGCCTTGTTCTCGGCGATGCTGGCCTCCAGGACTCTGAAGCACAGAGACACCAAACTTTACTCCTGTCTGGTTACTCCACATATAAAACCATTATAAAATATCTCAGGTGGTACGCTTTTTTGTACTAAAATCTACAATAGTACAAAACATTCAGCAGGCTTTAAAAACAGTTAAAATCCCACCTGCTGATAGCCTGCTCTTCATCAGAGATGCCCGTCTCCCTGAAAGCCCTGCTTGACTCCTCCAGGCTGAGAGCGATGGCCCGCTGAAGGTCATCTTTATCATCTCCAGTGAGATCTATTACATCTGAAACAATCAAAGGAACAAAAATGGATAACTAGCAAACGATGAGTGTGTGTTTTTATATTTATCTACCTATCCAACATATGTATACGTATATATGATATTAAAAAATACAAATATTTAGAGTTTTAGTATATAATAAGATTTAATAATGATTAAACTTAACAACATTGAATCTAAAAATACATGCAAAAGCAACAACAGCGTGATTTTTTTATGTTTATTACAGTAAAGTTGCTTTGAGACAATCTGTATTGTATAAAGTGCTATAGGCCTACAAATAAATGTGATTTGACTAAGTTTTCTCCACATATGAAATTGGGATAGGAAAAATACCTTAAAATATTACATGCTCCACAGTTAAATTAACTGTAATTTTACATAGCATTTACACAAAATTCACTCAGAAATATATAAAAAAAATTGAGGCAGACACTGTATTTTGAACACTTTTGTCGAGAACATCAAGTATTGTTAAATATCACCCAATTAATCGGCTGGTCAAGAGGTTATAACATACTGTCAGTGTCACAGCAATGGAGAAAATCCTGAATATCGCTTAAGCGCATGTCGAGAGCTCAAATAAAAACACGAGGCAACATGCCAAACTAACATTCCCTCTGTCAGCATTTTCTCAGCAGTAGGACTAGAGATTGTTTCATCATCATTTGAAGCAAGCTGGGAGGAGTGGCAGGCTAGCTTTTTAAAGGTCTGGCTCTCTGAGATGATGTGCTTGTATTTATAAGAGATCTGCCAGAACTCCCACTGTTATGAGTTACATGATGTCTCATTTCAGTATCTCTTTCCTTTCAGCAGGGCATGTGGAATAAATACTAATTTTCTGGTTTGACACAGCAGTGCTAATTTACTCCTGCAGTTTTGAAGTTAATGAATCAATCCTAAACTCCCACTCATTAAGTTCAGGCACAGATTGAAATCTAAAGCAGAGAAATCGTTTTTGCTGTCAGGAACAGAGCATTTACAGCTGGTTCTTCACTCAGCTTTCATTTGCGTCATGGCATTTGATTGCACTGCATCACAGAACAGTGTAACCTTCCCCTGGATTTCGGCCAATCATTGTTCTGAGATTTAAATACGTACTTGTGTCAGCCTGGCTGCCCACACTGATGTATCTATCATTGGTGATTTCGGCCGTCTGGTAATAGGTGGCTTCATCTTGCTGCGGGACCTTGGCGTTCTTCTCGGTGAGAAAGGCCACCGCCTCAGCTAGGTCACCATTACTGACCTGGACACAAATACAGATGTTCAAACACCTGTCATTACATGCACTATAAAACTACTTGTCTTTGAGCAAATAATATCAAATTTGCATCTACCAAATCTGTTGCAAATAAAGCATACGAGCTATACTATACTAGTTACTGAGTTTATGAAACCGATAGTTCACCTGCAGTGCCTGCTGTAACAGCTGAACATCTGTAGTTCCAGTAACTTCCCTCAGCTGGTTCAGTAATGTCTGCTGGTGCTGGAAGAAAAAACAGGAGAAACACATTTTTAAACAAACAGACAAAATCAAAACAAATTGATACTTTGCTGTGACTGTACTGCTCCATATTGAAGGATATTTTATACATAATCTGCACGTTTATTTTCTTTTTTACATTCAATTATCTGATGCTTGCTTGAAGTGAATCATCAATAACACTTAGAAATTAGTGACTAGTAACTAATAAATTAGTAATAAATCTCTAAAGAAAAATATATATATTTTTTTTTACACTGTACAGCATAATGTTGTGATGCTTAAATTTAATTTGTATTGCTTTTTTATTTATTTATTTAGCAGTCGCAGCATTAAAGTATTCAAGTTTATGATCTTTGTGTTATCAAACCCTGAAAATAAATATGATATCCATGAGCACAACTGTTTTATTCTCAAATTTACCCACTTCTAAATGTCATATTTAAAAAAGGCAAACTGTATTGGTCTTATTTCATCTTTCTTCCTGTCTAAGAGGATGTTTTTAGCAGAATATGCAGCCAAATACTAAAAGTACGGCTCTGCAAGACCAGGATCCAACTGGTTGCTGTCACCTACACCACTCAGGAGCTAACAGAACAACATCTCACACCTCTGGCTGGGAAACAGAGTACTGGCCCTTTATCTCCGTCCTGACTGTCATCAGGAACGGCATGAGTCAAACACAGACTGTGCCAGGCCAAAGAGGGAGGAGCGGCACTCCTCCCTAGACCGAAACACAGTATGACTGATCTGTTTCTTTCTACTCATTTGGGCTCTACCGAATCTTTCACAAATGCTTTTCTGCTTGCCTCACGAGTCTGAGTTAGTGACATCATTACATAAACTAATGTTGCTAACGGATGCTGCAATGTCCTTTTAATGCATTGCATGCTTTACGTTCAAGATATGACATGAAATGTGGGGAGCGTGCACGTCCTAACCCTCTGAAGGTGGCACACCCCTCCCTGAGATGGGCTATGTAACACGCATTTCACAACAGTAACATGATAAAGCAACACAAGCTCATAGCCAAATCAAGGCTGCTGAAACTTACAGCATGTTCACTTTCAGTTCATGCGAAATACATAGTTTTATATTCCCCACCACCTGCTGTAACGCATTCGGTTTCATGAAGATCACTTCTTCAGTTACTGCATAATACTCTGATAAATTATCTGCCTACTTAACTAAATAGATCATTATACTATTTAAAGCCAAAACAACCCCTCAGTGAGCACTTAAGACGTATTATGTTAAACAACCACTTCAAAAAACAGACGTGTTTACATACATATTTACATACAATCTACAAAAACACAAAAACATAACACAAACTAACAAGAAAAGCCTATTTTTTATAAACAAATTAAATAATACAACAAAAAATGAGATACATCAAGAGCCAATTTACAAACATATGACATTTAAATGTAATCTTTAGGGATTAACTTTACATCAAAGAACAAGAAACGCCTAATGTTTACAAACAAATAACGCCACAAAAATCAATAAGAATGTTTATGAACTAATAAAACTGAAAAACACGAATTACACATCTATTCAACAGTCTGTTTACAAACAACTGAAATCAAGTTATTAAAAACAGATTAAATAAACAGAGAGCAACACAAATATGTGTCTCATACCAACGAGAAACGCCTAATGTTTACAAACAAAAGGGCAAAAGTATGAATCTATTTTATGAAGCAGCAGTGTGGGTGTCAGAACATAAACAAACCCGATTACCAAACACAAACTCAACATGAGGTATCCTAACACTTCTGCACACTCAAACAGAGACGTTGTGGGGTATTTAGTGAGATTTAAGAGAGTTTTGATGGGGAAGTTTAGTAGCTTTAGCCCTGTTAGCTCAAACGCGCCTGGTTAACGTTTAGTTTAGCGGGCTTATGCCATTTTATGTATAGTTGTTTATTGTTTTAAACTGGTTTAGTGATTTAAAACTCATAACTTTACGTGCGTAATCAGAAATAGTCCAGCAAATAAAAGCAAAACACAGAAAAGTGAGGCGCGGCTAATGTGAAGCTAACGCTAGGCCTTATCAATCAAACTGAGCCACTGGAACTTTCAACGCGCCCATTAACCTTCTTATGACACCAAACGACCGACCGAGACGGGCCGAACCGAACAGAACCGGGTCTGTGTGTTATGACAGCGCGCGTTACCTTCTGAGAGTGCTGCTGCAGGACATTCTGCTCCACGGTCATGGCCGGTTCCGTTCCAGACGAAATGGACTCAGGTTCGAGGGTAAAAACGGAGCATATAGGAATTAGAAGAGTTTAATATGGTAGAGTTTGAAAAAAATAAAAACCCTGTAACGTTACTCATCCGCGCTGCAACGGCGCCATGACGAAGTCGAACAGTACAAACACATCTGACATCCATTAGCTGGGTCTGAACCACACGCGCCCGCGCCTACGTCACAGTGATGGAGTAAACACACCCCTACACGCACACATTGTATAACCAAAACACAACACACATAAAGCAATACAAAATCGAATCAATAAAGTCGTGACTAAAAAACTCAAAAAATAAATACGATGGTCTGTACACGCAAATATATACTGTCGCGCTGTGTGGGGTGAGTTGTCACAATGAAAGCCTTAAAATTATAGGTTGTTTTGTAAAACGATTACGAAACACAAAATAATTCACAAAACTGTAACAGTAAAGATACAAAAAACAAAACAACAAACTTTAGGCTATGATTATTAAATAGTCGTGATTGAAATGCGTTTTAAACATTTACAAGGCCTACATGTAACAATTTGTCCCAGGTAAACACTGCTGCAGAAAAACAGGCCAATGTCAGCTGACTGAGTTCTGTAACATGCATGAAACGAAAGTGAAAGTTATCACACAGGAGGAACTGTGTTTCTGGTTCTGTTTTGGGGAAATTGTATGACTCTTCACAGACTGACTATTAAAGCAGTTCATTAAATAGAGTGTGCGCTCTGTTTGATGCGTCTTAATATTAATTTAACATTAGGCAAAGTTTTTCTTCTGCAAAAGAGAAAAGTGTAATATACAATTATATAAATATATATTCTGTATATATTAGTATTAATTATTATTAAAGTGTAAGTATGACACTTCACAGACTATTAATATTAATTAATTAGCGTGCAGTCTGACAAATGCATCTTAAAATGGATTCAAAAAGGTCGTTTTTTATAAATATTAAATAGCCATGTGATTATTAATAGCATGTCGGAAATGATGGATGGATAGATGGATAGATGGATAGGATTAGATAGATAGATAGATAGATAGATAGATAGATAGATAGATAGATAGATAGATAGATAGATAGATAGGATAGATAGATAGATAGATAGATAGATAGATAGATGATAAGATAGATAGATAGATAGAAACTCTGTCTCCTGCCAGCAGGTGGCGCTCATGTACATGTTTTCAGTAAATGTAACGTTGCATAAGCTTTGACCCAGCTAGGCAGTAGAGCAATGGCCAAGAAGACTCAAGAAGTCATTAATGAGAGGTTGGGATGTTTGTGCTTTTTAGACCTTGTTTGATGGAAGCTATGAACTTATCTTCAAGAGCAAGAGAAGCACAAAGCATGAATCTGAAGCACTGAAGACCTACGGCTGTTTCTGCATTACCAGTTGTTTACTCCAGGTGTCGTTTTACTAACACCTTTAACTGAATGTCATTTTGTAGCCCTGTTCCTGGTTTTTATTTATTTATTTTTGTATTTGGAGTTTGGTCTCTTGTGATCCTTATAGTGTGGGATATTTCACTGCAGACAAGTCTATATTTTATCTCAGTAATAACCTGAAGAATATCAAAACTGTTCCGTACTGTAATTAAGCACAGCTCTCTGGTTACATAAGATCTTTATTTACAGGTCAGAGGTCACTAAAATGTAACCGTAATGCAATTATGTGCGTTATGTGAGTTCATGTCACTCACAGCTGTAAACTGTAGGGTTTAATTAAAAATAACATTCATAGTAAGTACAGTTGGCATGTTACTCACAAATAATTCACAGTGAATAATTTGTGTTTTTAATCAAACTAAATCCGATAAGTCTGACCTCCACCTCTGTATCAACTCTCATCTCTTAACATTTATATGAAGCCTAATTCAAGGTTCCGCGGGTCAGTCTGGGAAACGAATCTTCGGCAATATTCTGTAGAAATGCTTTGGTTACGGCGGTCGGCGGTCACTCTCTGACCTTTGCACTCAGAACCAAAAGTTCTAATCTCGATCTGGCCCCAGTGAGATTGCTTGACACTAAACACCCTTCACATTTAAAAGTGATTTGTGGAAATGTTTGCAGTGAAAGTCCATGACCCATGATGCTGAATTTGAGCTGCTCATACATAACATCTTTAAAGAAAAATTACGTTTCTTAAAAATCTGATTAAATAAATAAATCACAAAAAGATAAATTTTTTTAAAATATCTATTATATTATTATATCTTTATATTGTATATTTTCATATATTTCAATTGTTCTAATTTGTTACAATATACCAAGTGGGTTAATTATACATATATAATTAAAAAGATATATTTTATAACAATTTTTATTTCCATTTAAATATAGAAAAATAAAATAAGTTTCTTCAATATCTGCAGTCATAATAAGAGAAATATGTAATGTATACAAAAATTCTAATATCTTTTCTAATTGGTTTATTAAAGTTTTAATTGTTATAATTTGAATAAAAAATGTAATATTTCATTTCCTTAATTTGTTAATATTATACAAAGCAGGGTCAACAAATACTGAGACCACCATACTATACTATATAATAATAATATATTTTTCATAAAATGATACATAATAAACCATACTTTCTTATTTATTAGTTTGTTAAAGTTTAATTATTTTAATTTGAATATATAATAACCACTTTCACCTTAATATTTAATTTCCAATCTGCTCTCAGACTTAATAATTGTTCTATTCTATCTATTCAAATTGAAAAATCTTCCATTAAAAAAGATCAAACAGAAAACTAAAACTTGTTTGACTGAGCTTGAATGCATATTCAATGTTTTCTCATATCATGAACAAAACCTTACATTATTAAAGTTCACAAGACCACATCTGTTCCAGCACTGAACTTGAAGTGCCAGTCCACTTATCGTGCCATTAAGCCATGCAACGTTTACTCCAACATAAGTTAAGTGTGAATCAATTTTAAGCTCTTTTATGCTCCGCGGCACGAGGTCAACACACCAGCAGTTGCCCGCGATCTACAAACCGGCTCAGTGAGCTCTCTTAATGAAAGAGTTCTTCTGCCAGCTGTCACATTTCTGGTGGCTTTTGAAGAGGGGGCTGCTGGGAAATGGGAGGGAGGGAGGAAGGGGGTCACAGCTGCAGGGCAACTGCAGATCAACCACAGTGAGTGAGCTGAAGATGTCAGAGAGAGAGACAAAGGTCACAACCCCTGAGGCTCTGGCACAGACTTCAAGAAGCTCACCTTCACCAGCATCCAGCACAGGGAGAGAGAGCGACAACGGAAACAAAGAAAATCTCCAGCACACAGCACTGATTAAAGAAAGAGGCCAGACCAAGACATGTTTAGAGTGATTTTACCACAGTTAATGGCTGTTTGTGTTCATACAGAAAAATGCCCTCAGATGGGGGGAAAAACCTTAGATGGGGAAAACTGCTTAATGCACAGCCTCTAGTGGCTTATTGCTCAAATAAAATCAAGTTGATTTCATTTACTCAGGCTTTTCACAATGTACCTTGTTTCAAGCCGCTTCTTGTAAAAAAGAAGAAGAAAGTAATCGCAACAAACCTCTGGGTTGTGTTGCAGATAGATAGATAGATAGATAGATGGATAATTAGATGAAGCTTTGTCTCTTGAATGGCAAATTAACATTACACAATTATTTCCTTGTCAAAGACCATTTTTTCAGGAAGCCGTGAGAATTTCTGCAGCAGATGTAATTAAGCACCTGTGAATGAGTGTTTTCTCCACCAGCAGGTGTGGATTCTGATGGATTCGGGTTAAACATTGACCCAGGAGGCCGTGCTGCGAAGCAGGAAATACACACAGCGGCTCCAAACCTCCATCTCAACCTGCTGAACCTTACTGACCCAAGTACTTTGTCTTCCTGGAAGACCAACCATTTCCTTTGTGTAGTGGGCTGTAGTTAAGATTTCTGGTCCAACGGCACAGTCCAGGATATCAGGATGTGAGACAGACAACGGCCATTGTACACTTTAAACGCTGACCTCGGCTCAGACGTGTGACTTGTGCGTTTGCCCCTCTCCTTTTTTGAAGCCAAAAGGAAACTGGGTTACTGGCAGTTCAAGCATGATAAGCATCTCTGGATGGAGAAGTTCACATGGAGGAAAGGTTATGTGAAGTTGAAGAAAAGAAACCTCATTAGAGGATTAAGGAAGAGGAAAGAAGACAAAAGCCTCTCCTTCAAAAAGAGTCTGGAAGTGGAACATGCAGTGAAATGTAAAATCACTTTAATAAGTTTGACATTTCTGTCACATTTAAAAATGGTAACAAATAACAAAGTCATTTTTTGCATGTACACAGTTTTATATTGTGCAATTTAAAACCTAACAAATTAATTCTGTTTAATATTTTTCATAGAATGTTTGCTTGTGCAATTTTTTTTTAAATAAATGCCTCTAGGTTGTTGATTTTTTTAATCTTAGAAATGCATGTATAGGACAAAAGGCAAATGTCATAATCCATATGCATGCAATGCGACAATTTTGCTCGAAATGTTTATTCTGACATTTGTTTTAAGTAACCCGAAAGGAAGTGCAAAATTGAGATCAATGCATTTCTCTCACAATGGTTGGACAAGGCACTTTACAAAATAGAAGCCAACTACCTGTTTTCCCATAATTATGAAAATGTTTTCCAAATCCTCCTTATACCATCTCTTTCCTGCTATTGTTGAGAACTGGCAGTCATGCAAATACCATTGTGGAAAGTCTTTTTATATATTGCGCACACTTACACGGAGAACGATTGTCACGATGAATGCTGTGGTGTTCAAATGTTTAAGTGTTGGTTAACCTTGACCTCTCAAGTTA